>JAMZAV010000523.1:0-320388 GCA_024449915.1 Sweltsa coloradensis
GGTGGAACAATTTTTTTAACTGTGCGCTTTTGTTGCTAACGCCGACTTTACTATAAAGGTTTTAGCAATTTTTTTAACTGTGTGGAACTGGAATGCATGTTTCAACCTTCACACATAACGTTTTGAATTGTATTTTAATACATTTACCATGTAATAGCGTGTAATAGCACAAGTTCACTTTTTGGAAATCGTTCTTCATATTCATATTGTTTTTGAATGGTGTGTACTAATGCACAAGGAAATGACTTATAAGCCACTATTTTAAGAGAAGCCTTCCATAACTTAAATGCAGTTTCATGTTATTTGTAAGAAAATGTGTTGTGCTATAAACTCTACTACTCCAGTAATAAAAAATATTCGTTTTAGTTTACTCTCTTTTCATCCATTTTCTCCCAATCGGTTTTATAAATTTATGCCAGCGAATCTTCAGGGAGGTAGGTATAGGTATAGCCTGTATGAGCAGGGTGATTTTACGAGGACCCGTAGGAACAAATGTCAAAGTCAAATTTAACTAAAAATGGGATTAGTATTTACTAACTTTACCTGCTTGATGAGTTTAATCACTAAAATATAGATAGGGCGGTGTCCACCTTTCTCCCACTACGCCCTCTACATTTGATTTGTTGCAAAACGATTCATTCTTTACTTCACTTCACAAACATAGGTGCATTCTCATTAATGGCATTTGGCATAAACGCATTGAAGTATTTAATTGTCACAACAGCTGTAACAAATTAAAAATAATATTTGTTTTTGTGAAATAACGTCATTCATTGTCAAGTATTCATATATTTTTAATAGTGTTTTATAATATATATATATATATATATATATATATAATTTTAAAAAAAAAATTCACAGTCAAAAAACAAAATATAATTTTTTTAAATTTTTATCGTGGGAAACCTGTTATAGGGTGCAATTAGCCCCTCTTCAGGTGAACAAGGTATGTGCGGATAGGAAATTGTGAAGGGATGTCCGAGGGCTATTTAAGAGGACTCAATCCCTTGCATTCGCCTTAACGACTGAGGAAAACCTCGGAAAAAACCTTCAGTCAGGATTGCCGGTCTCGACGGGATTCGAACCCGGGACCTCCCGAATCAGAGTCGAGCGCTTAGCGCCCGAGCCAACACTGTCGGTAACAAAATATTCAGATGAACAAGTACAAGGCTTGTAGTCGTAGTTGTATTCGTTGCCGTTATGTTGTCGTAATCGTTGTCATCGTCACATTGTTTTGCACCCCTTCTTTCAACGGGACGAAACAATGATCTCTTGTTTTATGGAAGAATCATCGTTCACGCCCCTTCCCTACATCAACATGACGTGCATGTAACACACTAAACATGTCATTTGCACCCACCGAGTTTTATCGCTATTTTATTCCGATGCTTTGACGCGCGCTCAATGGGAAGCATAAATTACTCAATAAAAATGTACGTTCACTCCCCTTCCTACAATACAATTGCTGTGCCGTGTACAGTCAACTACAAAAGTAAACGTTTGAGTGTTTTGAAATCGACAAATTGATGATGTGTGCGCAACTGTTTGCACTAAAGACTTTAAGTGAACTGATCCTATGAAATAAAAGTCAAACCGTACAACTTACAAGCTTTAGCCAAGAGAAAGAAACACGAGGTTGCAGCGGATGTCGAGAATCCCCCTGGCAAACATTTGCCTTGGAGGACTTTCCTCTCCAATGTAGCTGGTTTTGAAGATCAGGTATCATGGCTCGGCAATATGTTAATGTTGTTTTTATTTTATAGCAGCGAGCAGACATACGCAGAACTCACTCGTGAGCTGCGCTCAGCACTATACCAAAGCGTCCAATATAATAATCAGCCAAAGTTATATACTTATCTTTTACTTAGCCTATTTCTGGACGTGGGTCTTGCAAAGCTGTGATGAATAAACTTTGTCCGTGTAATATCTAAGCTTAGAGATTCCGAAAGTTTCCCTGGAAATTTCACCAAAACCGGAATGGTCGATTGTTCGGTGGAGAACGAAAAAAATACTAAACAATAAACATACTTATAATAAGTTAAAAAATAAACTTAAATGTATAATTGTATTTGAATGTACTTATTTTCTTGCATGCGTAATGGACTCAAACTTATTAATATTTGTCTGACAACTTGCCAATAACCTTTGTTTGTTAATAACATTTATCATTTTAAGCAAATAACCATTATAATTTTACTTTAAATTAATTTGTAATATAATTAAATTAATAGTAGCCTAATTAAATATTGCCTTAGCATCTCACTGAGTAACATATGAACTGTTCTAGGAAACTGTTTCGAGTTAGACATAGTTAGTTACATTACTTGTAAATATACTTACGCATTTAATTAACATAGATGAAATACTGATGAAGATGGCTCAGTGCTAGCACGCGATGCTCTTGTTCTGAGGTCACAGGCTCGATACCCGTCACTACAACATGAAAATGCTAACATGAACTATGTTTTTGATTCCTAGAAATCAAGGCGATACATTCCTATAAATAAACATGGGGCTTTCCTCGCCAACTATCCATGATAATAGTTATGTAGTAGTTGTAAGCCAACTAACATGGAAATTACACTAACATTACTGTGGGCATAGTGTGATTGTGATGATTGGACATCTCTATATTCTGATATACACGAAGGAATTATGAAATCATTTTAAAATAACGGGCGCCCCCTCCCTGCACTATTGTATAAATGCATTTACGCTCGTGGCGATCTATGATGCAATGCAGTGTGCACCGTGCAGTGCTGCAGTGCATGTAACACTGCCTCTAACTGCATCCCACCCAACAACCCATGTAGTTCATGTAACACTGCATCTAACTCCATCTCTTCAACCCCTCGCTGCGCTTGCAAGGTCCAGACCAGAAGATTACAGCAGCTCGCAATAAGCCTACAACCATTTACAATAAAGAGATTTCTTTCAATTTGTTATCAATAAATTTTATTCCCCATCCGATGCTGTGGCTCCTTACCATACATGCGGACATGGGAATAACTAGGCTGTAATCTCCTTAGCATGGTTCCCGCTGCGTATCCTTGTGTATGTGATTCTTCACGCGGCTTGGCTACATTTCACGGCCCATTGTCACGGCGAACTCAATGGTGACTTCTGGGGCTTTGACACGAACATACACCACAGACTCCCCTAACCGCCCATTCACTCAAAACACACTAAACGGCGGACCCTCGCCGCTGCTAAAGGACCTCGAACGCGGCTATTAACTTAAAAATGAGGAGAGAAGTTTCTACCGTGTGATTCGATGCCGACTCATTGAACATTTCGGGGAAATTAAGCAACTCAAACAGTCGTTCTCATGGGTATGAAATAACTCTCACCTCATTAAACTTGTTTTTGTAAAAAAGTCAAAAGTTAAAGCAGCAAGTCGTTCTATTATTTCGGCCAACGAGCAAATTAGTATCGAGTCGAAATTTCACGAATCGACGCGATCGCTAATTTGTCGAACGATAACTTTTAGATTCTAAAGCTTCACGGAGTAGTCGTACTGGAAATTATTACTTAGCATTTACATTAAACAATCATTGTCTTCATAATCAAAGTTGAATTACATACATATTTTTTATTATTAGTTCTTATTTTCGTTATGATGAAATCATATTGTTTAGCTTACTACTTTGATCAAACTGGAAATATGTTGAGTGCAGACTTTGGCCTCTTTTCTTATTAAAATGTTATATTAAAAATAAACTACTATTAAAACAGTTTAGCGGTGGGCTTATTACGATACGTTTACTTGCGAAAATTATTTGACTTGTTGACACTACACTTTTCATTGTACAATATCATCTCTTTGCAAACGACAACAAAATTATCGCACACAAACAAAAGCGTTAAATGATTTTACTGAGTGATATATTTCCAAAATATCTGCCAATCTTCTTATCGACTATTTCATTGCAGGTAAGTTCATCTTCACATCCGTAAAAGTAAAGTTTTAAAGTTAAAGTAGTTGTTCACTCCCTTACGTATAATGGTGAAAGTAAAAATAATAATGTTCTATTATAGGTACAATGGAATTTGCTCGTTCCTTCTCTTTGGCCATCAAGTAAAATGCTCAGAATTTATTCAGGACTTTTCTTGCAAACTTTCCTAATTCCCGACAGTAAATACCCCTAAGAGAATCTAATCAAACATTGGCAATACAAGTTTAGGACTCGCCAAGTTAATACGCCCTGCGTTCGAATCCCGCATTTAAAACAATGAAAGAAAAGTACACAGATTACAAAACTGCATTGTTGCGTGTTTCAATCAAATCAGACCATTTCGGTTGTGATCGCCTGTTTTATCCGCTCACTCACAACGCTCTCAACTTGCCGCCCTTTTTATTTCAACCCTGATCGAACACTGCACGGGAAATGGGGAATACGGGGGCGGGGGCCTATTTCGTTTCTACGTGTTTCTTCCGTTACGAACCCCTTTGATAACTTTCGTGCGGACGCTCGCATAAAACTAGGGAGAAAGTTTGAGAAATATAGAAAATGCATGATTGTGTTATTGAAAACCTACCTACTCATTTTACACCTGCAATGAGAACTTATCACGTGACTATATTATGATGTATTTATTTATAATTAACTTCTTTATTTATTTATTTAACGTATATCATAATGTTCAAAAACTATTTACAAAGGAGGACAACTAAATAAATCTAATGAGATAAATGCAGACACAACAATGAACTTTAAGTAAATATTTGAAATAGTAATATTACAACAATATAGGTTATTAATAACACAATTATTTTGGCAACAAATTAAAAAAATGATATCAAATGATATTAATTAATGATCCAAATATAAAAAAATGAAATAAAAAATAAATAAAAAAGATAGATAGAAGAAAGGACAAAAATCATAAAAAAAAACGAAAGGAAAAAAACTGATTTATTAGACGATCCCACTCAAACGAATAATTATGAGGTTTGCCAAAAATGAGAAACAGCAAATTGTTCGGTTTCCAAACGCCACGAAGTCTATGACAATCCGAAGCGACTAGCTATATAGCAACTTTCCTAAGCGATTCTCTATGATAAAAGTCAGGAAGTGTCAAGGTAATGGGTGGGAGCAACCCCCTTGTGTCGACGACCAACAATAGGGGTTGAAATGAAAAAGCCAGCGGTGACAAATGTGCAGGGCAATCCGCTTAACCTCCGCATCCTGTCTGCTGATGGCGTAATGGGCTCGTATCGCAACTGTAACTGCGCCGGGCGCGTCTGGCACCTGGGACCCAGGACACAGTCACACAGCACAGGTTATTGACACGGACACACAGATTAACCCGCAGGTAAACAATTTAAAACTGCATTCAGCATTCACTTGTGTAGAATGTAAACTCATAATGTACAAGTTTAAATATTTTCTTTGCGCAATATAAATGACATTAAATGTACAATGAAACCAAAACAAACAAAAGTGTCGTGTCACTTTAAAGAGCGGAGACGAATGGCAGCTGTATTTATCTCAATCCGGTAGACTCTGCTTTATAGAGACTTTGCATATTTACGCGTGCGTTTATTCTTGAAGGGTGAATTTTTACCGACGCAAACAAAATTTGTTATACAACGTGTAACTAAATGTTCTGTCTAACCTAAAGCAGGTCTGATTTCAAAATTCCAACCAAGCAGAGAAGGATGAGTTTTTAAATGTGAATTACAGACAGGAAATAAGGTGCGATTTTGTTGTTGGTTAATGTCATTTACATTGTACATTTTTTTTAAATTTACTTAATAGTAGTTAGCATAATAGCAATGGGTCAAGGACTTCATAAAGTAAGAACTACACACTAGGAATATCGTAGACTTGTTACAAACTTTCATACAATCCACTGTTGATTAGGATTGGTTCTAGTTATAGGATTTATATCAGTATACTGTCATCCGGTTATAGTTAACGTTGTGTGCTTTGGATGGTAGTATTTGGTTATCCGTTTACTCTTGAAGTTTAATGTCTGTTTTTGTTAATATAAAGCATGACAACATGTATGCTAAGGTTACCCTAATCCGTTGTCCTTAAGTTTTCGTATTTGAAAACAATGCCCCCTAATAACATACAAATCAAGCAGTATATTGTGAATGAATGTATAAAATATTTTGTCTTTAAGAAACAAATAAGTATTTTTTTAATTTTCTTTTTAGCACAGACTAATTTGCACCTCTCTCTCTCCTCTCTCTCTCTCTCTTTATCTGGATATTAGATGTAAGAAAAGGTCGCTGGCTTTAATCCCGCCTATGTAATAAGTCCTAAATCAGTCAATCAATCTCTCTCACTCATATAAAAAAGGTTCTTCCGATAAGGTATGCCTCCCTTCCCCCCAGCGGACCCTCAAAGGGGCGGAAGTGGGCGGATGTAGGTGTAGCTGTTACGTATTGTATTGGTGTCAACTGACTTTCAATAGCTCAGTCACAGCTAGCTGTTATAATAGACTTAAGAATGAATAAGTGGTTACCAATAAAATCCATAAAGTCATAGCAATGATAAATTATGACGCTCCTTTCACAAGGCGAAGCTCAACCCAAATTCATTTTTGAAATTCCATCTCTTAGGCAAACTCTTTCTGTTACTCTTGCATTCATATATTTCCTTTGTTATAATAATGGCATGTTTGTTAATTCGAACAAAATTCATGCAAAATATTAATAAATGCATAAATATATAGTTTTCATTTTAACCGTCACTTTCCATCGCGAGTGTTGTAAAAGTTTTTAAAATATGTATTTTGATAACCGACACTAATTAATATTTGATATAATTATCATATTTGAAGAAGCTCTACGAGTTACTTAGCAACGAGAACTATTATGATATTACTTATTATTCAAACAATATAAAGTAAACAAAATGTTGTTCTCAATATTTCGGTCAACACGCGCGTTCCCAATTAATTACTAAGTACAACGTCCTAATTAGTTTGTGTACAGCACGAGATGCTAGAAGCAAACATGGCTGCACGGAATTATATTTGCGTGTACATAGTTTGATTTGACTATTTAATAAATGAGAAGCAAACTATTTACATTTCTAGGTTATGCTGTGTTGCATGTATGGAACTAATTAGATCGTAGACTAGAAGTTGAACTCCTGGAAGTGCTGTTCACATACAACAGCTAGACATGGCTTCCAATAAGCTGTGTTTACGGCCACGTACAAGCCAATATAGTAACTCATTTACGTTTACATACATTTTTAGTTATTACTTATAATTTTTGTTAACTGCAAATTTTGAAGTGGTGTCCGAAAGACAGGATGTGCTTCAATGTGTGAATCCGCACATCAACTATACGTGGCATACATTTGTATTGCAACTGTTCGAGTAGGAAGGCATTGGACGATGGTGCATCAAACTTTGATCATCTAAGTTTGATGCACATATAGTTAGTAAATGAATGGTAAGTGCATATAGTGTGAGAAAACAAATTTTAAACATGTGTTACTTAAATTAACAATGCCACTTTTCTTCGTTGAAAATAGTATAGCTATATTTTCTGTAATTTGGATAAATAGTTCCTACCCGGCACCTCCACCAAATATACATAATTTCTCGCAAACACAAAATTATCACCATGGACCCGGCACCTCCACCAAATATACATAATTTCTCGCAAACAAAATTATCACCATGGACCCGGCACCTCCACCAAACCTACTGAAAAACAGTTTTATTTTCACTTGGTACTTTGTATGTTTCATAGTATGTGTAATGACCATGTTGACCAGTGATCAGTGGTGTTTTTCGAGTTCTTGGTGACGTACTTGTTTAATATTTAGACCTGAATATACACAAACGTACAGTTCTTTATTTGTAGATACTTTTTCAAGTATGTTTTTGAAACTAATTAATGCACCGACATTTACTTGTCCACAATCGTCCTATTGACCTATTAGATAAAAGTTATAGATTGCAATCAAAATCAATTACCACCGATAATAAGCTTTGACTTTTGAATGTTTCTTTCGTTTATATAATTATTTCTGTGTTTCAAATAATTTTTTTTTATCGTAGATCATTAAATTCGATTAGTAAATTATAAGTGTTAATTACTTGTTATATGGACCTTTTTAAAGGTACATCGTACATATATTTTCAATAGTAAACAAGTTATATTGTCGTTATACTTTCCTAGTAATATTATTTTCATTTGAAACCTTTCAACTGGAGTATTAAGTGTCTTGATATAGTACAAATGTTTTATTTTATTTCATTGCCGGTAATGGTTGCGCTCAAAACGCTGCAGTCATCGGGCAACTATATAATTGCAAAACTTACAACTTGAAGATGCTGCAAGTGTTCATTTTGTTTTCTCGGTAAGCTTGAGTTAATACGATATCAGGGAATTTCTCTCAAGGAACATTTGCAATAAACTCGGCTTAAAGTTGTAAAACTAGGTTCTATTTTACAGCGCACATAATAATAAAATACACTTACACTCACTGACAGCTGAAACGAGAACTATTGCCTAAAAGTTATTGTTTTCTATTTAAAAAGCGTCATCTTGAAATTTTAGTTTGTTTCAAATTCAGTTAACATAATAACAACTCGTACCAAAGTTGCTCATGCCGAAAGTATATTGAATATTAAACATAATTTATTTCTTATTTTTTCTAACTTTGTATCCTTTTTGCAAACTATATACGAAAAGTTGCTACTTAAACATATGCATAATATATTCCTAGAGTGTTGTTAAAACATTACCCGTTGTCTAATCTGCCCAAACAATAATAATAGTAGGTATTTCTTTGCATACTCAATTTAAAGGACAACAAAATAACGAATAAAAATTCATTTTTTCAGCTTTAATGTAAATTTATATCCAAGTACATTTTGTGCTCGTTTCTAACGTGAGTCTAGAGCAATTTTAGTATCTAAATATTTTTAGAAAACAATTTCCATGTTCTCTTTAAAAACTAGCATCGATATAAAGATCAAACACATACTAAAATAATTCAAGCGTACTTTCAACAGTACGAAAGAATATGACGACATGTTCAAGTACGTAAAACCTGAAACCTAATTCCTACATCAGAGATGACAATCTTCGTAATCTCGTGTCGGATCTCAGGTTCCTCCACTCAGGTTCGTGTTCGTGTGTCCCCGGCGGCAGCCGAAGCTGCGTCGCGGCGGCTTAGTGCTAGTTATGCGCGCTTAGCCCGACTTCGGGGGGGGGGGGGGGGCAAGATTGACTCTGCTCTGTTTGTGTCGCGGATTGTAACGTATTAGCCTCGTGAATTGCAAACATATCAGGTATTTACTCCGTCTACAGAACCAGCAAATATTTGTTGCCGATGGATGTGTTGACATTAAATTGTGATAAACATACAAAGTCTAATATCAGGCTTTACTTTCAACATTTTGGTGAATGGTCTTCTTATTTTTAGAACTTCGTCATTATCATTTTTGATAAACATTTCAAAATCGCGTGTTGACACCGGTGGACCAATAAGGCTGTTCACTTGTCGCATTTCATATTTTTCACTTTGCACTTTGCTTCCATGTCAATGTATCACATAAATATAACAACAACAGTGAGATGAAAAGAAAAAGCACGTACTAATATATTTTTGTCAATTTCATCATCGTATTACGATTCAGGATAGAACCACCTATGCATTTCATTCTTAGCTCTTTTACTTTTAGCCTTATATAATAACATTATTTGTGTGTAATTATAAAAGTACACTCAGTCCTGCACAGCATCATATTTTTATCAAACACGAAATCTTTCATTCTTATAATAACATTCATATTCTAGAAATTAAAACGTTATAGACCTTGGAACCAATTATTTATAGACATTTCTTTTAACGAAACACTCATTGTGTTATGAGATTACAAAATAGACTACTTGATTAAAATTATGCCCTAGTCAGCAGAAGATTATCTACTTTACGTGATTTATGCTCTTTTAGATGGTTCTCAGTTTTTGTACTGCTAAAGGCTTAACATTATCTAAATATGTTAGCTTCCAAAATTACAATTCCACACAATATTAATTAAATGATATAGGCTTGCGCCAAGTAGTAAGTTCTGTAACAAGCGTATCGGCGGCGATGTTAAACAAAAGCTAAAGTTCACTTTCAAATTTTCATTAAAACTTTGGCTCATGAAAATCTCATATAAATTAAAACTGAAGTCAAACAATCTTAATCGTCTGTATGATTCTAAATTGTGTACGCTCGGAACGAAAGCATCTCTGCTTATCCCCATACTGAAGTTTAATAACCCTTTGTTTAGCTGGCGTGTCAAGAAGCCAGGCTGAAAGTTCGACTTTCTTGTCGGTGTTTCGTCTTGTTTCGATCGCGGCTCATTCGACCCCCCGAGACTGTCACGACTTGATTGAGAGTGACGTCACATGTGTTGACTGCGAGCAAACATCAGACCCCTCCCTTCCTCTCCCTCTCCCAGTCCCCTCACCCTTCACTTGGATGTCACGCATGCAGGGTGAATCTGCAAGCACGCGCTGGCGACCATCACCAGTCAGCCACCAGTCACCAGCCACTAGTCACCAGCCACTAGTCACCAGCCACCAGTCACCAATCACCTGAGTCACCAGCCACCAGTCACCAGTCACCAGTCACCAGTCACCAGTCACCAGTCACCAGTCACCAGTCACCAGTCACCAGTCACCAGTCACCAGTCACCATGAGAATAACATGCGTGCAAGGCGAGTTGGTGGACATCTTCAGTCACCACTTACCACTCATTAAATATCACTCACCCGTTACCACTCACCATTCAATTGTTACCAGTCACCGTTCACCATTCATCATTCAACTTATACCCTATTAAATATTATACAAATGTTACTCATGAAAGCAAGGTATACGAATTTTTTTCAATTAATTTTGGAGCTTCATTCCAGAACAGTACATGCACTACATTCAGGAATTACATTTGCTATGCGGATATATAAGTCTAATATTAACTTTATACTACTTATGCATTAAAAATAAAATATGCCTGCGAAACCATCCAACAACTATAGACCTAGTATAGAGTGTGACAACGTGCTTTGAAATGTACCTGGGGTTTTAAAATAACACATTCCATTCTCCTTTCATTACAGCAAAGCTTTGGAGAACTTTCAGTCAGGATTGCTGATGGGTAAAAACGAAACGATAACCTAGCGATTTAGTGTCTCACATATTTACACATTTATTAGTTGATGCTGTACTTCATCAATGTTGTAGACAAAGTAGCCAATGACAAGAACCGTTATGGATTGCATTCCAACCAAATGTTTGATTACCATTTGACACCGCCTGTACAATGTTGGATACATTCTGGCCATCAAAGTACCTTGTTTAGAGAATATTATTGTTGTGGTTGGGATGGTTGATGTTTAAGAGTTGGAGTTGTGTTTTTGGTCTGTGAATAGAATAGTTATTAGTTTTGTCTTAATAAAGAATAGAATAGATGATTATCACGAACCGTGGGTGCATATTATTACTAGTATATACTGCGAGTCCGTGATAACTGGGCCCAACAAGATAAGCACGAACCCAGCCCTGGAGGTAAGCTAGAACTCAGCCTAGACTAGATCTGAGTTTGTGAAGAAACAGTTCAGGACTGCAGTGACTAGGCCATAGATAGGCCTACTATTATACCTTTGGACTAGGCCTACTGCACGTGCGACGAGCTCGAACCCGGCCCACGAGGTAAGAATAGAACCAGACTAGATTATTGTGAGAAGTTGCAATGGAGAAAGATGTGCTTGGGCTGGCAACCCAATCCATCCCACAAATTGATGGACAACAAGATACCATCCTTAAGGTCTTGCTAAAAATGCAAGAGAAAATTGAAAATTTAGAGGGTAGGCTCGCAACTTGCAAGCTCGAGCCACCATTAGCCTTGGAGACTACACCAGAACCAAATAGGCCTACCCATGTTAGTAGCCCGGCCCTAGAGATAGTATTCCGCTCAAAGATCTTCTTGCATGGTCGATTCCCACATTTAGTGGCCTGGGATTTGAGGACCCAGAGGATTTTCTGCGGACTTGTGAAGACATTTTCTCACATGCAGATATTTTTGACACGTGCTGGGTGGCTATAGCTACAAGTCATCTCCGAGGAGATGCTCAACGTTGGTGGCAAGGCCGCCAATATTCTAGACCTACATGGAAGGTGTTTAGATCCAGCATGGATATACGTTTCAACGACCCTTCGCTTATGGAATCCCTGTACGCAGCTTTTCATGGAGAGAAACAGAAGAAAGGAATACAAATAGAAACGTTTATTCAACAAAAGGTACTGCTGCATCAACGCCTATACAAGGACCGTCCGGCTTCTGCCTCAATAAGGACTACTATTGAGCTACTAGACAGTCGCATACGCTCATTTCTCCGAGCCCCTCTTCCTCAATCAATCGAAGAGCTCACTACTCGAGCTATTCAAATAGAGCGTGATCTCGAATCTGAGGACAGTCCCCGAAGGATCACCGTACCCAGAGAAAACAGGCCATCACAAAATGCACCTCAAGCAGTGGACGTACTAACCGGCAAGCCGACAATCAACAGCATCACTGGAAACAACGATGCAACAGTCTCAAACAACATCCAACAGAGACGTTGAATGTTACAATTGCCAAGGATTGGGTCACTACTCCTCCGATTGCGATCAACCTCCTACCATCCGCACTCAAGAAATAAGAGCTGCTCGTCAGGGAAACGGAATGGGGGGAGGCCCTTTGTAGACACCTCCCCAACCAGTGGATTAAAACAAACAAGTGACATCGGACACTGGGACACTTTATACCGGGAAAAATTAACCGAGTTATGTAGAAGAAAAAACTGCGAAAAAGATAATGAAGTAACAGAAGAGGCACGGACAACCAGATTAGAACCTAGAATCAGTCACGAAAGGATTACCATTGATAGATGGCAAAGAGAGAAAAAACTTGACCCCAAGGAACTAAGAACAGATAGAAGAGAAACTGTGGAGGAAAATCGGGGAAAAGCAGGCCTAGATGCGATGATCTTGCTCAAAGCTCACCATGAAGACAAGAGAGAACAAGTAGAGAAAGAAAACCAGCAGAGAATCGAGTTGAAAACACATCCTGAAGAAGAGAAGAAAGGAGGTGATGACACAGATGCGGACGACGAGTATGAGAAATCAAAAGAAAAGTTCAGCACCATAAAAACGACTACATCTGACGACAGTGGGTCAAAGAGTGACTTGGATATGATTGTACTATCTAGAAGTAGAATGAAGAAGTTGGGGCATCTTCCTTTCGTCATTCGAGTTGTAACTATCTCTAGTTTACCGATAGGTAACAATAACGGAAAGAAGAATGTGGAAGAAACAGAAAGGTCTATGGAAGAGTCGAGTGAAAAGAAAGGCAATAAATTTGTAGTTCCCATCACTCAATGCAATAGACAAACACACACGGTGTTCAAAGGATCCGAAATAATCAGAAGTGTTCTAGTTGAACCCCTCAATGAACACAAAAAAGATGACAGCAATGGTCAGGCCATGGCACCCAACAGAAACATTGAGCCAGACCCAAAGAAGAAAGTTCAGACTATTAACCCATCGGCTTTCTCGCCAGTCGAATCGACGGGCTGTTTAAAATGCGCGCCGACTTTCCTGGCCATCGGAACGACGGGCTGGAACAGCAAGGGAACAGGCGCTACATTATCGGTCGTTGTATGAGAATGGTTCGTCCAATCACCAAGAGATCGCGCTCAATGTACTCTACGCACTTCGCTGCATCCAACGATGTGTTTGGCTCGTCACTCGGTCAAGTTTTAGCCTGTCTATGCTTGAAGGAAAGATTATGTTTGCATTCGTAGGTGGTATGGCGGCGCGCGAGCTATGGCGGCTACAGCTTATTGCAATATAATGAAGGATATGACGAAGATGAGGGTGTGATATTTTGACACCAAGAAAAATTCGGAGGAAAGTTCATACACCTAGACATTTATTTAGGCTACATTTTAGTTTTTATTTCAAGTAAATCGGGTTATTTTTGTTGGAGCAGTGAATTTTTTTGCTGAGGTGCGCTCCGCAACCCCATTTCGTAAAAAATAAATGGATTTGAGGGGCCAGGCGCAGCGATTTTTAATCGTAAGCCGATGGGTTAATTGGAAAGACCAGAACCTGGTAGAGAAACACAACAAGAGAGTGGCCAGTCTCGAGGCTCGACTTACGGTGCTGTCAACGAGTAAGGGTTCAAACTACAACTGCTACAACCTCTCGAGCAAACATGCGTTTTTTAATTCGCAGTGCAAATTTTTTATTGGATATTGCATAACGTCTCACAAACATTTGACAGAACAAGGAAGAAAAATAAGAGGGGAAAAGAAAAAGAAATGCAAACAGAAAAATATTAACAGAAGAAAATCCAAACAGGACGATGCAGATGACCATAGCAACAACAAAATTGTGACGTGGTTGATGGTTACAAAGGAGAAGAAAAAAGTTTTTAGTAGTATCTTCGATCACTAAAAACTTGAGTCTGTAGAGGTCGACCCATCGCCACAACGACGGGCAGCTGACCCACAGAGACGAGAGGACTTCATGCTTCAAAAATACTTAGAATAATAATTTTTTTTTTGTTCTCAGTAATCTATTCAATCACCAAGAACTTAGTCTGTAGGGGGGGAATGACACCGCCTGTACAATGTTGGATACATTCTGGCCATCAAAGTACCTTGTTAGAAAATAGTATTGTTGTGGTTGGTATGGTTGATGTTTAAGAGTTGGAGTTGTGTTTTGGTCTGTGAATAGAATAGTTATTAGTTTTGTCTTAATAAAGAATAGAATAGAATGATTATCACGAACCGTGTGGTGCATTATTATTACTAGTATATACTGCGAGTCCGTGATACATTATTCTTTGATGTGTCTAATTGCCATTTTACAATAAAACACAGTCTTTGCTATAACAAATGAAACTATGTAACACGTAGTAACGTTATAAATACAAACCGTTGGACTTTTCACTGTTATTTAACAAAATATTTATTTAAGATAAAAATATTAAAATATTTTGGTTAAATAACAGAAAAAAGTCCAATGATTTGTATTTATAATAGTCTTTGCTGACATTAGTTAATTGTACAAATACTGCAGTTTCATTCAAAACACTGCCAATCGATTACACTCTCAGCTGATGAGCAAATATATTGTTTAAAATTGGAATTATAAACTGGTACCGGTAGTGATATAAAATAACACGTCTAGATTATAGGTAAATAACGTTAAAATTTTCTCCGCAAGGGAAGAATTTAAGTTACTGTCTAGTGAGCACAGATACATTGTAAAGCGATAACTACATACTACAAAAGTGGTCACCCAGCACATAATGTTTGCGATCCAAATTTTTAAAAAAGCTAACCACCTTGCCAATATAGTATAAGCTATAACACCCATAAAAGGCCACAACCATAAAATACTTGAAGAAATGAGCTATATAGAAATACTACAAATAATTATAATTGTCAGTCCTGTATCATTAAAGTTTTCAATAATGTTCAGAAAGTGTTCTAGTGCAAGTGTCCGCCGAGAGCCAGTATAAAAACAATGTTATCTTCGCCTCTTTGTATAGCCGTAGTTTGCGGTAGCCCCCACGGTGCTTGTCTACATGATGTCACAATACCCACAATTTAAATATGCAATGACATTTTAAGGCAAATCACTATTGCAAGATTGGTTTCTTTAATACATCTCAATGTACGGCTAACTGCGATTATAGGTACGACTAGACAGGACTAGCTATATTCAAAGCCAATATGAGTATGAAACCCAAAAAAAGCCTAAATATGTTTTATAACGGGCGGCGGAAATGCAGTAAAATAAATACATTTATTTACCAACAAATGTGCAACAATATCAGTTTGAAATTGTTTTACTTCTACACATTAAAATATTTTTGTAGCCACAATATAACGAACTGTAATTAACCCTAAAAATCACAATCCATTATCACATTAGTGATATGAACTTTTGAATAGGAGAATCTGATGGCGCAAATAGTGGTGTTATCTTGCGGCTACTGCAACCCTCGGTCGGCAAAGTAGGTTCCACGTTTCGAAAGGTTTCAAGAGTCCCAGCTGCAACGTAGGTTGCTATGTGGGTAGAAATACTCGGTATCGAAGTTTCTGTGTGTCATTGTCTGATTGGCTCTTGCTTCGTCACAAACCGCAGGACGGGAGAAACGTCGTAGTCGGGTACAAACCAGTTTCAACAGGTTGACCCGAGCCTCAGCCTGCTCTTCCTCGTTGTATTCCTGGAACACAACACAAGAACAATTCACAAGTTCAGGACGAAGGGGTCACCTTACGATGCAGGACGCAATCTGCAAGAGCAATAATACAATACAATGAATACATCTTTGAAGAATTCTCATGATCAGTATATCTTTGTCTAAATCAGACATAGAAAAAAATTGTGTAAATATGATATTTATTGGCAATGTGGTATTATTTACAATTTATAGTGGCAGTTGAAGAAAATGTTTCAAGGCTTGTACTGTTAAATGTTCTGAATTGTAGCTACTTAAGATTTAAAAGAATGTAGATATGACAAAAAAATGTACAATTGTGGTTTAAATTCTGTAACATATAATGACCAAGGAAAGTGCTTGCAACTGTCTGGGCCAGATGCAAAGTCAACCCTTGGGTAGCCCAGGGAGTGCAGCTAGAGGGGGAGAGTTCAATACCAGAGGAGACGAGCAAGGTATCAGAGGAAGTCGGTATCGAGCTGCCTTCGGGTTTCGCCCTGAAGACCTACCTAAGAACAGTGTTCAATTAATTTTTAAAATATCATTTACCTGTTCTACTAAAGTTTATTAAATTATTTTGAAACATATTATCTGGTCTTGGTAAAATAGTGGTTCATGTGCAATTATTTGAGTATAGTGTGCACCAACATCGGGGAGCGCCAGTGGTCTCTTTTGAATCTTCTTGAATAGGGTTCCCTATCATGTACTTGTGAAAGGTACAATAAGGCAAATTATTGCCTCGGCTGCCATCAAGAACTTTGAGTTTTCTACAAAAGACGCTGAAAACCTAATTTCAACCCTTCGGTATGCCGGGTCAGGTAATGCTTTGTTTGTGTGATGCCTTGATGGACTGGTCAATGTTTTTATCCCGTTTGGTGACAGTAGAAGGACCTATGTCCGTGCGCCCACTGTGAAGAAGAAGTTAAGTGGGCGTGTGATCCTTCGTGAATAGAGTTCTAGAAGATGTTCCACGATCTTGGCGTAAAGTATAGTTGTTTCAAAAGTTGAAGCTTTAGAGGTGTTTTTATATTTGACTGTTAAGATAAATACATTCCCATCACTAATTTTGGTTATCCTTTTAAGTTTATATACCAAGGACACTCCTACCGACTAATGGAATATGTGGTGCCCAACGTGGGGCAAATATACTGTTCACAGGACTATTGGAGTGTTATTTACCTATATACGCCAACCACATTCAAACAAACTAATGTTATATTTGGTGCCCAACTTAGGGCAAATATATGATTCAGAAGTCACATTCTAAAAACAAAGGTATTTTTGGCGCCCAATGTGGTTAAATAAACCGTTCACAGGCCTAAATCAGAGTGTGATTTACCTATTTTCACAAACCACATTCAAACGAACTAATGGTATATTTGGCGCCCAAAGTGGGGCAAATAAACTGTTCACAGGCCTATATCGGAGTGTGATTTACCTATTTTCACCAACCACATTCAAACGAACTATCGGTATATTTGGCGCTCAACTTAGGGCAAATATATGATTCAGAAGCCACATTCTAAAAGCAAAGGTATATTAGGCGCCGAATGTGGGGCAAATAATCCGTTCACAGGCCCATATCGGAGTGTGATTTACCTATTTTCACCAACCACATTCAAACAAACTAATGGTATATTTGGTGCCCAATGTAAAGAAAATACCGCTCACAGGCCTACCAAAGTGTGATTTATCTATATCCACCAACCACATTCAAACGAACGAACGGAATATTAGGCGCCCAAAGTGGGGCAAATAAACCGTTAACAGGCCTATATCGGAGTGTGATTTATTTATTTTCACCAACCACATTCAAACAAACTAATGGTATATTTGGTGCCCAACGTGAAGAAAATACCGCTCACATGCCTACCTAAGTGTGATTTATCTATATCCACTAACCCACATTCCTACGAAAGGTATATTTGGCCCCCAACGAGGAGAAAATATACTGCTCAGAAGACTATCAGAGAGTATGATTTTCCTGTATTTGCCAACACACTTCTACGAACAACAGTACATTTGGCTCTCAAGGTGGGGAAAATATACTATTCATTGAACTATCGGAGGGTGATTGATGGAAATAGGTTAAATGGATTACCAAAATTAGTGATAAGAATCTATTAATCATATCAAAAAACACCACTAAAGCTTCAACTTTCAATGCTTAAAAACACGATTTCACAAATTACACAACACACACTATTTATGAAGACCAGATATGCATTTCAGGTTGAAACCCAAAGGCAGTTCACACATGACTCTGCTTGTGTCCTTGGGTGTCGAGCTCTACCGCGCAAGGTTGCAACCCCTGGGCCACAAAAGGGTTTACACGTGCCAGCGCTTGTCTTCATCACGATATTACAATTTTAGTTTTGTTTAAGTATTTTTCTTGACAGTTAGTCGGATTGAAATATACAAAAACAAGCAAGGAATTTTATTAAAATGAAGAGTTATTTGCCCCACAGAAGATAACAAGTGGCATAGGATATATTGTATAGTAAATCGATCGTACACATACAATAAGTGTACCTAGACCTAAGTTTGAAAGGTGAAGTATTTACCCCATCAAAGGTGACAACTGGTAAAGAGGGAAGTTGCTCTAATTGTAGATCCTGTGTTTTCCTTCCACTCTCGTCAAGAAGGTAATCGCCCTGGACCGAGTTGACGCAGTTGGCCAGGGCCGTGTCGTCTGTCACATCTTTTGAGCTCAAGGTTGTTACACACTGAAACAGTGAAATGCAGTCAGCACCATGCAGTCAACTCAATCATTTTGTCTTGTGTCTTGTTTTGTGTTGTGTATAATCATCATCATCATCATCTTGTATACTATTTATGGCATAGGTGGCTAGTACCCCCTTCCCTTCCTGGTTTTGTGTGCCTTTTCAAGAAAACTCTTGATAATGCCTCGGTTTAAAATTCAGGGCCGCGAACAAGTTAATTACCACAATCTAGTCCAAAATCTATTTTGGTCGAAAAATTGATAGTACCACAAAAATACAAGTTTTTGTTTAGTAGATGTGAGACGTACCTGCGGTCCGGCGTAAGGGCTGAACATAGTGCACCTGACGAAGCACACACGAAAGAACCCCGAAAACACCTCGATACCACAGGCCTGAAGCTTGTTAGCAAGACACTCTTTGGGCCCCTGGGTGCAGGTGAGTGACCAAGAGCCACTCTCTAGCTGAGTGCGCTGCAACAACAAGAACCGTCTGATGAAGCAGATGGAAGCACCGAAAAATAAATACTAATTTCACTGAGAGACAACAAAACTACTAGAGTGTCACTATCTTTTGTCAAGGCAGTGTGACATTATGCATTGCGTATCATAAAAGGGTCTATAACATTTCAATAACGTACACGTTCTCATCGTGTATAAATAATTAATATCTAAATACAAATGCAATATTATACAGATGGAAATAAGAATATGTAAGCCCATGTGGTTAAATTCGTATCCACAATAAGTGTTTTTCATTTTCAATGTTTATTGTAAGTGTAAGTACCAGGATTTTATTACTGCACAGGTTTACAGGACAAGAAAACATGTTCAAAGACAATACACAGTATTCACCTACTAAAATGAATGAGTACAAAACTAAGTTTTAATAGCCTTATAACACCAAGTTTCAACATTCATTACACGGTTCGTTTTTATATTTTTGATGTTGAAATACGCCAGCAGAACTACTGATACCGATAGAACTATATGCGCCACATGTATTATACACGCACTCAAAAATTGGCTATTAATAGGGGTATTACCGCAAACTCAAAAATATATATCATAGGGTAACTAGTAAGATTTAGCAATAACGAAAAATATTGGGCCACCATGACTCAAAAAATTATCAAACATGACATTTTCGAGCTAGGTCCCATCGGCAAAAATCTCCCATAAGAAATAAATGGGACGATCTTTATGCCGTGACTTGGAGGATTTGATCCAAAAAATATGCCATTATGACGTACTCTACAGCCTTTCTGTAAATTCTCTATATTTTGTTTTGTAATTTGGGCAAGCAGTTTGGTCAAAATATGCTGATGACCAAGTTGGGGTGTGATTTTGGAATGCATATTTTTGCGTGTTTGAGGGTATATTTGGGCACAGTTTCAAGACACAATGTTATAAAGGGGCATTTTAGATTAGTACTATGCTCTAGTATCTATGTGGACCAAAAAAAAAGCAGGTTAAAGCCGATCTAAGAAATTTCCCAAAACGCCAATTTTCACAAATTTCTGGATCAAAAAATTTCAAAAATTCGTGTTAAATCACAGTTACAAAATATAACTTTTTTAAACGGTCATTTTAGTGTATTTTGTGCTATAGATCACGTGTAAAAAATAATTTTTGGGCTTTTTAGCCCCTTTAAAACATGGGTCATAATTATTTACCTGTGTGTTTCCGTAAGGTACCAGTTGCACTTTCATCTGCTTCAACCCGATAGCAAGGTAGGTTGGATACAGTTGCTCTGTGATGAAGTCTGCACAATCTTGGCAGAAACTACCATAGTAGACTGTCACTGTTACTGCCTGTTGAAACACACATTCATTTTATGCTTTCCCAATGACGTACATTCTTTGCATATTGCCTTGAACTATAAAGAGCTTTAGATTTAGGAAAGTATAAGAACGCAAGTGAACAATAATACAAGTATCGAAAATTAATACTTTTACAGTCTATCTGCTTCCATGAAACTGTTAACTGTACATTTGTATACGAATAGCTACATTTTGTAACAATATCTACACATACAAATAGATGCATATACCACTGATTGCAATTTATATATTGGATGGTACAGCAGATGCATTGCCTACAATCAGTCTTTTTCGAAAATTAGGTATAATATATTGGATATTATGACATAGTCCTTCAGTTCCTTTGTATGGACCACTACATGGTTACATTGTTATAAGCACGGTTTAAAATAAAATATAAACATATTAAATATAGGACATGCAAGTGCGAATAAATGCATACCAGTAACTGCATTGTCTAATTCGTCCATAGCCAGCCAGAATGAAAACAATAATAATGACTCTGCATGACGATGTATGTAGACATCTTGACAGACTAGCTAGAGCTTCGTTACTTGCATCTTTACGAACACAGCAGCAGCATAATAGCAAGATGAATACAGCAGGAAACTCCAATTAGATGTAACAATGGATAATGTGTCTGATATCACAATGAAACGAAATGCAGCGGAAAATTAAATTTTGAAATCTTTTGCTTGATCCAATATTAGAAGGATTACATGATCTTTATCAAATTCGGAACGGGGAAATTGTGAATGATAATGAGAATATTGCTGACAACAGTTCTTTATAAATCAGTTAAGTTAGACATTTGAATTGATGTTGCGTCGTCAGAGTCAATTAACAACTTACCCGGGTAAGAGAAATTAGTATTAGTATTAGTAGTTTTAGGGCGCTTTAACAGCTACGATTATTCGCGCCTCCAAGATAAAACAATTTCTATAAGTGTGAGTTACCACCATGTATATCTTTCCAAGGGGAGGAACGTAAGGGGAGACGCGGTTATGTTTTACTTGCTATGCTCTTTTGTAAATCAGTTTTTGTAACTGAATAGGATTGACGTTAAATAAATAAAAATAAAAATAAAATATGGTCGAGTACCTTTTTTCACAAGCGCGAATCCATTTAGAAATTTGGTCATATATATTTATATCAAACTATATTATAAAGGCCTGTCCACAATCAATCATTAAATAATAACTTAATAATTAACTTTTCTTGGGAAACTTTCCCAGGGTGCAATGCATGCCCCTCGTAAGGTGTCTAACTTTAGTTATATTGGAGTAAGGACAATTGTGACGGGATATCCGAGGGCTGTTGAGAGGACTCAATCCCTTGAATTCGCATTAATGACTAAGGAACACCTCGGAAAAATCCTTCAGTCAGGATTGCCGGTTTCGACGAGATTTGAATCCGGGACGTCCCGAATCAGAGTCGCACGCTGAACTGAAAGGTTTTCCTCAGTCGTTAATGTAAATGCAAGGGATTGGACATCCCTTAACAATTGTCCTTACTCCAGTATACTAAGTTATAGACACGGGCATTCATAGCACCTTGGGCAGGTTTCCCACGAAAATTATTTATTTAACAAAAATATAAATGCTATCTTTAATGTGTGCTTGTGAGAGCAGTCTCGCGTAAGATATGAATCTTAGTAGGGGCAAAAAAGTTAGTTTCGAGCACGTTTAGTAAATATTGACCCATCACGTACAAAACAAACGGTGAAAATGTTTCAGAAAGTTTGGATTTTTCCTTGTCCATATTTTTCTTTCCTAATACCTAATGAAAACCCAAATCTTTATGTAACCACTCGAGGGCAAACTGTTATTGGATGAGCGAAGAGAAGACTTCAATTTCACTGACCCCTCAAAAAATTTAGCTCGGGTGTTTTTTTTTGTCTGTTTGTTTACACTCTACCGGGCAAACGGCATATGCGATCTTGATGAAAATTGGTGGGGGCCTTCAAAATCTCTGAACTTAGACCTGCCACGTTTTTGGGTACAATCGAAGAAATATTTCTTATGAATATCGTACTTTTACGATTTTTTCGATTTTTAGTGCGGTATTTTCGTGACATTTGGGCCGATTCTGACCAAACGGGTGGGGCTACAACGTTCATATTTTACTTGTACATTAAGGTAATGGTGATGTATTGCGTTTTGAAAGAAAAAAACGAAAAAGTTAGCCAGAATCCATAGAATAAAGGTTTTAATATGAATTTTTGAGGTTTATAATTACAATTAATAAGTAACAATAGAAACTTGACAACAATCACCTACAATGCATTCAAAAAGCACTTGCAAAGGAAAAGTGGTCCTTTGCAAACTTAAAAGTTACAAAAACGCTCATCCATCAACGCGGCTAAAAAAAGCGTTCGCGAAGGGGCCTAGTCTAGTCTTACGTGTTCCTCGTCTGTGGTCTGCGACGCGGCGCGGCCGACGCCGACGACGGCGACGACTAGGGCCACCCAGCACCACACCTCGAGGCTACCGCGAGTCATCCTCGGACGAGATCTGTCACTGACTAACTGGACGTCACGTCTTCCCGGCCCGGTCCCGGCCTGTTAGACTCAATTGAGCCAACACTTGAAAGCAATCACAGTCCCGCAATGCCGAGCGCCTCGCGGAATATTAATCGAGACGGACGCTCTTCAAGACGTAAATCAAATACCACACGGTTCATGGGCCGAAATCTAAGTGCGCGCGTACGTGCATAGCCCCGTTTGCATTACCTGTGAATGAACAAGAGTTTAGCTGGTCACAGTGCTGTCATGTTTCCGACAACTTATTGGATGAGCGAAGCGAAGAATTCAATTTCACTGACCCCCCCCCCCCCAAAAAAAAAATATATCTCTGGTGTTTGTTTTGTTTGTATTTTTGTCTGTTTGTTCGCGCTCTACCGGGCAAACGGCATAATTATGCGATCTTGATGAAAATTTGAGGGACCTTCGAAATTTCTGAACTTATATTCGCCACGTTTTTGGGTACAATCTATCAAATATTTCTTATGATTATCGTACTTTTACAAAAAAAAAATCAATTTTCGTGATATTTGGCCCGCGACCGGGCAAACGGCTACTCCATCTTATGATCTTAGTGACACTTTATGGGAACGTTTAAAATCACTGAAGTTAAATTTGTTATGATTTTAGAGATATTTGAAGAAATATTTCTGAAATCGTACTTTTACGATTTTCTAAATGATTTTTAATACGATATATTCGTGATATTTGGGACGATAATCAACGATAAAAGCTCATCCATCAACGCGACTGGAAAAACGTTAGCGAAGCGGCCTAGTTAATACAAACGACAGCAATTTGTACTCTGATCAGAGACAGACACAGTCACTGTTTTCTTTTAGGGAGCAAAGTTTCCCTATTCCGTCCGTCTGTGCGTGAGTCACGTCTCTCGATGAAAACTGGACAAAACCTTCGATTCACATGCGTTTTTGCCATTGCCCCATTGCCCTTCAACAAGAATAATACAGAATGTTTTTTTGTGACTCTGTGCGTCATGGGAGCGGGACCTGCTTTACCCAAAACGTTAAATACCCGGCACCTCCACCAACAAGCAAATTTGAACAATGGAAAGTTAAGTATTTTCATTTTTGTTTATTCTTCTTCAACGATTTGTTGCATGTTGTGTTGTTTTGATGTTGGAAGTAGCTTCGCTTCCTCTTTTCGATTCTTTTGGGTCGTGCGTACAAAAATCAACATGCATGTTTAATATTGTGTGCAAATCGAGTTACAAGAATTAACATTTATTTGGGACATTATGAAATAGGCGATGTTAATTTCATATGCATTTAAATTTTACACCTCCTTCATTTGAACAACATAATATAACATTTTCACGACTCAATCGTTTTTTTTTTAACGTACATATCTGATATACAGATATGCCAGTGTTGTTTGCTTGACAATGACCGAGATGCATTATTCAAAATGAGGTTGAATTGTAGACTTAAGAGGCTGAATTACCAGGATGAAAGATGATAAGTGTACGCTAAATCGCATACAACGATCTACTTACAGCAATCATAATAATCTATGCAATCATCATATGCTTACAATTGCGCACATAGCATTCCTGGTGCATTCAATCAAGTCTTGTGTCGTAGCTTATCGACTCTATTTACACCAATCCTTCACTTCCGTACCCAGATGCATGACCACTCCGGTATAGGCCTACAGTGTACACATCCATTTTGCTTTTCCCACTTTAAACATGGTTCCTATAACCCCTATACCATTGCTCTCTGTCATATGTTGTAAACTTACACAAGCAGTAGATGAGTTTTAAATGATCCTTGGGGTGCTGCGTAGTGACGATGAAAGATCGACGTTTCGCCACCCATGTAGGTGGCATCTTCAAGTCGGATACACAGATTCAAGACTGCCAGACCAGTCTCGAAGACGCCAACACTATGGGCGAAACGTCGAGTAGTACGTCCCAGCATCGAGAAGACGCAAGAGCCCAAGGATCACTAAAAATGCATTATCTCTTGTGATTCTTGATTATAACCCTACGTGAGCGTTGTACGTGTTTCAAAGAATAGTCGAAGGACTCAAATTAAGGATTTTTCAAAGATTGCACACTCAAAAACTAAAATGCTGGGATGAATCCTAAATACAACCCTTGGGCATTTTCTTCCAACCATCATCTCACCCAAAACCTACGATAATTGGTCACTTGATCAGGGGCAATAAATGTTTTTTTCTGGGAAATAAATAATTGAGTAGGCTATGAACTATTTTTGTTAACAAGCAAGCAAACATAAAAAAGAATAATCATTGTAAAAAATACCGTTTGTTAAATTCTGGAGAAGCTTTACGCAGCACCCGACAAAACAGGTGACCCAAGAATCGTCTGTGGTTATGTCTCGACCGCACAAGCGTATACAGTTTGACGCTGTTCAACAAAACTAAAGTGTTTTCCGCACTTTCTCTCCCCCCCCCCCCCCCCCCCCCCTCCTCCCCCACTGCCCCACCCGACTTACTCGTCGTCCCGATTAGCCTAGCGGTGCATAAACTGAAAGGTTAATACCCTACATCAATCTCTCAATCAATAAATCAACCATCAGCGGTTAATAAATGAGTTTTACATATTACGAAGCAGACTGAGCCTTCACTCCCCTAGTAAAACACGACAGGTAACCATCCCCTGCAACACACGTGGCGACTGGCGAGACACGTGACATGTTACTTCCGGGCGGACGCCGCTCAAAGTGTGGCCACTTAGCGTCGCCACTTGAGCGCACTGGATGTGGGATACTTTTTTGTTGAGAGTACCACAGAGTATCCAAGCCAAGGCACTTTAGGTTCACGAGCCCTCTTGCATACAAAACAATATCAACTTCACCAAGAGATGTTATCAACAATCAACCAATGAAACTAAAACGTTTAATGTGCCACGTACAACAATGTAAAATAACTCATCTTTACAAAATAAGGTTTTAGAATAGATTGTAAATCATCGCTGTCGATTTTGAGTTTAAAATAAGATCATACTCTGAAAAAAGTGAATGTAGACAAACAGTTTTAAACAACACAGAAACTTGAAATTGAAACACAATTTGTTCCTTGATTTGGTTAAACAATTAACACTCCCGTAAGAGGAATTATTGATTATAGGCCTATTATAAAACAATACGTTTTGTATTTTTCAGTCAAATTGTTAAAAATGTTCGTACAGAAAGTTCACGTAAATTTATGTATGTTTTCCAACCAAGTAAACCCAGTATTATCATAACCTTATATTTTACAGTTGGACGGACTGGAGATCGGACCAAAGCAGCGAGGGTGTGCGCGACAGTGACAGAAGGGTACCGACGCCGACAGAAGGGTCCTCCAAGACACGAGGTACCTACCCCGACACCGAGGGTCCCGCCGCACCGAGGGTACCGACGGTCGACAGAGGTCCCTCCACCCAGCACACGAAGGTACCGACGCCGACACGAGGTACGCAACGAGGTGACCCCACGAGGTCCCTCTACCCAGCGCCACCGAAGGGTACCGACGCCGACTGCGAGGGTACCAGCACGGGGGAGCCAGACGTCCCTCTACCCAGCGCCACCGAGGGTACCGACGCCGACGAACGCACTGACAGGGTACCTCCACCCAGCAACACCGAAGGTACCGACGCCGAAGAGGTCCCTCCACCCACGCCAAGAGGGTACCGACGGGCGACAGAGGTTCCCTCCACCCAGCAACACCGAGGTACGCGACGCGACAGACGAGGTCCCTCCACCCAGCAACACCGAAGGTACCGACGCCGACACGAGGTCCCTCCACCCAGCAACACCAAGGGTACCGACGCCGACCGAGGTCCCCCCACCCAGCGCCACCGAGGGTACCGACGCCGACAGAGGTCCCTCTACCCCAGCAACACCAAGGTACGACGCCGACAGAGGTCCCTCCACCCAGCGCCACCGAGGGTACCGACGCCGACTGCGAGGGTACGCGACGGTGACAGGAGAACAATGGGACGCCGCGAGGTGCGCGCCTCGGAAGGAAGCGTCGCACGCGCTGAGCTCACCTGCCCGTCAGTCACCCGGCGCTTCCTCTCATCACCCCCTACCTGCAGCACGCCGCCTGTCAGGGTGACGAGGCACTTTCAGACCTCGTGCAGTACCCCTCTGGCCAGGCATCACTTAGATGATACGCTTAGAAATTATTACAAAATTATAATTAAATAATATGTTATTCACAGGCAAGGGTGATGGGGGATGGAGTGTTCATTAAATTCATACCTGGCCCATACTATTGTTGAAGACGAGGAAATAGTAAACAACAATATTAGGCATACACATAAACAAATAAATTCGTATAAGGGTCTATACCTACTCAGTCACAACTGATTTTCTGTGAAACACATTACATTAAAAGCAGACCAAGCCAACCCTGTTGGTGCCGTCACCATCAACGAGCGAACAATGATCAACTCAGTTTTATACATAGAAGCAATCAGTACATACATTCAAACAATTTTTTTTTGGTATGTTACTTGTTGGGTGATATTAAACCTAATCATAAGACAATAGAGGTAAATTTTCGTTTGATTACATTGTTTCCAACCTCAGAATTCAAAGATAAATAATTTCATTAGCAAATAACGAGCATCGTCTCCAAATCGTCTCACTTCTTCTAGCATTGCCTGAGCTTGCGATGGAAGAGTTACCTGAATAATACACGTTGTAAAACATCACGAGTTAGACTGTCTAAACACGTCCGCGGGCTTCGACCTTACCCACCCAGCCAAGTATATCCTTCCTCCACCTCGGCGGCCTCGGATAAAATCCACTCTATATTAATAACAGTATACATAACACGCCGTAGTTTTGTTGAAATTTGAAAACCTTGGCTAATGAAATTATCAGCCACTAATGAAGAAGCTTGAAGTGCTGGCATGTAGTTGATGGGGGCGGGTGGGTGATGGGGGGGCGTGTGGTGTAGCTCGCTCGCTAAAGTTTGTTTGACTTTTCAAATGATGCCTGCAGATATGAAACTCCTTCGTTATTGCTTTATTCAACACGGCGAACATCAGAAAGAAACTCTTGTACCAACCGACGAGATGCTAAATTAATTATACTGTTTAATATATTTTAAGAATGCTAGGCGAAAGTTTGTTAATTAGAGGCAGAGGCGAGACGAGTCGTCTTATTGTTTGACGAAGGATGGGTTGGCAGCAGTGCTCAGCTGGGTTATCTGCACGGATCTCGCGCAGAGCACGAAGGTGGGTGGAGGGGGTGGGCGATGGAAAAATGGAAAACTTCTTTGTGGAATTGAAATCTTTTTGTATTCGTAAAATTAAGCTATACTTTCAAAGAAAGTGGATTTCAAAAGAAAGTTTAGAAAACAATTTTAAAACGATGATGAGATTAAAATCATTTTTATGAGACCGTGTGCGTCGTTTCTGTTAGCCTGGGCTGAATTAAGGGGCGTTTAGCCTACGATATAAGACAATCTTATAAAAAGTTAAATTGGTTTCGTTCCCCTTAATTTAAATATGATGATACAATTCTTGCAAAGGTCTCTTTAGACCTCCTTTACAACAAAAATAAACTCTTAATGTTGCAATGATATATGGATGATTGAAATAATAATAATTTATTTATTTACTTATTGGAAGTCTATATCCTATTCAGTTATACAAACTGATTAATAAAGGAGGATCACTAAATAAATATTACTTCATAAATAAATTACACAATTATTATTCGTTGTAATAAGTATTGTTATTTAGAAATTTGCTTAGCCTACTAAAGTTCACTATTTTGAGTGAATTGCGTTTTTATTATTATTTATCACCCTTCTTTATTTAGCTCCAAATTATTAGGCATAGCTCACACTTAAACCATGGGCACACTCAACACAAACAAAGAAATACATCTTGTTTATACTGCCAATTTGAAACACAGCACACCAACTAACTAACATAAAAAATGTTAACCATCGCTGAAGAAGATGGTATAAGTAATTACCGTAGTATTTTCAAAGTTTTCCTAAAGTTTCTCCAAAATATTATAGCTCAATGTGTACAGCTTATATATACTTCACAAATACGAATAACAAATATAGGGTTCAATTAATTCACAAAATAACTATTTAAAACAATTCTTCGCAGTTGATCGCGGATTTTTTAGGAGAATTATTATCAACAACGAATGCAGACCACGAAGTTTGTTTAGTGGACCAGATTTACACGATTCACACGCGCAAGTTCACCACCATCCATTTATTCAGGATATTCTATTTGAATTCTGCGAAATCTTTATAATTAAAAAAATCTAAATCAAATAATATGGGCATTTCTTTACAGAAATGGTACAATATAGAATAGGGTTTCCAATAGTATCACAATATCATTGTTCTTTACTAAGCTATACTATAAGTAAATAATGTCCCCCACAAATACAAAAAATTATAAAAAACGGCAGCCAAGCTCTCCTTCCAAAGTCTTCGGCTGTGAATGCTGTGAGATACAGAAGTTGAGCCAAGCTTTTCATTCTTTCTCCCTAGTTTCGCATTGAAAAGAAGTAAGATCATTTCACCTGTTGATGAGTGCCAAGCCATGCACCATTTTCGTGGTAAAAAAGTAAAAATTTTAAGCTAAAAATCATAAAAAAAAATTGCTTGGCCATTGAATTTGGTTCATTACGAGAACTCTAAAAAGTCATAGGCCAAGCATTTTGTTTTATGATTTTGAGTTTAAAATTTTTACTTTTTTACCACAAAAATGGTTGGCTTGGCACTCGTCAACAGGCGAAATGATCTTGTACTTCATTTCAATGCCAAACTAGGGAGAAAGAATGAAAAGCTTGGCTCAACTTCTATATCTCACAGCATTCACAGCCGAAGACATTTGAAGGAGAGCTTGGCTGCAATTTTTTTTTACACAATTTTGTATTTGTGGGGGATATTTCATCTTTTTGCTGTTTTTTTCCTATCAAGGCGTGGAATACTTTAAGCGATATTCGAGGAAATCGTCAAAATTCAGCGAGAAGCGAGTTCATTTTTTACATTTTTGGCCCACGGTTCCCCCAAATTTAGCCCCTTTGTGTTTTGGACGCTAGATATTTATAATAGTTATGAGGATGTTTAATTTCATTTTTATCATTATCATTATCATTATCATTATCATCATCATTATCATATCATTATCATCCAAAATTTTGATTTCCTCCGGTCCCTGTTACCCGATTTTGGTTTTGAAAGCAAAAGACACTGCGTCTGAGGTATATCTAAGTGTGGTCATAGTTTCATAGTTCTAAGATTTGCCGTTTTCTCTGTAGGCTCTTATATCTCCGCGCGGAGAATTAACTAAGCTAGCTAGCCAGCCAGCCGGAAGGATTTCAACGATGTTGAGGCAATTTTTAACACAGAACGGGTTATCGGATCGGGTTGTTTTTTTGTTTTTTTGTATAGCTGAAAACCCCCAAACTCGGGTAGGTGTATACAGGGTCCGTGTTCGTCGTCGCCTAAGCAGTCGCGTGCGCTTGGCTGCGGGCGAACGACCGTCGCCCTAGATCGTCAAATGATACGAAATATTACATATCATGTACGCAGTACCAACTTCCCAGTAGTTCATTAATATTTTTCACTCATCACGGCATATATTGTTGCGTTTGTAACTTTACATACAGAACTGATAAAACAGCATCACAATTAAATTTAAATAACATAAAAAACACGCTAATGACCATGCAGGCTATACAATAGACGCGTGTCAAATCTCGGTGTTCTGTAAACAGGTGGGTTGGTTGGTGCGGGGGTGTCGATCCCCACATTGTAGTGGTAAGCCGAGATTAGCCCCCTCCCCCTCCCCCCACTACGCGTGCCGCGCATTGTCGGGAGATGCGACTTTTATCACGGTCCAACAGATTCATTATCGCGGGCAGCATCAGTGAGAGGTCAGTGCAGGCACGGGCCTGTTTATGCGTAGACACTCGTATATAATCCTGTGCATGCACTCGCGCATGGTGGAGCAGGCCTAGGCGTATCACTCGAACCTATACTAAACACCAACGAGTTAGTATTATAGTAATACTAAGCCGCTTCGCGAACGCTTTTTTTAGTCGCGTTGACGGATGAGCTTTATTTGTAAGTTTTTAGTTTGCGTGGGATCTCTTTACATTTGCAAGTGCTTTTTGAACGCATTGTAGGTGAATGTTGTGAAGTTTCTATTGTTACTTGTTAATTGTTTTTATACACCTAAAAAACTCATATTAAAACGTTTATTTCTATGGATTCTGACTACTTTTTCAAGTTTTTCGTTCAAAAGGCCATGTAAAATATGAACGTTGTAGCCCAACCCGTTTGGTCAGAATCGGCCCAAATGTCACGAAAATATCGCACTAAAAATCGAAAAGAATCGTAAAAGTTGGATATTCATGAGAAATATTTCTTCGATTGTACCCAAAAACGTGGCAAGTCTAAGTTCAGAGATTTCGAAGATGTACCCTCTAATTTTCATCAAGATCGCATAATATGCCGTTTTCCTGGTAGAGAGCCAAATTCAAAAAAAATATATATATATACCCGAGCAAACTTTTTTGGGGGTCAGTGAAATTGAAGTCGCTTCGCTCATCTAATTAAGCGGGGAATGATTGAAATGTTCATGTTCTATGCCACTTAATGACGATATAGTATACGGGTGATAAGTAAGCAAAAAACTATTAACAACAAGGGTGAATAATGGTGGTGTTGGTGACCTTTGGGGTAACAGAGGAGTGACTGGCCCAAAGAAAGTTTGAAAATTCACGACCCGGCACCTCCACCATTTTGCATGCCGATCTTAGATCGGATATCGCGTTCGGTTTGTACCATGAGACGTGATATCCGCACAGAGGAAGGACGAACGGACAGAATAGTGCTGCATAGGGTGGCTTCAGTACATAATGAAGCTTTCCACAACTTTTCTCTCATAACTTTCTTTTGTAAATACTTCCTTAATTGTGTGCTACCTAATCACGAGCGATATTGTACTTATTCTTATATTTTACAAGTAAGTATCACTTTCCTGTAAGACCACCTGTCACCCCGTCTGTGCGTGCGTCCCGTCTCACGATAAAAACCGAAGAACAGAACGCCAGATTGACATGCGTCCTTTCAGCAAGGATGATACAGAATGTTTTTGGTTATCCTTGTGCTTGTGGTCAGATGGGCGGGGCTAACCTTTAAAAAATAAAACGTTTCTGTACTCGGCACCTCCACCAAAAGCAAAAATCTGTTGATTTCGTAACTCGGCACCTCCACCAAAAGCAAAAATCTGTTGATTTCGTAGTTTCGCTCCCTATTTGGGTTTTCCTTTTCGCGTGCTCATTTTCTACATTTTAATAACTATTTACATAATTCGAGAAAAGAGGCATCTATGAACCGACGGTGAACTATTACAAAGAGCATTATGATTTAAACACAATAAGTGTAGGGTTAATGATAGGAGCATGGGGGACAATTCCAGTATTTTTTAAACTTTCAGGAAAAGATTTTGTATAACAAGTAGTCTAAGGGATGAAATTGGCTTGTTCACGCAAGCTCCGCGCAGATCGCGCCACTGCACTAACCCCCAAAACCAGGGTCTACTAGATACTTATTCCGAGCTGCTTGTTATAGGTATCTAGTGACCCTGCCCAAAGACCGTGGCGGTGTTTGAAATAAACTATGTATAGCAGGCTCTGCATTGTCAAATCTGTATGCTTCCTCAATTGTTTGTTTACGTATTGTTTTTACCATTCCTTCTTTAATCAATGGTTTTACGTAAGTAGTCGTACGGCCTATTTCAAGTAATTTTATTCAATAGCATATTTTGTTGTTCAAACTTTTAAACAATGAAAACGTGAACGATAGGAAAATTAAAATAAGAGCTGAAAGCACATGGCGCCGTTGATGTCTAAACCTGGGCCTAGCACTGTTTATTGAGATTAGACCTAGGCCTACTTGGAATAAGGCTACTAAGGACTAGGGCCTAGGCTTTTCTTCAGCATTAGATGTAGACCTAGGCATATCAATATCATGGTATTATAAATTAGCAAGTATAGGCCTAGGCCCTACTTGCATACGCCTCAGCAAAGCCTAGGGCTTAGTCCTAGCCAGTGTTGATTTGTTGACATGAGAGAGGTTACGTAGGCAGGAGGCCAAATAAAGACACAATTGTCAGTATATTATGTGATTGTATTTATTTGTAGTAATAAACACGACAGTATGCCCTCCTCTCTCCTTACACGAATACACACAGCAATTAGGCATTTTGCTTTCAACATAAAACTATGCAAACTGACAGTAAAAACAGTAGGCTGCTGACAGCTATGAGGCAGCCATGACACCCGCAAGTTGGGCTATCACCGCCGTCTACACTCTACATCAGCCTTTACAGGCATTCAGACGGCGGTGGGGGGTTAGTACAATAGCGCAGCGTGGTGAGTAAAAGTCGCAGTGAACAAGCCAATTGTTGTATGTGTTCTTCGATGGTCCATTCGTATTTTTAGAACCACTTAATATAATAAGTAGGTTAATTTTAGATGTTTGTTAAATGTTAATTTTAATTTCAATGTATTATTTATCAATTGATTGTTATTCTGTGTCGCAAGGCAACAGCACTGGCTGCAGAGACCAATTAAGGTTCATTATATTATTCAGACCATTTTTTAAAAATTATTAAACACTTTTTATGAGCCGGCGATGACGTTTAAGTGTAGCGCTATGATTCAAGCTGCATTGCTCACAAGGGAGCCTGGCGGACCTCCGCGTTATCTGCGACTGGATCCGAGTCGGGAGTCGTAGATGAATAAGGGTTGCTGCGTAACAAGCATTTAGCATTTAGCGTCGTCTAGGCCTGTTATGCAAATGCTACAATTAGGTCCACGGCCTCTTATCTCGTCGAGCAGAACTCATCGCTCATCCAGGAGGCTGTGTGTGTGTGAGCGAGGAAAACCCCGGGGCCAGTGCCATCCCCCGCGCGCGGGGCGAGAACACACGCTTGCGGCGACAGTTAATAGGGGCAAAGCACCATCTGTAGAACTTTTTCGGTTAGAGTATTGACAGTCGGGTCGAGTCAGGTCATGTATAGTTAAGACGACCGTTATAACAGTACTGCATGTTAAAATAAATACTTAATTTTACTTGTGAAGAATCTTACATTACAATTTTTTCCAATTTATTTTCTAGTCTGGATTTTAATTGTATAGGCCACATTTTGTATAAGCGCTAACTTAAAACATTGTTTGGACCGGCACCTCCACCAAAACTGCCCTTTCCGGCATCTTTCCTACTTAGCATAATATTGGAAAAATAAATAAGAAAAATAATAACTTATTAACAATAATAATCGGGCGTATGCTTATAAAAACCTTGTATTAATAAAGATAATAATAACATTCTGGACCGGCGCCTCCACCATCCCCCCAAAAGATATTTGTTGTGACCCTAAAATCAGGTAGCCTTTCGGCTCCCAAATATCCGACCCGGCCCAAAATTTTGGGTACCCATACACCACTAGTATATTGACGTGATAACATTTACAATACATTTAGATATTCAAATCTAGTGATTGAGTAACAATGTAGTGGATAAACCACTTAAATCCTAATGTTCTGCTCCTTAAGTGTTTACCCAATAGCATTTTGTTTACTTATTGGGCTATAATCACTTATTCTTGTCTTAAAAAGCCTACCTTTTTTAACAGCGATCAAATAAATATTTTTCATGAATATGGCATCTTTAAGCATTTGTCGCCTTTATCGCCTTTGAATTACTCACCCAAATTATAGCGGATAAATCGCATTCACGAAAATATTCTTTTAAAATAATCATGATCACCTACGCTTGCTTCGTATTAATTCTCATTGTTGATTTGATTCGGACAGGGGCCCCCGGGAGGTCTCTGCTATTGTCTACAATTATTATTTCTAAGGCGAATCTATTAAAATCATAATCAAATAATGGTCATCCATTTCCTTTTCGTTTCAAGTACTGTTTGAGTAGGCTTGGCTTATACTCGCGTTTATTCTCCCGATGAGTAAAGTCTCGCGTGCGGTCACCACAGCTAATGTTCAAATCTGATACACCGTGATTAGCTACATTACTTCTTTACATTTCAGATAACCAACACTCATCACTGTTGATTATTTGGAGACCATAATCGAAATATTAACTTTAGCTCGAATAAATCAACAAACCCCTCGTCTGGCTGGAGTGAGAGAGAGAGAGCGAGTGTATGTGTGTGCTCTCCTCTCTCTCTACAAAGATAACGTCTATAGACAAAACGTTACACTTGCTTGCTAACTAACAATTAAACAAATATACATTTGTGTTTGAGTGGGGAGTTCAAGTAAGCTTAATATATTAGACTGGGATTTGATGCGGAGAATGATCGGGGGGCCAACCCACTCTCCCTCTCTCTCTCCCTCTCTCGCTCTTGCGCGCGCGCTCTCTCTTGCTTCCACTCGCATGCCTCTTCCAACGGTACGACAAATATTGATGTTTGCCAAAGAACGAGGCTCGAGAGCTGGCTGTGTTGTTAGCAAACCTTGTCTAGCTGTATTGCAAACTGTTACAAGTAGCATGGAAAATCTACCACTTTACTAACATTTACGGAAAAATTCATTCTATATACACGAATCACACAAAGTCAATTTGAATTAACACGTTTCAAATTACGTGTTTAGTTTTTAAACAATTTGTAATGAAGGTGATTTATTCCATTAGTTTCTCCAAGTAAACAGTGGCCCATAATTGTTCCCCTTGGTTTAACCTTGTTAACAAATACCCTGTACTATGATCATATGCAACGCTAATTATTACATCCAATGTTCTCGGGTGTTATTTACAAATGTCACTGAATATTGTTTGAATTATGATTACAATATCACATTTTTGCAAACACCATAACCTAACATTATCAATAGACCATGAATTCCAAACGATGGAGTCAGGAAAAAAATGTCTACATACTATAGTCTACAAACAATATGAATAATAACTTTAATTATAGTGTCAAAATATTACTGTTTGATTGTTTTTTTTCTCCCCTAATACTCTTATTTTCCGTTTGATGACGCGTTTCATTTATAATATGTGAATCACGGGACAACACGAGTCATTTAGCTATTATTTCTAACATTTGTTACTCAAATAAACTCTATAAATTGCATATTCTCTTGTCTTTTGTTCTTTAGTTGTATGTTTATCTGAATTTATAACTCTGTTATCACTGTCAGGCTACAGAAGGGCAATACGTGCCCTGCATTAGCATTCCTGCTCCCAACAAACATCTCTACTTGTCATGCGGTTCAATGCAGGTTTTGCACGGTATAATAATAATGTTTATTCAATTTTCTGCATCGATTGGTAATGATAAGTGATAGGATGGGAGGCCTGTGTAAGGAGCATTTTGATATAACTTTTCATCACGTTGATACTCAAATTAAGCATTAATTGAAATCTCAAAATTGCTTTATGTAGCAAATTGGCAAGTTACTGTTCAATTAAAAAGTAAAAACCCGCATGAAAAGATTACTTTTGTGCTTGAAATTATTGATGGTTCAAACATGATTTAAAATTTAGATATAAATCAAATTCTATCACCGATGTATTGCATATTATAAAGTAACGAATTGCATATTAAAACGTTTTCAAGAATCGTAAATTGCTGAATTACAGCATCTATGTTTGTGGACTATCAAGGACTATACAAGAATAAATATGAGCGTGATGTGTTAAGTTTTATTTGGTAGAAATCTTAAAAAATTCCAACACAAAATCATATTTTAGGCAGCGTTCTTTCGTTTGAGAGTCACTTAAGTCTGAAAACCTGTTTAGTTATTCCGTCTGCGCCAAGGTACGTCGGTGCGAGTGTGTGTACCTAGCAGTAGCAGGATCGATTTATTAATTGACTCCTCTCCTCGCAACGAACGTGCCTAGCTGTCGCGATGACCTTAAAACCAGTCAAGATCCTGAGTGCCACACTTTGGGCGCCACTCCTTCATCCGAGGATAGATTTCACCGAAATGTCACGCTGCAAAGAAAAGCTGTCGTTAATGGACCGTGTTCTGTTGGCATAATGAGATTTCACTCACATAATGTTATTAGTGATGTTTCGGTGTGGCTCTGCTTGCATTTCATTTCTCCTATCTTACAACACTATAGAGGGACGTGAAAATAGCGTTTTGTGAATAGATGCTACAAAAGAGCTATTTTTCACTCAAAACTAAGGTTTTCCATTCTTATTTTATTTTATTCGACATAGTAGGCCTATATTATATAATTTGTTTTTAAAGATTTTTGATGACATAATTTCGAATTGTGAAAAACTTCATACACAACACTATTTTTTTAAAGTGGCCAAAAATAGATGCTACAAAACGCTATAAAATGACACTTGAAAATGCTATACACGTACCTCTACAACATCTCTGCTTGTGTGAGAGTGAAACCTTCAACCACAGATGATATATTCCACTTATTCGTGGGTGTTTTTACACAACAATTAAAAATGAGTTTATGAACAATACATAATCTTTATAAATAATGGCAAATACGGCTGTTCTGTATATCTAATGACAATTTCACTGTACCTATCATTTCCTTGTTTCTTTATTTTCCTCCTTTTCCTTTTATACTTAAAATTATTAGTAAAATATAAGGATTCAGTCTATCAATATAATATATCGAAGGTTTTGGCAACAACCGAAGATGTGAAGCTATTTTCGAACCCCCAGTTTGTCAGAGTAAAAGTACAGCGTGACCGGTGAGAAAAATCCTCAAAGGAGTTGGTTGTGTTTGTCCGGTATAATCAACTCAAGTGGTTGGCGCTTACACAGACCCCCCCCCCCCACCACCCTCTCTCGCATCCCAGAGCCTTAATAATGCACGCTCCCACGTTGCGACATGTCAACTTTGAATGCCATTTCGGAAATCAAACGACTCCTTTCGGAGACGATGTCATATTTTATTGATGGTAATGCTGCAAGACTAGACTAGACCTCTGACAAACATACGGCGTGTAACTGTGATGTGAAGACGAGCTTGGCACTGACAAACATACGGCGTGTAACTGTGATGTGAAGACGAGCTTGGCACTGACAAACATACGGCGTGTAACTGTGATGTGAAGACGAGCTTGGCACTGACAAACATACGGCGTGTAACTGTGATGTGAAGACGAGCTTGGCACTGACAAACATACGGCGTGTAACTGTGATGTGAAGACGAGCTTGGCACTGACAAACATACGGCGTGTAACTGTGATGTGAAGACGAGCTTGGCACTGACAAACATACGGCGTGTAACTGTGATGTGAAGACGAGCTTGGCACTGACAAACATACGGCGTGTAACTGTGATGTGAAGACGAGCTTGGCACTGACAAACATACGGCGTGTAACTGTGATGTGAAGACGAGCTTGGCACTGACAAACAGTCGGCGTGTAACTGTGATGTGAAGACGAGCTTGGCACTGACAAACAGTCGGTGTGTAACTGTGATGTGAAGACGAGCTTGGCACTGACAAACATACGGCGTGTAACTGTGATGTGAAGACGAGCTTGGCTCTGACAATCAGTCGGTGTTAAGTTTAATAATTCATAAGGCGGTGATTTTAAAACATAAGGTAAACATCAGTGCTCTTCTCGTTATTTCGCATTTTCTTATAGAATGAGTTTATTGTTTTATTTGAATGTGGCATTAATAGATTCAGTGTAAAAGTAATATCGTGTGGTATTATTAGGAGTAAATCATATTTGTATTACACTTAGTTATAATGATTTTAAAAGTGAAGTTTGAAATTGCTTTTTCAACTGGATGTTTTTACTGCGAAACCGTGACAACGAATTGCCAAAATGCATTTTAGGCTTCTGTTTTGATAAATTAGTTTTTGACAGCTGGAAAATATTTGCTGAATACAACGTAAGAAGGTAATCATTTACATCAAAATGAAGAGAGGTGGATTTATGTGGTACGTGGTACGTCTATTGTGTCTATACATTCTTATAAATTGTTTTATACACAGATGTAAGACAGACGCTATGAAGGATTTTAATACTAGGCGCCTAATGATGGATCATCCAGTATTGGAGAGGATGCTTATTGTGAGTAATTGCAGGATATGTTCTATGACTCTTTGTGCTACGGGAAGTAAACACCTAAGCCTTGGTAGGCTTGCTAAGAACATAGTGCCAGCTAGGAGAGGCGTGGCCTCGTCCATCAGATTCGTCTTCAATGGATTGTTACTATTAGCGCTCTGCGGTGACATTGAGCTCAACCCTGGACCTCTGACTCAAACTTCACTAGGACCACACGGTTTAAGATGTGCTATGTGTAACAAGGCTGGGCGTCGGAATCAGTTATTTATGGAATGCAATACTTGCGGAAAACAGACACACCGTACATGTGCAAAAGTACCTTACGTCAAATATCGCAAACACATAGGTACCAAATCAGTGCAGTGGACGTGTTGGGGGTGTTCTATGCCTACGCTGTGCGATTCGCTTTTCAACAATAACTTTAAGAAAGGGCAGGAAGAAGATGTGCAAACAAATACTCAGAATAAAAAAAGGAACATCACATTTCTCTCGTTCAACGCAAGAAGCATGGTCAATAAAAAGCGGTACGCGGACATACAAGCATGGATTGAGGCAAAAGATCCATCAGTAATTTGCTGCTGTGAAACGTGGTTAGATAGCTCAATTGGGGACAAGGAAGCTTTGCCGGATGACTACATTGTATTTAGAAAAGACAGAGGTGGTACAGGAAAAGGTAAGCAGAGAGGAGGAGGCGTCTTAATCGCGACAAAGCCTGAGTTGCAACCAACTCATGTAATTGACCTGGATACAGAATCGGAAGTAGTGTGGGTAGAGTTTTCAAGTGGTAGTAAGAAATACCTCGTTGGGTCCGCCTACAGACCACCCAATGCTTCCGCGGCTACAAATAGTGAACTAATAAAATCAATAAATAAAGTGCAGGACATTCAACACAAGTATGATACGATAATGCTGTGTGGGGACTTCAACATTAAAATTGATTGGAGTCATAATGACTGCAGCATTCCACTGGACCCTCTATCCAATGACTTCCTTACTTCGTTCTACAGTGCGTTGCCACATCAAATGGTTAAAGAAGCCACCCGTGTCACTTCTACTTCACGGTCGATTCTTGATCTTGTTCTTACTAACAATCCTGATAACTTTGTGGACTTGGAGGTTGTAACTGGTGTCAGCGATCATAAGGCTGTATTGTTTGGTCTTCATTGTCTAATGCCCAAAGTTAAAATAGTTCAGAAAATTACTTATAACTATGGCAGGGCCGATTGGACGGAACTAGAAAAGCAACTGGAGGAAAAACTACCCTTATTTTGTGAAGAAGAGGATGAAGGTATAAACAACGCTTGGGGTAGGTGGAAATCGGTGTTCTGGCAATGTGTGGATGCTTCAATTCCTAAATGCAATTTTAAAGGAAAACGCAGGGCTCCATGGATAAACAAATTAATAATAAAGAAAATACACAAAAGAGACCATCTTTACAGACACTGGAAATCACATCAAACTGATGAAAACTGGGAAAGATACAGAATTCAGAGGAATTGCACAAAATCTGTTGTAAGGGAAGCACATGCACATTATATTTGGAAATTACGAGGAGGCAACGGAAAACAGTTGTGGAAGTATATTCATGGAAAAATAGGTAGTTCAGCCCCTCATCATTACCTCATTAATGGTGTGAAAGAAACTCATTCGAGAAAAATAGCTCAAGAGTTTGCGAACAATTTTTCTACCAATTTTTCTGCAGGCACCTCTGATAATAGTGAGTTGTGTCCACCCCAACTACGAACATCACAGAAATCTTCAACTCTCAGCACTATGTGTTTTTCCACGCAACAAGTTTTCAATGCGTTAAAGAGAATACGCCCAGATGGAGCGACAGGTCCTGACGGTGTGCCAAGTAGAATTCTTCATAAATGTGCGACCTTCATAGCTCCCTCATTGTGCTCTCTGTATAACATGTCCATGAGAAATGGTGAAATACCAAATGAATGGAAGAAAGCTAATGTTGTGCCGGTTCATAAAGGTGGCGACCGTAATGATGTCAAGAATTATCGACCGATATCACTTACATCGGTATTGGGAAAAGTAATGGAAAAACTTGTCAACACTAGGCTATTACATCATTTGAAAGAAGTAAGGGGAATTAATATCGAGCAACATGGGTTCCTGCCGAGAAGATCCTGTGTGACTATGTTGACAGGAGCAATTGATGACTGGCAGCACGCCATTGATTCTGAGGCCGGTAGCCGCGTGGAAGTCATCACATTGGACTGGGCGAAAGCGTTTGATAGGGTTCCCCATAAACGACTTCTCATGAAGCTTCAAGAATTCAACATATCTGGTAAGGTCTTTGACTGGATTGAGAGTTTTCTCTTAGGACGTAGCATGAAGGTTGTCTTTGATGGTGCTGACTCTTCTGATTTTCGTGTTACATCTGGAGTGCCCCAAGGATCGGTACTTGGTCCTTTACTATTCACCATATTTATGATGGACCTACCCAGGTGTGTGGAATCCAAAGTAAGACTATATGCGGACGATTGTACTATTTACAGAACCATCAAGTCAGCAACTGATGTGGATATATTACAAAAGGACCTTGAAAACATTGAGCTATGGTGTGAACTGAACCAAATGTTACTTAATGAAAATAAATGCAGCCATATTACCTTGACAAAATCCAAAAAAGCACCTGCAATAGTTTTCAAAATCAATGGCTGTTACATTAAACGGGAAATCAAAATTAAGCTCTTAGGTATAACAATAACTCAGGATTTGAAATGGAACATTCAGACTGAAATAGTGAGGAAAAAATCTGCTAAGCTTCTAGGCTTTTTATCCAGAACATTGCATGGTGCACGTAGTCAGGTCAAGCAGACTGTGTACTTATGCCTAGTTAGACCTACACTGTCCTATGGTTGTCCTGCATGGCATCCAACCTCGAAGGCCAATGCTTACAAATTAGAATCTCTACAGAATATAGAGCGACAAAATTCATCACCAAAAGAAAAGACTTGAATAGGCAACAACGAACGAAGATGTGTGATATACTTACTCTTGAAAATCACCTAAAGGAGTTGGGAATCGTTTTTCTGAAGAAAATGTTTAACGGGCTAGTCGACCTGGATCCATTGACCAGAATACAACTTGGATATCGCTCATGCAGATACGGTAGAGCTGTTACTCTGATACCTCCCTTTGCTAGAACAACGCAGTATCAGCAAGGTTTTTTTCTGTCGATCTGTTAGTGATTGGAATGCTCTGTCTTATGAGGTCCGCACAGAACAAGATTTTCATAAATTTCGGAGAGACCTTAGAATAACTTTAATGAACAGTCAAGATCATACCAGTTAACACGAATACCACTCACTCACATGTACACATACACTCATATTCATATTCACACTCAAATTCACACTCACACTTGCCATCATTTTATATTACATTTATGTGTGTTATCTATGAGTAATTTTTTGTGATATTTTGTGTTTTCTTATATGGAGATAATTGAGTATATTGTTATTATGTGTTTTATATTGTTGAATGTATTTTGTATATTCTATTATTGCATTGTGTATATTGTCCTGGTGGTAAGACACTTTGTGTTATGGGGCTATGCTCTAATTTCTTACCTCCAGCAATGTGATTGTATGTCATGTTGGAATAAATAATAATATAATAATATGATAAACTTGATTGGTAAATTGGGTGTCAAGTAAAATGGTAGTTTCAAACGTTCTTATAATAAAATAATAATATAGCCATTGTACCAATTTATGTATTTTTTTAAAGAAATATATTTTCAATAATCATGATTCACGAACTAATTATTTGCCTACGTCGATCGGAATCATAAGGAGTTTCAATTTTTTTTAGATAAATACTCAATCAGAAAATAAATCTATAAATACATATAAATTGTACTCAAATATTGATTACAGCTGATGAAAGGCGGTCTGTAATATCGCGCCTGTAACGCCATGAAAACCAAGATCTCAGACGGGAGTAGCACTCGCAGCCTCAAGAAGGAAAGACCAAAGGGCGAAGAAGGTTCGTCCCTGTTGCCATGGCAACATAAGGGGTTGTCTCATATGAGACGTGCACCAGCTAGCCAGCGTGCGCGCGCACCACCACTTTGATTGATGTCACTGCTTTACGTTCCAGCAAGTATTTGAGGTCACAGAGAGCTTTACGACTTTAAGCTCCTACATTATTGCAGAGTGATCGTCCCTTATTTAACTCGGATCGCGATCATATACAGCCGCGGATATATTCAACTTATGCCGCGAGAGGCTTTATAAAACACACGGTCAATGAGACACAAACTAAACACCAACACAAACATTAAACAAAGGATGGAGGAAACAATCAAACAAAACCACGACAAAAGCAAGCCCTCGGAGTGAGAGAAACACAAATGTAAATACTAACATAAACACATGGACAAAAGAGCACAACGAAGGAAAACACAATCACAACAAACACAAATCTAACGTCAATACGACAAAACGATAGAAGGTAAACATAAATAAACGAGAACATTGATTGAATCGTAAACACGATAAAAACACACGTCTATCTATAGGTCTATATATTATAGTTTGGTTTACTTTTGAATTACTATTAGATTCAAATGTAAACTAAACTATTATTAATTACTATTTGAATTACAATTCAAATGTAAACCAAACTATAACAGGTAAACACAAATCATCGACAACATTGATTGAATGTAAATACGCCAAAAATACATATGATCAAAAGGAATGTAAATGTAAACAGAACAGACTAAACACCATACACAAACGCAAGCAAAATAGCAAATCAAATAGAAACACAATTATTATGCAACAAGACGCACATATTTAATAGTAATACGTGTACTCTTGGGTGTAATTATCGAAACCATTATATTTGAAAAACAGCAAAATTCCAACTCGTAGTTCATTAATTTACCGCTATCTCAATGCCATACCCTGAGGAAAAGATTAAACACTATATTTTACTTATTAATATGACTATATAAGTAGGCATATTTTTATGGTAAAACATTAGAAATAAACATCCAGTAGGCTAACTGTGTATAATATGTTGCCAGTTGTACATTACAAAACCGAAACGTGTGGAGCCTGTACGAAGAAATAAAAGTAACTGGCACACAAACACGGGATTGTACAGATTTGTACCTACGATATACAAAGAAACAATTAGTTTACGTTGTCTAACCAAAGATTCTAATCATGACGTAGGCCTAGCTTACCTGTCTGTTGAAAGTTGAAACAAGACAAAATCTTCATCAAGCATATTTTTAATAAACTGGAAGATTTCAGTGTAAATTTTTGTTTGTTTAAACTGTACACAATTTCTTCAGTGTAAATTATAAACAATTTGTTTTTAGATGTGGACAATTCTTCAACTTCTAGCACAAGTTTAGGACGTTTTTGCTGACTTCTTATAAATTCAAAATACACACATATTTGTATTGTTATAAAAATAAAGTGCATCTAATATGACGGATAGAACCATGCTTATTATTCGCGGGCAATTTGCAGGACACAGCTTTTATATTGAGGCCTATGGACCATGCAATTAAATCATGTTCATGAATCCCTACTAACTGGTATATATATAGATATGTTTAATAATTATATAAATTAAGCCAATCACATACCTATTTCGATACGGTATATTATAGCGTGCCTACAATATGCACAGTATTACAAACTGCAAGTTTGGACACAATGAAAGTTATTTACCCCACGCAGTTAGACTCGTGTGTTTACTTATGGATCGATCGCGTTTATACAAAAGTTGACATGGTATCCGTGGATAGAGTAGGTTGGAGATCCAGATATTAATATTGTGGTCACATTTCGTGGGTTTGTCGTGTTTCTAATGCACTGCGTGTGCGCTGTATCGAGGATCTCGGTTAGAGGCGTATTTGTTTTGTTTGGAGAGGCCTTCACAGAGCGATGTATGCAGCTTGATGATGAAGGGATAGTTTCTGTGTGTCAAATATTATGCTAAGTCCTTCCCCTTATTCAAGATATCGTGCACACAAATTAATATTTCAATTATCTTGTGCATTGAAAACAAATATTGTGGCTAGCACGATACTATATAACAAACTGTGAATAAAGAGAGTAAAAAATATTACTTTTTAAATCTGTCCCCATTTCCAAAGGAATTAACATTCAGGTATATAAGTCATGGAGATCCAGTGCCTTTGGTTCCTTGGCTTTGTTATTTTCTGGTAAGACAGACCCAAAACAACTTCTTCAGCCTCCTCTTCATCCTATAACTGTTCCATATTCTGCTGCTTTTGTTTTACCAAGTTTCTTCATTTCTTCCGATCTTCCCACCATCTTCCCAATTCTTCCTCCACCCCAAGACAGTCTCTCGCCTCTATGCTTGGTTTGATGGTCTTTCTACTTTTCTCTTCTTCCCGTAAAAAAAAACATTCTCGGTATTTTTTTCGTTTCCATTTTCTTATGTGTCCAAACCATGTTACCGCTCTCTTCCAAGAACATCTCAAACTTTAAATATTGTAAACTAACATACTTAATTGTGAAATATAGTTTGAGTGATTTGTGAATAAAATGACAATTAACTGTGATTTCAAATATTTAGCATTATAATTGTAAGCTAACATTTAGGCAAATAAGATTGGTTATGAAATATAAATTGCGTTTTATTTCCATCGGAATAAATCCATCAAAGTAGGAATGTAAACACAAATCGTACGAAGATTGTAAATGTTTTAACATCAGGAAACGAACACTGGCTCATTAGACCTTCCTAAAATCTCCCGGCACCTCTAATTGAAACGAGCCCCCCCCCCCCCCCCGCCCAGCAGGTGCTTGCATTGTGCTGCTAATAGGCCCCACTTCACCTAACCGTAGCAGACAGACACAGCTGTTACAATACACCTCACTGTCGCATCAACAATCCACCGTCTAATGAACAATTGGGACATCCCATACAAACTGTCAAAACCTTTTCGTGTGTGTGTGGGCCAATTTCGCCAAGTTCTTCTGCCGCTGTTGCATAATGTGGTGTTAATGATTTGTGCGGTTATTTAATTAACGATGACACTTGTTTTTGCACACATGCGTGGTACATGTAATGCGTGTACAGTGAACGATGTAATACACACATGTTTAGTTAGTTTATTGGTATAATGCTATTGCGCGCTGGGTATGTGTATATGTACAAGATTGAGATTCTGAAAGGACAATTTGAACGATAACGACATTAGATTGTTTTCACAATATTTTTGTTTCAAGTGTATTGTACATTTTTGGAGTCAAGTTTTTAATTTAATTTCCTATTTTGTTTTCAAGTCTCTTCAAATTTCCTGTTTTATTTGCCCCTTGGAATATTTTTGTATTTTGTTACAATATTATTTCATAGTTATTTCAACATATTGTCAAAAAAACACAATTTTTTTAAATTCTTGGTGGAGGTGCCGGGTACGAAAAAATACCACTTTAAAATGATTTTTCGAACGCCTAACCAGTATAATTCTTAAAACATGATAGTGAAAGGGGGGGGGGGGCATGTAAGTAACACTATTGGTGAACCAGTGTGGTAAATCTACAGAAATACAATTGAAACATGCACGCAAACACCAGAATATCCAATCAGTGTTGTTGTGCCATTAAAGTGCTAATTTGTTTATTGTTTATTTATTCATTGCAGTAACCATCCGCTTTGTTTGTTTTTCATCATTATGCGCATCTATTTTCAGCTGGTAATTTCTATTAGAATAATATTTGATGATGATGTAAATATAGCGAGTAATTATGCAGGTGGGTTGTTTGATAGTGGCGCCTATCTGGCTAGGAGCCGAGCCGACATGTTGACGTAGTTCGTGCGACGTCGGGTGTTGTCGGGACTCCCCGCCACGCGAGCCCAGGAGGACCAATCACGTGGAGGGATGCCCCCTCCACTATCGATCACCAGTCACACCCAAGGAGTTCATCTCTCAACTTCTAAACACGGTTTCAAACCAATGTGTTTACCTCCTCTTTCAATCAAGAACAATCGCTTTCTTTAATATGCACAGAAGATGCCAATTTTTTTCTTTTTTTTCTCTCTTGGAAAGGTCAAGTGAGGAGATGCTACAAAAACTAGACAAGTTGAGCTAAAAATTTGACTAAAACTTATAGGGAAAAAGTAGCGTTTTTGAAAATGAGTTGCTCGAACTGATATTTCAATTTTAAACTGGTGAAATTAATTGAAACCTGATATTCTGTAATTGATATCGATTGTCAATTCATTACTAAAATAAGTACCAAAATTATATCTTCCCTCATAACACCGGGCACAATTGATTGTTAATCGGTTTCCACGATAACATAATATCATTTCATTTGTAACGATCACTATAGAATGCAACGTTCGAGTACAATGTAATGGACGAACGTTGAGACGGATCGGATTAAAAGATAATATGTAACTTGTTTGAATATGTAAATTGTTTGACAGCTTCGTTCTCCCTAGTTCGTAGTCTGAAATATCCGAAGGAAACAATGAGATGTCGGCGTAACAATAAGACTTACTGCGTTCACATGGACAATTATCACTGGTCTTATATATGGATCACGGAGATATACGAAACGTTGAATTTATTTTATTTTTTATTATCTAATAACGCGTGGTTATTTCCCTAAAGTTTAGAATAACATATATCTATAATTTTATACGTTCATCGTTTCTTTCACTGTGCATTTTCACGCCCGTTTTCTTTCCCTTAGAATAACAAACGCACCCCCCCCCCCCCCTTATACCCTTATAACTTATAGGCAAGTCATCATATAGGCCATATTATCGTTGCATTGTAGAAAATGTTTCCATTGAGAATTTTTCCACCTCAACTTATTTGTATGCCAATTCGTATTCACACTCCACCCCCATTCACGAGATACAATTATATATTTACTAGTGGGGTGCGGGTACCCGAAATTTCGAGTCGGGTCGGGTATTTGGGGGCCGACTCAATTGTCAAAAAAGGTATCCGACTTCCGGATACTTATAATATTATGTATATTTTTGAAATTATGGTGGAGGTGCCGGTCCAGACAATTTTATTTATAACTTGTATACAAAATGTTATTCAATAAAAATACCGAAATAGAAAAAGAATTTGAAGAAAACCATAATTTATAAGATTCTTCACAAATAGAAATCAATTTTAATTTTTAACCTGGGCTATTACAACGTCCCTTTGTACGTGTGGGCCTTTAATACCAAAGCAACTCCAGACCCAACTGTCGAAACCTCTACCATGCAGCACAGTCCTTATATCCATCATATAAAGGACAAGCGTGTATAAAGTATCTCTGACCTTGGTCTTGTCAAGAGAAGACACGCGCGCATGCGCCGTGCACCCCGACCCTGACCCCGCACCCATCAGTCAGCCTGACTCACTGGGGCAACATCCCCAGATAAGATAACATTATTTGCTCATCTCTCGTCCCCTTAATCTTAGGTCCCAGTCACGTATGCTATTTACATGGATAGGCCTATACTATAGATCGGGACGGAGACGGCAATTACATTGTTTGTCTTTCTCAGTCAATATACTCAATGCTGCTTTGCTTGTGAGTATGAAAGATCCAGCCCCGACAGACAACAGATGTTTTCATAAACATCAAACTAGTCTGGAGATTATTTTATACTTATCGCAGTTATGATACTTATATTTTAGTTTAGTTTACTTGAATAATGATAAACTCGACGCAAATTAAATGGAAATCAATCCAGAAAAAAATGTAACATACAAAATCAATATGACACAGATGGCAACATCTATTTTGCGTTTTTACTTTTACAATAATCATGATCATTGATCATTATAATATTTTCATTACGCGATTCAGCAACAAATCTTTCAATTCATCTTATATTTCGTCTCATAACAATCAATCTCATATATTTAAGTATCTCTCTATAAATGCAGTTACAAAAATCGGTCAATTTAAAGCAAATATCATCATTGCAGAAAAGAATCGACGGCGTTACTGCATGAGGAGATGGCAAAAAAATTGTTTAAAATTATCTCGGCTAATATCCTTAACCATAATCAAAGCCAAGCTATAATATCATAGTGTCGTATAGAGATTGGAGAGTGTAGGCTATGTATGGACAAGCAAGAAAAAAAGGAATTTCTTCGTGTGGGGGGTCCAAAATAAAATCATTATGTTTTTCACTAAAATACTCCAAAATATACACAACAACAAAATCTACGGACTTTCAACCGAAAACGAGTAAACCCCTATTGAAAGGAACCTGGAAAACCCTCGTAGTACGTGAATATGTGTCAGCAAAAAAAACCTTTTGGCACCCACGCGCATGTGCAGAAAGTGGGTGAAAATAGCAAAAAAAACTCTTCTAAAAACCTTAGGGTGAAAATAGACACTTTGCTTGTCCATAGCCCTTATTAATGGTGGCGGTGTCGGGCACATGGATATTCCACCATTGTGTGGGGCAAGACCAACCCCCCCCCCTTTAGGGTCGCCTGTATCATCCTTGTTGAAGGTCAATCTAAAAAAATATTAAAAACGCGAGCCAATCAGACGTCGTCGTTTTATCTTGAGACGTGACACACGCACAGACGGACGGACAGAATAGTGATGCATAGGAGAACTTCGCTAGGAATGTGATCAGTAATCAGTAATCACTAATCACTAATCAGCAATCAGCAATCAGAAATCAGTGTTGGGTTAGAAGAATCGGGGTGAGATTACCTCTACAGCGCAGACAAAACGTAAAAATGGGCCACAAACAAACAAACACCTGAGCTAAATTTTCCTCAGGGGTATAGTCAAATTAAAGCTTGCACTGTACGTTCACTATGCCAACTACATCTCACCCAATAACAATTACTTTAAATTACGTGTTGAGCGATATATATTATTGTTTGCATGTAATTTCTATTGTGTTGTTTTATTTCGAGAGTCGAAAGTAAAATTCTACATTTTAAATCCTCATACACTATACTTATTTTGCAATTACATTAAAACAAAGCATATTACTTTACACAAACATTCGCCCAAACAATGCTCATGAACCAGATAATAGAGTTATAATAATTATGCAAGCTCTATACCACATAGAGAGAGTTCCCGCCCAAATCCAGCGCACCAATCACCGAATTATTGCAGTTTGTGCAATCAGTGTGTGCCCACTATCAAACAACAACAGTCAACAACGAGCGAACATTTTCAACCATACAAGCCCCTAAAAGGTTTAAAACGCTTCAGCGAGCTTGCAGTGCGGAGTTATTAAAACTGAATTATATGTGAATGGATTTAAAGGCAAACCAACAAAACAATGTCCATCAAATAACTCTCGTATTAATTGTTTGCACACGCTGATTAATTGTTGTCAGCAAATGGCTTCATAATTAGGAAGAGTTGTTATGTAGTGAAGGTCAAAGCGGGCATATACGAGTACAGCAAGCAAATATAGATTGATTAGTAAACAAGGGTGTACGAACTACGTCCGTGCATGGTCACTTTGGATGGCGGTGCAAGAGCCGACGAGGCACATGGGGACATTTATGTCGTATTCCTTAACATGTTGTTGATTCCAATTGAAAATGATTTTATTTTATAATTAGCTTTTATTTTTGAAAAAACACAAACCATGTAACGTGGGAAATTATCAAATGTTTGGGGGGAAAACATATTTTATTTTCTCCTTAATTTTCACTTTTAACTAATTAATTGACTACTCGTTTATTGAGAGTTAATCACTCAATTACGAACTGGTTTTCAGTGGGGGACACTATTTAAAGTTGTTAACCATCCCTGTCAACGAGACGCCATCCATGTCTGAATAATGTCAACTAGCGAATGGTATTTGACATCATCTATGCTCGCTGATTATCTAAGATTCTCATCAGCAATTTAGTTCGAAACACTTTAAACAATTTATTTTGTGTTTTGCTTATCCTACAAAAATAATTTGTTATAATCGCTTAATAACTTTAAAGTGTCGTGTTGTTTGGGATTTAATAAATTCTGATGATTAAATAATGAATTTAATTTACAAACTATTACAAATTTGTAATTTTATTGAAATTAAATATAACACGATGTCAAATTCAAATTTATTGATTCAAATTAAGCTAAATCCCTCTATAGAAAAAAGTAACGTCCGAAATTCGACCCTTTTTATAGGTGACCCTCATCAGGGGGCCTAGCAGCGACAGTGACAGCGACAATAGTCGACCGAAACGACAACTTTAGTGACAACAGCAAGTGAAAACTGCCACCTCAAATTTTCATTAAACCAAATTAAATAGTAATTTCCTACATTTGCTGTATATAGATGAGAAACACTGACAGACGGCTTTAAAAGTGTAAAATATGTTGTTGTTGCCAATACACAGCTTAAGTTCTGCAGTCAGATGCTGATGCGTGCAGCGTTGAGCGAAGCGTCAACCTTTTTACTGGCAATAATAACACAGTTTACACTTTTAAACCCGTCTGCCAATGTTTCTTTGACCTAATTAACAACTACATACAGCAAATGTAAGTAATAACTATTTTATTTGGTATATGACGAAAATTTGAGGTGGCAGTTCTCACTTGCTCTTCTCACTAAAGTGGTCGATTGTCTACTGCCACTATAACATTGTTGATCGACTATTGTCACAATTAGAGAAATAGACTCCTTGATCTGTTGTACGGAGGTCAAATTAGCACCTAAAGAAACGCATCCGCAAAAAAAGAAGCAAGAAAATCCGATATCGCACTTACACAAAAGTCATAAAAAAAAGAAAAAATATAATGTTCTCCGACTTTGCGGATGGTCGCACTTGCTTTGAGAATATCGAACGAAATAGCATTTCATGCTACGCTTCTGCCCTTCAGCAATTACCAAAACATTTTGTTTTTTCGTCTCTAAACATGGTTCCCTGTTGAGTCCCGAGTATTGCAGATATGTTCTTGATGATGTAACCAACAGACTCCGAAGTCTCATACTGTTATTGCCAGTACGGTAATTTTAGTCAGGCAGGTCAATTACAATTCATTTTTCCTGAACACATTTTGTACATTTCGCAAAAAACAAGTCCATATCAATAAAAACCCGTATATACGCCTGCATCCCACAGAATGCGAACCCCTATTTACCACCCCTGATGCACGCCGCCCAGTGCACTATGGGTAATTACGTCCAGTGCAGTAACGAGAATCACTCTAATTAATGCACGATATTTACCAGTGTTGCCGCGCGGAGCGCCCGCGGCTGCGTCGAGTACAAACACTGCTATTAATTGATACAACTGTTAATTGTGATTGGAGTGGCTGCCGCCAGTTTAGGCCTGAATGTCAACATGGTAGCCGGGAATAAAATCAACATTCATCCAACACCTCGGCTCTCTCTCGCTGATGCGACGCCAGCGCGCTCGACTGCACACAGGGGCTAAATACAATTAATCAATCTCGGACTAGGATTTGGGATTGAGTTGTGATTTGATTGTGTTTGTGTGACGGGATTTGCAACCGTGTTTGTGATTGGTCTATATGCAAGGGGCTAATGATTGATGCTACATCACCTAGATCTAAGAGGCAAACACACATGGGAGGCCGCATGCACGTTCAGCCAGCACCCGGCCGTCCGCGGTCGCGCTAACCTCAATCTCGTGTTTACTGAAGCTCATAGATTATACCTACCCTGTCTCGTTGTTGTCGACTGGGACACGAACCCAAAGCACCTGGCTACACAGATACCGGTGCAGTTATACCACAGAGCTGTGCTCTGGCTTCATACAAGAAACTCTAGGTCCCTCGCATTAATTTCTACGGTGAAAATCGGTAATAAAACTAAAGTTATACCATCGGTATAAATAAAGTTTGTCGGTCAGGGATATTTCTCATTTCCCATTGTATAAGAGTACGGAAGAGTACGGGACAACTCAAAATAAGGAACGAAGCTACAATATCAACTAAGTTTCAAAGCACTCAAATACAATTTGGTAATGCATTGGAACTTTTGGTGGAGGTGCCGGGTTAGGATAAAATGCCTAGTCCACTAAACCTCGAGAATCACCAGTCCTAAACATCCTGTGTCACCCTTGTTGATAATGATTATAGGCCTAGGCCTACATTCTCATAATAATATCTAGAGATAACGATTTAATTATGTTAATTTAGACTTCTCGATGCTGGTAAATTAGACGTGTTTTTCATGCTATATACACTATTTGTTCGCCAATATAGTTGCAGTTCGTAGCCAATGTGATGTACAGTGATGAGTTACACTTTTATCTCCAGCCTGGGTTTAAATATTTAAACCTTCCTTTTTAACTTGCACACAATGATTTACGCCTTAAATCGTATAATTAATTGACTAAGTTATTATTCAGCAATTACAAAAACACATTTTCTAAATGATTGGTAGCGGAGAAGTGAAGTCAATTAACGGACTTAATTTTTAAAGTTTCAATTCCATGAATAAAGAATTCAATTCAATGATTGCACCGTTCACTGGATACAGAAGGGATCCGGCTGGAGCAGGGATGTACAGCCACTCTCAAGACATTGTACATGTTCCCCATTCTGATGTAGGTGGGCAGGGACTGACTGGTGCGCGAGTTGGACGATATTTTATGTGGTACGTTTAGGTGGAGGAAAATTCCACGTTCAAACTGACATGTTTGGTAAGAGGTACTATTCTAATTACATTTCATTATAGTTTGCAATCGTTTTGAAGTTTATACAGAGGTAATTTTGCTAGTAAACAATAGCTGATATGTATGAAGTGTACTAATGTCGGCATACATTAATTTACATATGACACATCATAATTTAGTAGCCAAAATAATACATACTAAGTCAATAAAAATAAGTATCCAGCTGTATGTTTTCGTTCGTTGATATTGGGCACTAATGTCTATAAAGACAACCTCCCCCCTTATACTCACTGATGAAACTGATTTTATTAAGGGGCATTTCTACGAATGTTATTTGCATCCCCCGCAGCAAAAGATGTTCACGTTTAAAAAGAGGTACACTTTGTAATCCTTCAAAATGTGTTTATTTTAAAGAACTCAGCCTGCTAATACTTGGTGTCACCGAGTTAGTATCGAACTTCCCCGTGTGGCACCTCGAGTGCATGGAACCAGACCGACAGACAGACAGACATGTTCCAGCCCTCGCCCGCCTCGATTGTGCAACCCCAGGACTCTTAGTTCGGCTCGCAATGATCGAAAAGAGGGCCCCTGATCCCAAAAGTAAACACAGCGGGTACGTTATGAGAGGGGGCTGTCGGCCATGTCTCTATGAACCAGCGCGCTGAAGACTGACAGTCATAGGTCACTGCAACGGCGAGGAGGACTGTGTGATAGCCGGGGGCCACTAAATGTAATATAATGTAACTCGCACAGACTCGTACAGGGCATATCTTGTAAATAAGCTTAGCCTAATGTGATTATCGTATTACTGTGAGGAGCACAGTGTAGGAAACCTTAAAACTTATTCGTCAGGGTATAGCTTGGGGGTAATCAAGAGACAACAGATTGAGAATTAAATCATTTGAGATGTAAGATAACACCCATGTATAGATTATTAATATTTAAATTAAACTCAAATACAGTGAAGTCACTTTCAGATTGTGCAAAAACCACTGCATTATGAGTTGATTTTGCAGCATTATTTCAAGGAGAAGTGAGGCGATAGGTTTTAGCTCTTTACTTTGGGAAATCAAGTTTTTGTAATCGAGCCCGAGGCATGCATCCTCACCCCCTAACTCTGTAGGCCTACGTATAATATTCCCATAATACTTGCATAAAATACTAATTAATTGAACGAGACCCAATTTAGGAGCAACGATTTGTAAATTTGCTGACAACATAAAGCTATACTCACTGTGTACCCTTTTATTTGAAAGGCAATATAATCATCACCCTAAACCTATACACAGAACAGGACAAATGTTTTGTTAACACAAACCATAAATTAGCCACTTTATTTCGTTGTGGTTATTTCAAAACATTTGCTAAAAATAAACAAACACTTTGGGATAATGGTAAAAATAATAAAAAATATTGGCACTTACTTTTGTTTTATGACAACAGTTTTTGCAATCATTCGTGCATTACTTGTGTCATCAAAATTAATTATGAATAATGATTTCATGCAATGCCAAAGTTTAAAACAATCCTGAGTTTAAAAAATCGTCAATTTTATTATTTTCGGAGTAGGCCTACATCAAACATGTGATACATACCGCTCATTAAAAATATTCTGCTAAAACAAGTTGATCGTGATATAACTTCGGTAATAACAACAAGATAAACAAACAACAATAACTGCATACATGTTAGGCGTGGCAACCGGTGGATGTAAGGAGGGCCATCGCAATTATATTTTATTTTAAATCCTTTGAGGTAACGAAACCAAAGTCGAGACGTCCGCCCAGTATTGGTCATGAATAATTACTTTATCATCTTACATCTGATGAATTTATTGTTTTTTTGAACACATTTATCAAATTCGGAGTAGGCCTACAACTGTTGCATTTGATACAATTTTGTTTGTGAACGGAAAATAAAGTACTGCACGTACAAGATTTTATTTATTTTATTTATTTATTTATTTTTTTTTGGGGGGGGGGGGGGGGGGGCGGGCGGGGCAGTGATCTATTGGGTGCAGCAACGTCGACTTCTGCCAGCAACTGCGCAACTTACATCCCCACGGTGGTCTATGAATATCCACGTCCCTGTACACTTATTGTTTCAGTGACAATGCCTGGAGACGGAACTGGATGCGACAGTAACAGCTGAGGGTGGTCAACCGCCCTGCCCTGCAGGTGCGCATCTAATAGCGCAACAATGCGCAACATCTTCCGAGCCATTGCACCTTTACGACGCTCGCATTCATGATTGTGCACGAGTATTTGGTTATGGGCTGTGGATGTTTGCCTTTCTGCACGCCTGTCAAGCCACCCAGGCTGATTGACTGTCAGACCTAGGGAGGTACTATATGCATGCGATGTGAAGAGCAGAGGCTTAAAGTAATCCTAACAAGATGAACCGCTCTCAGGTACCTCCCAGGCTGATACACCCCTTGTAGTAGCATCATAGCGACCATATAAGTATGCAAAAATGATACTATAACTCAATGGTTAAGAACCAATACCTTCTAGCTATCGACCAACTGAATTTTCAATTTTATTCAGGTGCTTGTCTGTGTCGTTTACCTTAAACTTATTTAGTTTATCTCAAAGTCTGAAATCGCAATCAAATTAGAAAGAGAATGCCACAATTCTTAAGCAGAAATGTGGGTTTTCGCACATGATTTGTTTTTTAAAATTTTATTCTTGTTTGCTCACACAACGAAAAAGTTGACTTTACACGAGGGATACGTATTTAGGTATATGGCGGGTGGTAAAAGAGACCAAGAAAATGTAGATTTTCCTGTAAATGTATTCTCAAATTACGACAGTAAGGAAGTCTAGCTTAAGAGTCCCCACTCAAGCCTGTAACGACTATCAGAATGAAAAGGACACAAAATGAGGGGTCGATTCGACAGTGGAAATCTGCAAGAAATGAAGTCATGTACCCAAAAGTACAGGTCTCATGTTATTCAAACAATCTATTTCGTGGATAATATTTTGTTGTTTTAGTCCTATTTTATACCCAAGTGAGACGTTTTATTTGGATTCGGGTACAGCAACAAATAAATGAAGTTGTATATTTGGCAATTACATTCTTACTTCAAATAATACATTAATCATGTGTTAAGAAAGCAAGTGGCAACAAGAATACCCATGTTCCATTAAAAATAGTTTACGTTTCAGCTGACCACGAGAAGAACACAAGTTTGTAAGTCATTATTCATTCGTGTGAGACATTCAATACAATTTAGGCTGCGTTGAGAGTTAAAAATGTATAAAAAAACATAAACTAATTCGTCTTTCATTGACTGGTTGAAACTCTTCCTTCATTGGGTTTGCATTTGTCCTCGCTGAATGAAATTAAAATACACGTATTTACACAGGCCGCCGTGCAGAGTGCACGCGTCAGTGACTGGGGGGGGGGGACTTCTGAACTGACGCCTGTCGTCATGAGAGAATAATATCACCGGACGCGCCAACTGAAGGTAACCGATTTCACGTTGCTTGTATGGGGGATATAGGGAGGAAAATATTTGAGTATATTTAAGATTATTTGGATTAAAGGGCGCAACACAAGATACGTCATAATGCGCCTGCACAATATGACCTAACAGGTAGAAGCGCCCTAGTTTCTCACGTCGTCGTCGTCGTCGTCGTGTATCCTAGAGGATACGGGAGGAAATTATTTGACTGGATTTGAGATTATTCGGATTGATCAGTATCATATCAATCTTTTAGGCATAAAGCTATTAATCACACCTCACCAATACAAAATCTAATTTTCAATACCAAATTTACCAAATTAAACATTTGATATTGACATAGTTAACAATTTCAAATTCACCAAGTAACAAAATTACAATACCAATTGCAAAAAATAACAAATGATAATTTCAATTTCCAAATCAAAATTTTTCTATGTTACAATTAACAAAATGATAATTTTAAAATTAACAATTTCATCAATTTACCAATTAACAAATTTCAAATATTTAATAACAAAATGATCAAAAATACCATTGAACAATTTACAAATTCACCAAATTTCATAAATATCAATTATTACAAATGTCAAATTACAAAGTGAGAACAACTGTTAGGCATATAGTTCACCCTCCCAGCCGCACTCCCTTCTCCTCATCACATCAGCAAGCCAATTTAGCATTTGTTGGTTTTTTATTAGTGACCATCCACATACATAAACTTATATTTTTATTTTAAAGCAGAATTCCTCTGTCTTTAAAAAGTCCTATCATAAGCATCACTTTTCTGTCCCTCCTTTGTGGTATCACTCTCTCATGAATCTACCGACCCTTGACTACATGTTTTTTGGACATTGCCTTCAACAGACAATCGAAATATGTTTGGTGACCCTTGGGTTCAAGGGGACGGGGAAGGCATTTTGAAAAGTTTTTTTTCCGTACCCGGCACCTCCACCAAAATTTTGAATATTTTGTGTTAATCGACAATATGTTAACAAGTACTTTCGCTCCCTATTTTGGGTATTCCCGTACCCCTTGCCTATCTATTGGATGAGCGTAGCGAGCGAAGCGAAGATTCCATTTCACTACACTGGAGAAAAAAAAACGGAATGTTTTTTTTCTTTTTTTTCTGTATTTTTTTGTGTTTGTCAACACGATTCCGGCTAAATCGATACTCCAATTGCAATGAAATTTTCTGGAGACCTTCGAAATCTCTGAACTTAGAACTGCCACGTTTTTGAGCGCAATCGAAAAATTATTTCTCATAAAAATCGCAATTTTACGATTTTTTTCGATTTTTAAAACATTTCTTTGAATAATAACATCTACAATCTACATGCTTTATCCGATTGTAATGATTTTTTTCACAGAACCTATATTTTATGAATTAATATATTCCTGTGAAATTTTAGCTTAATCGATTTTTTTTGTGAAAATCGCAGTTTTACGATTTTTTTAATTTCTTCGACTTATAACACCTACATGCTTTATACGATTGTAATGATATTTTTACAGAACCTTAATTTTATAAATTGATATATTCGTGTGAAATTTGAGCGGAATCGAAAAACTATTTCTCATGATAATCGCAATTTTACGCTTTTTTTGTTTTTAAAAAATTACGCTTATCCAACAACGAGCCTGAAAAAGCGTTCGCGAAGCTTCCTAGTTTATTAAAAACGTCACAGCTTATAGACAGGATGATGTAACCATGGATTTCATACAGTATACTTTCGTATCTCCATGATGATACATAGTAAATGCATATAAATAAGAAAGTGCAATATTATATAATTATGTTAGCTTGTTTTGCAAAACCTCGGAGAGTCTTAGAATAGTGAACAAAAAAATAATTCGAGAAAAAAACATTGATGACCACCAAACGATTCACCTTGTCAAGTCAGGTGTGCCACAACACAGAGACCGTTACCTAGTCCCACGCATCCTCCCCCTGCTCAGGGTGGGTCCCGTACCGTCTTAACCTCAGGCATCACCCAATCCAACCTATAATCCGCAGTGATTCTTATGAAATTGGATAAATGCTAAACGAACAAACCTATGGTTGTTGTACCAAAGCACACACACTGTACGGGCCGGCCCGCTGGCTATGAGGGATTATCCCTGGTATAATCGCACATACGAGGCGGCTATCGAAGCCTAGCCGGAAACGGGAGCTTAAGGAGGGGTAGTGTGTTTGTATTGTGCCACTATTGATCCGACGGCGAGGAGAAACGATCGATTGTCAACCTCTACTCAAAGACTCGGACAGACAGACAGGCTTAAGGACCACATTTACGCAAGATGAGTCTCGTTATACGAGTTCATTCAATTGTATCAGTTTACAAACTGTGGTGTGATTTTAAAATTGGATTGACATGTGGAAACAACTTCGTCAAATAAAAGTTAACAAATGATATACATCCACTGGTAATACATGGTTAAGGATGTATCGCTTTAAATAATAAATAAATAAATAAATTGTATTTAGAGTCTACCCACTCAGTTATATAACTGATTTTCAGTGGGGGACTTTAAATCAAAGCGACCAAGCCAACCCTGCAGGCTCCGACGCAATCGACGAGTGAGCGATAACCAACCAAAGATCGATATTTTTTATAGGAAATATAGCAATCAGTGGTATGGACAGTGCAAACACTCGCAGATCAATGCCAAAATCAACAAGGCGATTCAGAACTCTGAATTTATTATGTGCTTCGTTACTAGGACGGCTCCAAAGTCACCGTTTACAAACTCCTAAGACAAGAACTGATGGACTTAAGTCCAAATCAGAAGTTAAAAAACTTCTGACTTAAGCGGGAGTCGAACCCTGGACCTTCTGCATTGGAAGCAGATACGCTAACCACAAGACCAACGAGCAATATCAACAAATACCAGACCAAAATAATATATTTCTCGATTTTGAGATAGTCGGGAAACACTCCCGTAGGTGGAATTGTGAATATTTAAGGCAATCCGGAAATTAAAAAATCCATTCCGATCGGGGTTCGAGCCCGAGTCTCCCACTTTCCAATTCACTTCACTTTTTTTTTAATTCTGGATTGTTTCATTGAATCTAAATGTCACCTACGGGAGTGTGGTATAGTACTCATCGGAATTACTCGTCTATACCACAGTCAAATGCAGTTGAACAAGCTGGAAAATGTATCAAGTTTTCGAAACAATTTCTGACAGATAGAGCAATGGTTTAATTAAGGATATCATATAAATAATTAAAAATAATAACTTATTTCGTATGACCAAATTGATTTTTCAAGGAGCTTTTCAAAAAAGTCACTTCACCTTTTTAATCAGATTTCAGATAACAACTAGCCATTTTTTGATATCAAAATATCGATAAGGTGCTCGGACCTAAGCAAATAACCATTTGAATTGCTTATAATTTTCGTTTAACGGCATTCCACAGAGCACATCAATTAAAACGATACTTTAAAGTCCAACAGTGTTAAAGATTGCTGTGAAAGTGAGCTTGCGATTGGTACAATACATAGATGAGCACTGAATTAAGATGAAAGAAATAAATACTTTCTTTGATAGACGGAAAAATCCATGATTGTCACATTTAAGTGCAATTTGGATACATAAATCGATACATGAATCGTTTTCACGACTCAATATAATTCACTATCACTTTTTTTTTATGCTTATCATAGTGTTTGGGCTAGTTAAGAATTACAGTATTTTCATTGATTAATTTTGATGTAAATATTTGGCTTTCACATGTGTACAAAAAAGAGTTTGAACCAGAACACAGAAAAAAATCGTTCATAAGTTTTATAAAATTAGTTTCCTTGTACTCAGTCCAGAGACAAAGGTGTGTGAAGCAATAAAAAAATCATAGTAAATAAAATATTGCATCTAAAACATTCATTTCCGTAATGACCAAAATTTGCATATTTAGCCAAAATAGAGCTTTGTCTCGTCAAAAAAAAGTTATTTTCCCCCTTTTTTATCCAAGTTTATCTTCATCCAACAACTTTACCATTTTCCGTGACTTTCAAAATATCGGTAAGAGTGCTCTGATAGCCTTAAAGTTGCTGTTGATTGCCTTATAATCGTACCATTGAACAACCATGTGCCACCGAAGAACACTCGTATTCAAAAACTGTTTCATCTTCCCTCCAGCCGCATTGATTCGCACAAGTATTCCTGTTTGATAAGGTGTTGCAGACTATGTACAACAATCTTTTATCATTGGATAGGCCTAATTTAGATTTGGACAATAGTAATATTCATCACTTTCGAAAGCAACTAAAAGAAATAACATGATCAACTTCACTAATGTCTACAGTCGCTCGTGCACTCACATACAATTCACATTTACACTTTAAACACTCACACAATCATTCACTCAAACATACATACAGCACCACACACTTTCATTCATGCTTATATAAGTTTTATAGTCATTTTTGAGGAACTAATTTTACATTGTTTTGTTGCGTTAATTTGTATTTGTATGGTTTGTTAAATTGCACTTGTGGGACATTTGTCTTGTTGTAATGTGGCCACAAATAAAATAAAATAAAATAAAAACTACCAAGGTGAAACTCGGACACTGTGTGTGAAATAGTTTTCGTGTCCGTGCAGAAGAAGGCAGATGAGATAAGGTCCATGCATTTAGAAATAGTATTAGTTTTAGTGATTTTGGTCCAATCCATCAATTTGTATTGAATGTGTTGTTCACTATATTAAACAAAATGTTTTGGATTTCAAAAAACTTATTCGCAATCTGAAAACCACAAAAACTCTTGCGCTAAAATCCAAACCAAATTGCCAAATGTATCCCATCATTTCCTCCACCGACAGTGTTGGCAGTATAGACTCTGTTTCGGAGGTCCCTTATTCAAATCTCGTCGAGACCGACAATCCTGACTGAAGGTTTTTAACGAAGTTAGGAAATCAGTCATTGCCGCGAATGCAAGGGATTGAGTCCTCTAAAAACAGCCCACGGACATCACTTCACAATTGTCCTAACTCCAATATTACCAGTTAGACACCTCAAGAGGGGCATGCATTGCACCCTGATGGGCAGGTTTAAATTTAAAAACCATTTCCTCCTTTTAAAATCAGTTTTTATAACTGAACAATATATACGGTAAATAAATAAGTTAAGGCTATTGCACCACCTCTGGCCGATAATTTGAAAGTCGAAGAAACATGTCTGAAAAGTTTGCTGAATGAAAGAAGGCCTTTAAAATAACAGAAAAAAAATTGTGAATTTTTTTGGGCGGGACATAACCTCACTTTTGGAAATTATATTTAGATTTTTGTACAAAATTGTAATATACAAGACTAGTTCAAAATTAAATTTTGAGAATCGGTTTTCTGGACATAGTTTCTAAACACCATTAGCTATAGCTTGACTATAGCTAAAATAGTTTTCTGAAAATAACAGTTGGTGTACAAATACGAGTTTTGTACCGTTTGACAAAAAAATTCGTTCACCAACTGTTATTTTCAGAAAACTATTTTAGCTATAGTCAAGTTATAGCTAAAGGTGTTTAGAAACTATGTCCAGAAAATTGATTCTCAAAATTTAATTTTGAACTAGTCTTGTATATTACACTTTTGTCCAAAAATCTAAATATAATTTCCAAAAGTGAGGTTATGTCCCACCCAAAAAAATTCACAATTTTTTTCTGTTATTTAAAGGCCTTCTTTCATTCAGCAAACTTTTCAGACATGTTTCTTCGACTTTCAAATTATCGGCCAGAGGTGGTACAATAGCCTTAATAAATTGTAAAATCTCCCTCCCCCCTTGTAAAACGTATTATTGCGCCACTGTCTGTATGTTGGTTGAATCGCGCGCAGTTCTCTGCAGATAGATCATCAGCGAAGCGGCAATGCCCCATGCAGTCGAGTACTTAGATGTTGATTGAGTCAAGTGTTAAATGAGTTCTAGGAACGTAACTGTCCTTAGATGACCTTCGTTCGCGTTGATTGGGTTAAGGACAGGAGTATGGCCAACAGCAGTGGCTCACTGTTAGCGTACGAGACATGATTCGATTCAAACCTCACCATTGGCAAGCCTGGCTGGTTACTTTGAGCTTCTTTGTTTCATACGTAGGCGTAAAAACTAGTTTAGTTTAGTTAGTTTATTGGGCAATTTCATACAATACATGTTTTGACATATAATGTATCCGATTCCGGTGATATGTACTATAATCTGTATTGGCCCTGGCAGGCTGGCATATGGATCATGTGCATGTTTTAAAATACGTTTATAAATTACAAATAAATCTATGAGCAAACTTGTAAATTTTATAAAAAATAATAGTGATATAATAATAATAATAATAAATAATTAATATAATAATTAATTGAACTAAATAAGTATAGCAATAATTGCTTATGTTTCTAAGGCTCTGAACATATAAATGTGTGTAAATAATGTGTAGGCTACAGATAAATAATAATATAATCTTTAACTAAAGGATCAAAAGACACTAGATTTGGTTTGATTTGACCAGAATTTGACTTGAATCAAGGGCTAATGGGGATGTGGTTTTGAGTTTTGAGTGTTCTTTAGCTCTGTAAATGTATTTTAGTTAGTTATAATTATTATTGCATTACTACCGAGTGCTTGCACACAAATGTATTGCGGTGTTTACTCACTGTTAGTTCTGTACAAGCCAACATGATTGATTGCATGCAAGTTGTGTGTACTTGCTGCAAGCCTGACAAATACGAGTGGAGAAACTGGGAACTCAACTGTCAATATAGTCATATGCCATGGAGCCGTAAAGTTCTGCCCTGCCCTGAAGAGGAAACACACAATTATATATTATTTTCAACATTTGAGTGGATAAAAACTTTTTAACAACGATTCGGAAATTGACATACATTTAAGTCTTTAGGTTCTTTAAAAAAGAATCGAAAACATATGAAAACAAGCAAGGAACACGAGCCACAAGACACTTTTGGAGTGTAATAAATGTGGTGTCAGTAACGATATCCACCACACTATAATTTAATACTTTATTTATACTCTTTAGTAGAAAATAGCATTTTTTACTGACAAATTAAAAAAATCAAATATTTTTAAAGTTTTTATTTCCTTTGAAATATTCAATTTTCTACCAAAAGCTTGGGAAAGTTAATTTAACTATTAACAATATTGTTCTATTAAAGTTTATTTTTCTATAACCACCCCACTATGTTTTGAATGTAGGCTACAGCCAGAGCATGTAATGTTTCTATATCCCCCTCCCACCCTATAGTTTTGTAAGTGTAATGCAATGCTATTTTTTAATGCAGTAATGTGTTCAGTGTAATGCACCTATAGTTTTTGTAATTAATGCAATGTGCTACACCCCGCAATGTTTTGAATGCAGTATGTCGTGTTAGTGTAATGCAATGTGCTACACCCCGCAATGTTTTGAATGCACTCCCACAGTACACATGTACCCTCGTGTCAGTGTAGTGCAATGCGAGCAGGCAAAGCAAGCTGGACAGATGCGCTCGACACGAACCATACAAGAGGTTTGCTCAGGGGGCGACGCGTGGAGTGTTTTCCTTGTCTTGGGTGGACGAAGTGAGTCACACGAGAGGGCTGCCAGCAAAGTGGATACTCGTACGAATTACACAACCTCTTTAGGTCAACACTTTTAGCGACGCTTTTTTTGCACGGTTTCTCTCAAAACATTGAGGACTCGTTATTTATATTCACGCTATGTTTGATTCGGTTCCAACATAAAGAATTCACAATCATCATTGGGTTATATGTGACAGGCAGCAAAGTTTGCTGGTTTATCTGGTCCCTCTTATTATTTTATACGGTTTGAATACAAGCTTTAAAGCAAAATTATCAAGGTGATGTATGCCAATGCGAGACTTTTTATTGCAAATTAATATTGTAGATATTTGATTGAAAATTGACAGATTTTTATTAGAATATAACAAATTTAACACCTACAAAGTGTTTAATGCCTAATAAATACACGTGAGAATGGTTAGGCCACAGCAATATTTTGTTACACATTCGGTCTATCCTTCCCTCCATTTTTTTTTATCCATTTCTCCCTCGTCTGTGGAAGGTTTTTAATAGAAGAAAAACGCCTATAAAAATTAAAAATAATGACTAATTTTAAGTCATATCGTTTAACACTCTCAAATAACACCAAGAACGAAAGACTTGTTAATTAGTACAAATGTTAAAGAGTTAAAGAATGCATTTAGCTAATATTTTTTTTTTTAAATACGGGAGATATGCTTTTAAGGCTGTGGGTCTCTTCTAATTTAACACAAACCCGCGACTGTTATGAGAGTTAGTTTACTACCTGCTTCACGCTCGTTCACATTGGTGATGCAGATGTGATATGAACAATGATATTTAACATCTATAGTAGGCTAGATCACCAGTCTCAAATACGTCCGTACAGACGCTCGTAGCAAATTGAAGCGTCAATCTGACCTATTCAAGATGGCGATTTGGGGCTTCAATTTATGCTTTACATTATGTCTTAGATGCAATTAAGTATTTTTCTGTATATTTTTTATACAGTTTTAGCTTGTGCAGCATGTTAATGAACAAACAGAAACAATAAGAATTTATTGCATTAGGGAATTTAGTAAACATTTGGTGTTAATGGCTAATATGCTCACTTGTCATTCTGACAGCTATATCTTGAAAAATATTTGGGCTACAAATCACTACAACCTACTTTATCATACAAACTGACCTATTCAAGATGGCTTCTAATTGTCACGCCAGTGGACCAACTATACTGGGGATCTAGCCAATTTATAGATGTTAAATATCATTGGATAAGACTCCTTAGAGTGCATTGATACTGGCAGAATGCAGTTGCCCACAGCGCCCATCAAGTGTTGCTTTATTGTGCTAATTGAATCTTATTCTGAGATGATGCGCTAGGACATCATAATATTAAAGTGTTGGGTGGCGGATGATCTGCAACCTAATTTATACCATTGTTAAGTCGATGAGGCAGCAAACATTTATTACACAACTCGTTCTTTCACATGTGTTTTAAATGGAGATACCGTATCGACAAGCTGTATAGGTCGCCCATTAATAATTAACTTTCCAGAATCCAGCACTTGATGCAATGAATGTAAATCCAATGCGTCGAATATGTGTGAACATCTCAGAAGCTACAATACAAAGGCTCAACTATATTCTGGGATTCTTCAGGGAGCCAACCAACAAATCAACAAAGTCGTTTAAAAATTTATTAGTAGTTCAGTTGGTTAGCATTAAAAACATATAAAAATCACTTGTCAACAGGGAACCATCTGTATTTACAGAATTGTATTCAATCGTCAGTAATGGATGATCGAAGACTTCTAGTGAATAAGTCGTTTCAGGTACTTCTATCGTGATTGACATTCAAAGCAATCAAATCAATCACACAAGGTTCTCACATAATTCATACTTGCCACGCCCATTATTCTTTTCCAGATACTGTCAATAAATGTAAGAATGTATCGGTTCTTTGATGACCACAACAATCGCCATAGATGTCTCAGTTTTCGTATCTCGGTATAAATATTTGCCTTGTGGCCGCGCTTCTTTAGCCTGGGCCACCAGCAGAGTGTGTGTGCGTCTGCGGTTAGCCCCACACAAAGACGAAGCCAGTGAAGTATTTAGTCGAGCACGTGCCTGCAGACCAACGTAAACATTCAAGGACGTAGCTTGCGATGACGCGCGTGACGCGGACAAATAAAGAGCTTCATTCATGTCAGCCCGGGGTTGGAGGTGCCCATTCACTCAGGAGCTACTTGACTTGCGGTATTTAGGTTACCTACCAATCACATTGTCATGAACGGTGTTGTATTATCCTTCATTGTTTTTATTATTATTGTCTACTTCACGGTCTATCTTTGGTCAAAGTTTTATAATATCATCTTATATCTCGATACAGGGGCAGTATTTTATACACTCAAACACAAACAATTGTACAACCAATTATTAATATAATACAGAAATAAATAATTCTGTCTGACTTGTTGGTCATATGTCATCATCTTATACAACGTAAACTGACGAATATACTAGAAAAGTAATGTGTAGACGTACCCGGCACCTCCACCATTTCTTGCAATATTTACTAGACATGTCAAAATATCACACGTCCTATACAATCGCAGGCATGGTGGTGGTAAGAATATCCTTGGACTAACTTATAAGTCGCCATGTGAAGGTTGGATATACTTAGAAATTTAGCCATCTAAATCGTAAATTTTCTACAAAAATATGTTGTAAAAGTCAATTTGTGGGAGTTTGACATTAATTGTGTGCAGCACGTATTTATCAGCCCACTGAGGTTAACAATGTGTATTTGTAATTTTAATGTGGATAAATTAAAATGAAGAATCTATGAAATATTGTAAGTCAATGAAAATCACACATAAGTATTTTAAATTTCGATGCAAATCGGCCTAACAACATGTTAGTGAAGTTACACAACTTGGATTTATACTAATGCATATCGTGGACATTTTCAAGACGGATTTCTTATTGAACGGAATTATATGTTATTTGTTAGAGTCTAGCTTGAAAGATCTTACTTGTGTACGGAATGAATGTGTTTATGAATTAAATGCACTTTGTTCTAATTAAATTATTTATTTAGTACTGAGCCATCTTCAAAATGAAATACGTTGTCCAATTACTGATACTAATCAACAAGCAGTGTGGTTGGAATACATGACGAAATACAATTTTAACAGTCGACCGGTTTTTATTTCGTCAAAATGAAATGGTAATTTATTTTAAATTTAGGTTGCATAATTAATTATGAAAAATTATAACCTTGTTGATTATTCATTTTTACAGATTTCGGAATATATAAACCATGTCAATGTTATGGTCAAAATGATGAATTAGCATAATGCACCTCATATTTGCTTTGTGACTTATATTGTTGATTTGGACCAAATGGTGGAGGTGCCGGGTCATAATTTTTTGGTCTAATTGTGTACTCTGATGTCTTGATGCTAAAACAAGAACGATGTATAGATTGTAGCTAAGTCTTCGCGTGCTCTGCTCACCCTACACAGTACCCTTGTACGTCTTAATGCGTAGACATATGTGTTAATACTTGTAAAGTATAGCGTATATATGCACCAACGTTGGATGATGCCATTTAAATCAATATATCCCGGTGTGAGTGTGGGGTAGAAGGGGGGGGGGGAGGGGGGAGGGTGCAACAATAATAATTGCATGCTGTGGAGTGGTGTGTCAGAGGCGGGACGGTGCGGGGTATCAATTGCTCACACTCAATTTGCCATCTGGGCTCTCCTGGGCCTTCTTGGGTAAACATGCATCGACTATGTGGTTTGGCCGCCCCGGGCCGACTGCCCATCCAGTTGGGACCAACGAGGGTGAACAATTGCCTGTGGAATTTCTGTTTACATACATTACTTTAAAAATGATCATACAACTGGAATAAACCTAAAGCCTAAAGGCGTACTGAGCATTCTGATTAATTGGTGACATCGACAACTGGCTGTCAGACCTAATAAACTCGAAATGAAAACAAGTTCGTACTTTATTTTCTACAGTTGTTTAAAATATTGTATTGCACCCATTGTTACGTTCTCTTGTATTTCATTACACATGCAGACTACAACAACACATTTGACAGTGGGATTTAGAAACAGAATAACTTCAGTACAAGAAGCAGAGAGAAGACCTCGAGAAAATAATATACTTTGAACGTACAGAAGTTAAAAATTCCATCCGGAAGTAAATATTATGTACTAATATGTATTAATTGAATTAACATAACAATTTTATCATAATAATAGTGATTTATTAATTTCACGTTTTGTTTGACTAGTCGGTCACATACATTAAACTCTAGTCACAAAAACTGTGCACTTACATCGTTATAATGACGAATATACTATGTGAAACGTAATGTGTAAACGTACCCGGCACCTCCACCATTTCTTGCATTATTTACCAAACACTTTTTATGCCACTTATGCACATTACCCCCCCACAGTTATTTTTACCACATAATCTAGAGCATAAATACTATACCAAAATGACAATAAACAAAATAATATCTTGTACCTGAGATTTTATGTAAATTATTTAAGATTTTTAATCCTGAAATTTGCGTAAATCTGTGTTTTGGTGGATTTCTTAAAACGCCTTTAACCTGCATATTTTTTGTTTCACATAGATATTAGAGCATCATATTAATCTCACATGAACGTTGAAAATTTAAACTGTGCACATATATACTTAAAAATAATTTGCGTTACGAAATCACACCCCTTCTTGGTTTTCGACCGAACCACTTACATAAATTACTAAAACAAAACGTGATAGTTTACAGAAAAGGTAGTCGAGTACGTCAATGACGGCAAAAAATTTCTAACAGCATTCTCTAGGTCACGCGGGGAGGGCATAAGATCGTCCACATGTTATTTCTTACTAGGAAATGTTTGTTGATGGTACCTAGCTCGAAAATAACCCAGTTTGTCGATTTTTTTCGGATAAGGGTGGACCAATTTTTTTGTTACTATGTAAATTCGTCCATAACTATTAGTTAGCCTAAATGAAAATACTTTTTTTACTTTAGCGGGTGAATACCCCTATAAGTTACAGATATCCATTCGATCTATCCGTCTTCAATGATAAAACCCGGCACCTCCACCAATTGTTGCAATATTTAGTACATATTTGCTATTATTCTAAATGCAGCTTGTAGGAGGTAGTGTTCACCTGCACTTTAGTATGTAATATAACTCGGCACCTCCACTATGAAATGCAAAACTATTGAAAGGTATATAGTATTTAAAAATATCTGTAGACGAATTAACCGTTACTATGATGACCTACACTCGTTTTGTTATTGCAATCTAAGAATATAAAAGTAGATAGTAGAACAAAACCTAACTTTTAACGATATAAAACACTGCTTAGATAGACTTTAGTGCGCATACACAATTAAATACCTCTGAACAGTATCCAGGCATCCATTCCGAAGTTAACGTTGAGCCTACCTCATCGAGCCGTGATCCCCCCCCCCCCCTCGAGCAATGGGGAGAGGGCCCACGCTGTCGAGGGACTCAACTCCATCAAACTACGACTCCGCTACGGAACGAACGCACAGAGCGAGAGCGAGCGCTCTTTCGCTCCGCCGAGCGGAAAACTTCCACGAATATTGTCACTCGCGAAATCTGTGTCGGGTAGGAATCGTAGGGGGCTCACGGGGGCCTGTAGCCTCTACAGGCCTCGCGTACGGGGACCAGCGAGTGTAGGGGACTTGTGGGGGTATTGATACTACATGGGGACCTCTTATAGTGAGTAGTTTTTTAAAGTGTTACGGGAATTGAAGAGGGCCAAAGGATTCGTTGCTATATGCTAAAGAGAGATCTGTGGGTATACTAGGTAGCTTTACCAGCACTATTTAATTATTGTCTTAGTGACATTATTGTGGGTGGCTAATCTAAGGGGATTTTTTAAATATTTAAATATGTTTACTGATGTATAATATAGTAAAGTTATACAATTGATATTTCTTAACTTCTTTCGGCAATGAGCAGCATAGCCTGGTTTGACAAGAAGTCAGTTAGGGGCTGGGACCGTAACGAACAAGTACGATTGTACGGATAATCTGTCAAATCATTGGGGTAATAAAATCATTTGATGTGGTCAGTTCGTATTTTTCACGCTCATATTGAAAAACTTCCAGGGATAATTATAAAAAAATAAGTACAACTTAAGGAAAAGACGGAGGTGGTTATAGTGAAGCTTGTCTCTAAGGCTTGTTTCAATATCGAGACGTGTGGTAGGAATGTGAAAAGTATATGCCCAGATGCACACATGGGGATAAAAGTAAATTAAGATTGAAACGAAAATCTTCTTTACTCTATCAACAATTTCATGTTTTCCAAAGCTGTTGATTATTAATGTCGTCGACGCGTCGTATCAAATGGAAAATATGTTATTTATTCATAGATTAGATTGAGTCGAGTCGAGGAGAAAAAGATAAGTGTTCACAAAAGTTTCATGTAAAACTCATAGTCATAGTTTAAATATATAATTTTCATTGTAAATATTTAACATTTATTTTCATACGTTTCATTTTACGCGAGTGAATATGTTTCGAGCAAGCAAGCGACATGATTTTATTTATCTATTTTAATGTCCACGGATGAACTCGTGAAGGTGTTGACAATGTGTGTATTATTTTATTTAAGTTCAACAAGCTCTTTGGTGAACTATGCTACAGTTGTTTCTGCTTTATCATCTGCTGTGTACATAGTCGGATGGTAGCCCATGTTTCATTTAATTCTAACCCGTACGTGCGCCAGGTACGAGCACACAATACATCCAGCAATGCACGAGTGGTGGAGAATGTAAAAATATTACAAAAGAACGCTAAAATCTCCACGAAAATTCGTTTACACGTTAATTTTATAAAATTGTTAAAGCATACACGGATACCGTGCTAAAATAATAAATAGCAAACATAGAGTGGTATAGGCTTTACCACTTGATACACAGTCAAAAACAAAGCACTGCAGGGTTACTTAAACTCAACTTATTGTTAGTTCATTCAAAGGAAAGTAATATGTTTCGAGATTTTATTTTATAACAGACGTTTATTCGTATTTTTTTGTAGTCGTAGTTTTTTAAATTTAGAAAAAACTGTGACATAATTTTCGAAGTTTATTCTTGAAGCAATCCAATTGGTACCTCCATCCGCACAATCTTCGGATCTGTACTTTTAAGTTTGAATCTGAATAAATACATTTTGTGATATAATGATGAATGCACGATAAAAAGTGCTGATCGTATCGTTACCAGAAATAAAACCAATCGTATTTCTATGACTATTGTTTAGAGAGTAACCTATTTTGCATTTTCCAGTCATGTTTCCAAGAGTCACCTGTCAGGGTGTTTCTCAGGTAGATAAAAACCACAACACTTATGTGTACAGTTTCTGATGAATACATTTATAACCGCATATCAACTATGTTGGACGCTGGACACAAAACGTTCCCTCAACCTCTTGAAACCGCTGAGCTGTGCTGAGTGAGCACACCCGAGACCCAACTCAACTCTACTCACCGAGGTTCGTGAAATGTGCTTGAAAACAGAACGGTTCAATAGAAAATCGCAACATCGAATTCACCAAACGCTTCTCTCTTTCTCGATGTCAAATCCACTACCCACTTCCGTCATATTGATATACAAGTAAGTATTCTGATTATACCTTCTCATAGAAATAAGCTGCGATTCATTCCGCTGACAGTGACGAAGAGACAATGGTCTCCACCGCGTGATTGGCGCGTGGAGTGGTCTGAATAATCTCGGGCTGGATGGGGCCTGACAATGCGCTCCGTGTTGTCTCTGTCCGCTGGAGAGAGAGAGAGAGAGAGAGAGAGAGAGAGAGAGAGAGAGAGAGAGAGAGAGAGAGAGAGAGAGAGAGAGGACAAGTGTTGGGGGTAAAGAGACTCGTTGAGATGAAGTTCATGTCAGTTCTAGTGCACTCACGTCGTAGCTATGCTCTGGGGGGCCACCCACACCCACACCCACCCACACTCAATGGGGACATTCATAGTATATTATAAATATAAATTTATTTATTCGTCAACACACCAATAAACGAATAACTAAATACATAATTAAATAATTTTAATTAATTATTTAACATTGCACAAGTATTTATTGAACATTATAGCACCTTTATGTTCATACCTACTCCAACTGTACAACATCAGCTGGACATCCCACAATTTCGTACACCCAAGCAACTGGACAATGCATATAAAAGTGCCAAAAATTAAAATTAGTTGAAATACGAATTTTCGAGACATTCTTCTGTTACAGTCTGTACTTTACTTGCAGCAGATATTTTTGTTTCAACGGCTAAGACTTGTTACTATCAAACGAAATGTAATAGGCCTACTGATACTGAGAGCCTATCTGGAGCCGAGCCCTGTCCAAACACTCCTCAGACTCGGGTCTAAACACTCCTCAGACTCGGGTCTCGACTGTAACGAGATAAGCAATGTCACTTTTAGTGCACGACGAGGAAGCAGAATAACTCAATTCCTCTGTATATTAAACTGTTACTGTTCACTGCTGCTCTTACCACTCATATCAGCACAACTTGACATAGTCTAATCATCATATTAGACCATTCGAGTACTTACCAAGGTACTTGCAGGCATTCATTTCTTGATCGAGAGATAGATTGTAACACTTGGACTAGTTCAATGCAAATAGGGTGATGAACATATTGGCATGCGCGTGGAATGTGATTACAATGTACAAAATGTACTTCTGCCTCCTTCATTGAATAATTTTATCAGATAATCCTTGAGTTATGAGTGCCCGATAATAAACGGCTACGCTAAAAAAATACGTTTTTCAACTTGCACGTTGAAAGAATTTCTTTACTTTGAGCACCATTTTTGTTGTTTTTGTGATCGAAAATGCAAATGAAACAAAAACCATTGAATAAGAGCATTGTGTCATGAATACGCCATTAAAATACCCAGAATTTTCGTAGTGTCGAAAATACACATTCTAAAAAGCACAAATTTCAAAAAAATACCTCGGGGGCAATTCTGGGGTGATCCCCCCCCCCCCCCTTCCGGAAGATCGTTGCAAATTTTAAAATTGGGCCGCCCCCATTTTTTGGGGCTAGAACAGCGACTGTTCATGGACATATTTATATTTCTGCAGATGTTAGTGTTGAAGCGCGTATCTCTACTAACACTGCACGTGTGGCTAGTACACGATCACGGGATTATAGTTTATAATGTGGAAGCACGGACGAAGACGGAGCTAGCTCTTGCAATCGTGTACCTGAGAGTACGCGCCGAGTGTAATCATGCAAGTCACTTGAATCTTACAAGTGCAAGTGCCATTCACTCACTGAAACACATTGTTTAATATTCACTCCTGCAGCAAGACCAGCATTCTGGATGGCATTCTTTGCGATATTCTCGAATCTACTCCCTCTACATTCTGGATGGCATTCTTCACACTATTCTCAACGCCTCACTAACTCACAGCGTGTCCCCATTATCACCCAACCAACGCCTAAGTCAATCTCGAGACAAAAGCAAAGAAACCTCATTTGAAATTATTCTTCTCGAAATTCTTTCAGGTGATGACAGGAAGAGCACACTTTCCCTCGATGTGTGTGTGGGGGGGTCTGGGTAGGTCTTGTTAGCACCCAGCGCAGTCCTAGGCTCGCGGCTAGCTCCATTATGCATGAGTACAGTTGTACTATAAACTGTACAGGTGCAGAACGATGGAGCTCCATAGATATTGAACACCTATAGTAGGCTAGATCCGCAGTCATTAATCCACTTGACAATATACAACACAATGACAATTTTGACAATTTGAAGCCAACTTGAATAAGGCAGTTTGCATGTTAAAGTATATAGGAGCGATTTGTAGCCCAAATAGTTCTCAAGGTGGCCGTCAGGTTGACAGGCGAGTGAGCATATTAGCCATTAACATCAAATGATTACTAAATTCCCTTATGCAATGACTTATTATTATTTCTGTTTGTGCATTCCCATGCTGCACAAGCTAAAACCATATCAAACAATCCAGAAAAATACTTTATTGCATTAAAAAGCATAAATTAAAACGCCAAATCGCCATATTGAATATGGCAAAATTGGCGCTTCAATTTGCTACGCTCGCGTCTGTGCGGACGTATTGGAGACTGCGGATCTAGCCTACTATAGGTGTTAAGATGTGGAGCTCACTGGTGGCGTACGGACATTTCTTATTTCATATTCGATTATTATATTATTGTATTGATTCGCTGTCTGGGTGGAATAACGATCTAGACCTAGCCTTAAAAGATTGAACCTCACTATTTTTGAGATTACACTTCAGTACAACTGCGTAACAAAATACAGTTGCAAATTTCAAATTTCAAATCGCGAGGTCGGCGGCTCGATACCCTTCACCGACTGTGGCGTAGTCTTGCTTAACCGGATACAGCTCTCCTGTGAAGGCTACGGGATAGACCCTATACACCTGATAAGATTTAAATTATGGCACCGTTATCAAGCTGTTGCCACTTCTTTGGTTTTACAAAGGAAACGTTATATTATTCTAGTGTTAAAGTAAGAAATGTAAATTATTAAATTTTTATAACACTTTAGTGGATACAACTGTAAAAAATAAAGAAATGTGTCCAATAAATAAAATGAGTAAAAGTTTTATTGTTGTGTTTAGAACGTAATAACCCCCCCAAACAAGACGTAACCTATGCTTTTACCTTAAACTACGGTTATTGTCAAGTTATTTATTTTCTTGGTCAATAAAACTCAAATAATTAACTTCTTTGCACCTCTGTCGTAAGAGTGGGGAGTTTGCAATCTTGATTTAGAGACCACTTGTGACCTTAGAGGCATTCACATCTCGAGCGGACAATTTGACTAAAGGTGTTTTGGCTTTTGGGGGATTTATTAATTTGTTATTACAGTTGGCTAGCACTTTGGCATGTAAGATGGTGTAGGTACTGTGTTTATTTAATTCTCTCGTTCCTCATAATAATTCACATGTTATTCCAAATGGTTCACTCACAATAAACGTACTCGAGACTGCAAATGAACTGTGGTGGCGTGTGCAAGAGTGAGCAGTGACTTCTGCAGGTAACAGAACGAGATTTCGTCATAGCGATGACTATACTGTTATTTATATCGTAGCTAATGTGTCGCGAGGCCTGTGCACCAGGCATGGTTCATGTTGAGGCTTCGCTCAGGTGTGATATCGTGCAGCAGAGTGGATAATTTTATCTTAATTTACAAACTTAGTAATTTATGTAGAGATTGATAAAATCGGCACTCGTATTTGGCACCCGTCTCACGACTGTCAGGCAGGGGTCACTTAATTTTGTTCCAATTAATACAGCGAGAAGAATGATAGTCACACAAAGTACAAGTTTAGTAAAAATTAAAATACATATCACTGATATAATAAATCAAATAATATTTCCAGATAATTTGGTGACTCTACTCTAGAGACAATCTGGTTAAAAAAAATTAATTATAAATCCTCTTCCCAATATCCCCTAGGTTAGATTGGTGCAACCTAACGGTTGACGGTCTTTAACCCAAAAAACAAAAACAAATAAAACAAATAAAAACAAAAAAATAAAACGTAATTGTTGAAACCTTCTTTTGTCACTATTGTCACACAAACATCATAATGGGGAGTGGACCCACATTCGTACAATGAGCAGCCCCCTACCCCTGAAAATGTATTCCTGCTTATTTCACTGTTAGATTGTGAAGTGTGAAGAGGTGTTTGTGGCGGGCAGATCGTCGCGCTAGCCACGCTGCGAGAGATGGGCCTGACTAGAGACGAGTTATCGCACAGACCAAACAAACTCAAAGGAAACGGGCGAGATAACCTGACGCTCATATTTCAAGTAGAAATATGTGATAACGTTTACCTAAGCAAATAACATTTTGCGCCTGGTCTGTGATATGAGAGTAGGAAACTTTCCCCTGCTCCTCGACGACTGAGATAAGCAAGCCTAGCCCTCATTCCAGGAATCATATCATTCCTGTTGTAGGCTATACACTTGGGTTTATTGTAAGAAAATTCAATGAAAACAAATCGAGGAGGTATTCCTTATCTTTATGAAAAAATTATATTTGTAGCAAAACTTTCAATTAATTTTTGTGTGTTTGTCGTTTTAACAGCAAGTATTTGTACATGGCCTATAGGCGATTGATACGAAAACCAAATACAGGTGGCAGAGATGAGATTCCTGAGGAGCACAGTGCACGAACAAGACAAGCAGAGACAGAATAAAAAAAACAACATTATAATAAATTGTCGTAAGTTGGTAACAGGATAGGAAGGGCACGATGGGATGGTTTTGACGTATGAAACGAATAACGGATGAGAGAATGCCTAAGATAATTTATGATATTGATAAGAAATGGTATAGGAGACCATAGCATGAGACATACAGGCAAGTAAAGAGAGATGGTTAGATGTGAAGAGATACGATTGTGGGAGGATGAAATAAGGGGGAAAATTGGTTGTTAACCCTCTTGCCAAAAGCGGGAAACGGCGATGGATGATGATGATGAATTTGCACGATCTCCTCACTTGTGATGCTGAGTAGAGCTGTAGATATTTAAAAACAATACATTTCCTTTTTTTGTAGTTCAATTAATAGTAAACAACAACTGAGAAGCATAGGAAATATTATAAATTCAAAATTTTGTATCTGATTGAACCCGTGTAAAATTTCTTCAATACCTTATCTCATACTAAAAAACCCGCCTTTTTGTTCTTGACCAATCACCCTCATTTATCACCATGGACTCATCGTCTCGAATAGCAACATTACAATAATATAGATGTTAAAAATAATCAAAATCATCAAACTAAAAGCTTTTCACACAGAACTGTTAAATTAATTACAATACGGAAATGGTTGTTTTTATTTCATTTATATTCACACCTATAACGGTAAAAACAAATTCCCCAGTCCCGTTTCCGCTCTAAAAGCTGTTCTCTATCTTCTATCGTGATGCGGCGAGTGCAGGAAATGTGTTAAAACGATAAATTCAATAAAACAGTGTGGGAATCATTGAGAGACTAGTCCAACAGTCTAACGCTAAATCCGTTCCGCCTCCTCCGCAGAGTTAACTCGGCGAACTTGTATAAGCCACTAAATGCTCGGGCTTTAATACTATCGGCAAATGTTTGCACTACCAAGCACAAAACACACAAATTCTGTTTCAACTCAGGTATCATTCTCATTCGACAATCCAATTTCCAATCTCTTTTGCTCTGTTTTATCTTTGTCGAGAGAGTTTTGCCTCGTGACAGTGACAGGGAGAGAGGAAAAAGTCCACACTCTATATATTGCACCCACGTGTGTGTTAAAGTTTATACAATAAAACACAATAAGGTTTGCGCTTGCAAATCAGACTAATACATTTTCACGCAGACTCCGCGGTGAACGTTTCAATCTAACGGAAGATTGCGCCCCAATGAGCATTCACAGTGTACATATTGCGATAAAACATTACGCCGGTCTCGCAAAACCCTTGCTGCATTGTGGAATATTGTAATACCAAGTACTTTTAAATACACAACGTAACTTACTACGTTTATCCTTCTAGAAATAGCCATAGCAATGAACATATTTTCAGATATTTCTATTAAATTAATACTTGAAATTTGTAAAATTGTTGAATACATAGAGTTGAAGAAGGTAGAGTTGAAGGGGCAAAAAGTTTGATAATGATATTTCTCACATAATATGTTGGTAGACATATTTTATGATAAAAGCGACAGTAAATGAAAACACATTATTGTCTAGATTGGATGAAATTTTCTAATATTAATGTTCTGGTTTTATACATTTACACACGAACTGTTGTGTCCTTTGTTATATTGAAGGATCAAGTTAACCTTACCTAAATGCTTCACTTTTATGTTCGTCTGTATACGTGTATGACGTCTCACGATAAAACCGAATATGACCTACGATCGATACGCTTTTCTTAATGGCATTGCTCTTCAACAAGTTAACTACAGGGTGTATGGCACCTCTGGGGGTCAAGGGATGGGTATTGCCCCACTGAAAGAGGTATTTAGATGTTCCCGGCTCCTCCACCAAGGACCACTGAACGATGATATTATATTATGCGTCATATAATTCTGACATGTTGACTTTGAATCGCGTTTTAGCACATCGATCGAAGAAGTAAATGTTATTCTTACATACTTTGGTGTTACTTGTGTATAAATATGATCAATCAAAACCACATTTGTTTACATTGGTATTTTTTTACCATTCAAATTTATTTTCAATTATCTTTCAAATACACGTATTCAATTTGCATACAAAGTATAGAAGATAAAGTTACTTATGTTACATAACAGTGTAAGAAACATAAGCCCGCAGCAAACAGAAAAAATGCTAACACGTATAATGACTAGGAATATTGCGAGAGCAAGTAATTATGCTGAGTGAGAATCAACGGAATGAGATAAAAATAGAAAACAATATTTTGGTGTTTTATATGTTGTATGAAAGAAGCGTTGAACAAAAATCAGTTGAGAATCAACGGAATGATATAAAAATAGAAAACAATATTTTGGTGTTTTGTATGTTGTGGGGAAGATGCATTGAACAAAAATCAGTATATTTTGGTTTGGTGCAACAAACTTCATATTAATATCCACTTTCGCGGTGCCTTTTCTTAAAATGTGTCATGTTTACATATTGATTTCAGAAGTCATTACGAAGTGAATATTTCAATTGTATTTAAAGTAATTTGTAAAGTACCTATAATATGAAACTGAATCTTTGTTCTGACGACGAGACGGAAGACCAAAGACATTAATACCGAACTGATCCCGACGTTAATTTAAGTTGTTAGCTCCGACTTGTTTTGTTCCGGGCTCCCTCTTGTTTTATGAATGTTTGCCTATTGACTTGTGGTTTCTTACTGGGAGGGTAGACGGTCTTATGCCGTACTCCGTACAGTAATATGCAGCAAAGGTTGTAATTTAGTGTAGGCCGAAGCTTTGTTACTTGTCTTAATAGTGTGTGCAAATCCTCGGAGGGAAATAAGCTCAAACACAAACACTTGTATTAGCTAAGTTCTCAAGAGACACAACAGAGTGGGCGGCTGGCCTGGGGCGCCCATCTTATGCTCTTCCGCGAGAGACCGACCCTCTCTCTAGGTTCTACCAGAACAAACTCATATCTTAATTTACAAGTTTTTAAAATAAAAAGCTACACTTGAACTTAATTTAAGATAATGTTCCAACGAATCATAACGTTGGCACTTTTCGCCGTTATTCCTCTGCAAGAGCCTATTAATGTTATGATATATCGTATTTTAATATGTTTCATTCCGTTTCTGATAACTGATTATGTCAACTGATCCGATTATCACTACAATAGTCTCACTCATCAAAATGTTCACATCAACAAGACGCAATGGGCCATAGAGGCTTTGATGACCTAGCAATGAAGTGAATTCGCGAACCCGAACCCGTCTCTCGTCAAGTCTTTCGTGCTCCTTGCTGCGAAACTCAGCTGAATGACAACTAAGCCCCCTCTTTAAATTCAGCCAAATTATGGCGTAAAAGCGTTGTCTCCTCTGGAATTATGATCATTCTACTTTTAAGGGTAAATATACCCGGTGTAGCAGGGACCAGATACCCCCGGGATGGGATACCCCCCGGTATCCCAGCTCTAGGGATGGAATACCCCCGGTATACCAACTCTAGGGATGGATACCCCCCCCGGTATCCTAGCCCTAGGGCTAGAGTACCCTACGCAGGGATGGAATACCCCCCACGATATAACGTGTATTAAGACAAAAGGGGGTACTTGGTCCCTAGGGCTAGGATACCCCCCACGACATAACGTGTATTAAGACAAAAGGGGGTACTTGGTCCCTAGGGCTAAAATACCCCCCACGATATAACGTGTATTAAGACAAAAGGGGGTACTTGGTCCCTAGGGCTAGGATACCCCCAACGACATAACGTGTATTAAGACAAAAGGGGGTACTTGGTCCCTAGGGCTAGGATACCCCCCACTTTATAACGAGAATTATTACCAAAGGGGAGTTCTTGGTCCCTAGGGCTGGGATACCCCCTACGTTATAACGTGTTAATAGACGAAAGGGGGTATTTGATCCCTAGGGCTGGAATACCCTCCACGATATAACGTGTATAAAGACGAAAACGGGGTACTTGGTCCCTAGGAATGGAATACCCCACACGATATAACGTGTTAAACGACGAAATGGTTTACTTGGGCCCTAGGGCTGAAAGGCATAGAAATAAAGGTTTTAATATATGACTTTTACAGGTATTTAATGTACTTGTATCCCCTAGCACAAAAATTCTATCCAAATGACATTAGTATCATTTTGTTATTATTTTATGTTTCGTCCTTGTCTAATTAAATGATTTTTTTTTTTTTTGGATGAGCGAAGCGAAGACTTCAATTTCACCGACCCCCCAAAAAATTTAGCTCGATGTGTTTTTTTGTTTTTTTTTTTTTTTTTTTTGTTTGTTTTTCCGTCTGTTTGTTCGCTCTCTACCGGGCAAACGGCATATGCGATCTTGATGAAAATTTGACACGACCTTCGTTTTCTCTGAACTTAGACTTGCCACGTTTTTGGGTACAATCGAAGAAATATTTCTCATGAATATCGTACTTTTACGATTTTTTTCGATTTTTAGTGCGATATTTTCGTGCCATTGGGCTGATTCTGACCAAAGGGCGTGGGCTACAACGTTCATATTTCACATACACATTAAGGTTATGGTGATTTTTTTGCTTTCTGAAAGAAAAAGTTGAAAAAGTTAGCCAGAATCGAGAGAAATAAAGCTTTTAATATAACGTTTTTTGACTTTTTGTGCGATATTTTCGTGCCATTTGGGCCAATTCTGACCAAACGGGTAGGGCTACAACGTTCATATTATACATGGACATTAAGGTTCTGGTTATGTAGTACCTTTTGAAAGAAAAAGTGGAAAAATTTAGCCAGAATCCATAGAAATAAAGCTTTTAATACAAGTATTTTACGGTAAATAATACCAATTGACAAGAAACAAAAGAAACTTGACAACATTCACCTAGAATGCGTAGGCAGCAAAACAAAGCACTTGCAAAAGTAAAGATATCCCACGCAAACTAAAACCTTTAAAAAGCTCATCCATCAACGCGGCGGGACTTTAGCGTTTTCCTAGTTTACTGAAATGTCATTTTTTTTTTTTTAATTGTGGGATGAGCGAAGGGAAGACTTCAATTTCACCGACCCCCCCAAAAATTTAGCTCGGTTATTTTTTTGTTTGCTTTTCTGTCTGTTTGTTCGCTCTCTACCGGGCAAACGGCATATCCGATCTTAATGAAAATTGGAGGGGACCTTCGAAATCATTGAACTTAGACTTGCTACGTTTTTGGGTACAATCGATGAAATATTTCTCATAAATATCGTACTTTTACGATTTCTTTCGATTTTTAGTGCGATATTTTCGTGACATTTAAGCCGTTTCTGACCAAACGGGTGGAGCTACAACGTTCATATTTCACATGGACATTGAGGTTATGGTGATGTACTGCTTTTTGAAAGAAAAAGTTGAAAAAGCTCGCCAGAATCTATAAAAATAAAGCTTTTAATATAAGTTTTTGATTTTTTTGCGATATTTTCGTGACATTTGGGACAATTCTGACCAAACGGGTTGGGCTACAACGTTCATATTATGCATGGACATTAAGGTTTTGGTGTTGTAGTACCTTTTGAAAGAAAAAGTTGAAAAAGTTAGCCAGAATCTATAGAAATTAAGCTTTTAATACAAGTTTTTACGGTAAATAATACCAATTGACAGGTAACAATAGCATCTTGACAACAATCACCATCACCTACAATGCGTAGGCAGCAAAACAAAGCACTTGCAAAAGTAAAGATATCCCACGCAAACTAAAAACTGTAAAAAGGTTATCCATCAACGCGGCGGGACTTTATCGTTTTCCTAGTTACAACAATAGGAGACTGGCGATGAAGGCCTTCAATACTAAATTTTGTCATAGAGTTGATGTTGGTTCCGTTTTGTTCGTAATTCGTGTGGTAATGATGTAGTGCAGAGTATTTTTGTGATTGATGTTTGAATGGGGATTTTGAATTTTTTAGTTTTGTTTTAATTGAAATCTACGTTTTTTTCAAATATTTTTTAAATAAAAAATTCAGAAAAGAAAATTAAAATTAAATTTAAAAAAATACTCTCCATTTCATCATGACCACACTCTCTTTCATTAAAAAAACAAAACATCGATTCTCTTTCTTAATATTTACTACATCAAATCTAGATCCAAGATAAATAAATGGTCTCAAAAAGTGTATCCTGAGAAACTGCTAGTAGAGTTTGACAACAACTTTGTAGTTTTTAGGCATATTACAAGCATATTGAGATCACGAGCATACAAAAAAATAGTTATAAAATATTATTTGTATATACATGTGTCTTTGAATAGAAAAGTGATAAAATGAAGAATTTAAATTAATTTTTTAATTTTTTTTTAAATTCCCAGGGCCCCGATTCATGTACATTTTTATCCCAGTATAAGCAGATTTAGGTGGTATAAGTGCGGTATAACTCCGAATCCAATTCATGAAGACTTATCCCGCCTCGCACGGGGATAAGAAAATATGTAAACAGATGGCGGACATTTTAAAATTTTGCGTCTATGTGTAAAACGAGAAAAGTTGTCATTACTCTCATAAAAGAACAAGAAACCATCCGGGCCTAGGCCCAGATGTAGAAAATTATTCATAATACAACAGTGTAGGCCTAAAGTTCCACTAGGCTATAGGAATAGATAAAATTAGTACTAACGTTACACGTTTGACAAGCCCTAGGCCTCTTCTAGACAACCCTAGGCCTGCACGACCTTGTTCAGACACACAACCCGCACAAATAACTAGTTTTGATTACTAAAAGCCTAATGCAGATAAAAAATAGTATGATAGTCCTAGGCTATTCAAAATTTACGGCAATAATACGCCTTTTCTTTTCTTTTAACGATCTCACGCAATCTTCTGTCACTAAATAAAAATGTAAAACAAAAGACAGTGCAAATTTTCAGTGTTCATTTGCTAATTTGCTGATTTACATGGCTGTGGAATGCAGTGGAAAATAACATTTGTTGTGTCTGTTGTTGCATTGGAAATTTTGGATTGGATGAGAGTTGCTCAGACTTAACCAGGCCTTATCCTGCCATGTCCTGCATTATACCGTCCTTATACCACCTATACCCGGGATAAATGTACATGAATCGGGGCCCAGTAGTGTAGGGGATATTAGTACCACAATCAACAAGTAACTATAGAAACTTGGCAATAATCACCTACAATGCGGTACAAAAAGCAAGTCTTTGGGTAACGAAATGTGTCACATTCCATTGTTAGTTAGTAAAACCAAAGCAATTATTACTTATTTATTAAAATTTTATTTGGGGAGGTAAATAACTAGTTGTAAAACCTCGTTAACAAACAGTATAAAAATTCGTCCAAACCAGAGGTTACGAGGATTTGGAGGATTTTAAATATTACAAAAACGAAAAATGAAGCACTAAAATGGAAATAAAACAACAAAATTCGAAAATAAATTCCATTGCAATATCAAGACCATGAAGTTAAATAACTAGGAAAACGCTAAAGTCCCGTCGCGTTGTTGAGCGAGCACCGGTACGTGCAATACGACCCGAGTACGACATTCCCATGTTACATACCAATAAGTCTTTAAGGTCTTGACCGATTTAGCTGAAAATTTGTAGAATAGAAGAGAATGTTGTACTTATTAACCCTGCAAAATTTCATAACGATCGAAACATTTTTTATTTTTTTATTTTTTTAATAACCAAAAGATCGGATTTTGTTCAAAAACTATACAGCAACCCGCATAGGTGGTATGTACATGTGTGCAAAATTTCAGGTCGAACAGAGAAACGGTGCGACCTATACCGAAGCAGTAACAGAAAAAAAAAAAAAAAAAACAGACATTCCAGCCGTAAGAGTCAAGTGGAGACGCTCGCTACGCTCGCTCAATTAATCATCAAAAGACGAAATAAATAATCACATCTCCACATGATTGAAAAGTAAATTAAAAGCGTCCCATTTTCAATTTTAATTAATTTTACAACGAAATGATGAAAACACTACGGTATATCAAGATCTACACAATTGACGTTGCTTTTGAAGCTACTACATTACTTTGAAACACTTGTACATTACTTCATGTATTGTTGAGAAAACAATGTAAATATCTATAATTTAAAAAAATGGTATTGATCTTCTAAAATAAAACTATATAGGAAAATTAAATTTAAAAAATAAATAAAATGCCACAAACACAAAAACTTGTAAATAAACAGCCAAACCTTTCTCAACTAAAATAAATTAAATCTAGAAAAATGCCAAGCAAATAATTCAATTGAAATTCACATTAAATAAAATTTATACAGAATAAATAAAAGGCTTAATACTCAAATAAACGCACTCAGGTGTTGATGATTACTGCTGAATGGTTGGCAATATCAATACTTAAATTTGCATGGATGTTAATAAAGTACTTTTATATTGATATTTGCACCCGGTTGGAAAAAAATAAGCTTTAAAGATCCATTGCGAGACATAATAACATAAATGGGAAATCTTCAACATGGATTTCAATTCAAGAAATTCCCAACAAACCGTTTATCTTACCTGCGCGTCTGTGCGTTCACATTGATTTAAACGTTAATATAATCAAGTCTTTATACACGTTATATCGTGAAAGGGTATTCCATCCCTAGAGACCAAGTACCCCTTTTCGTCTTTATACACGTTATATCGTGGGGGGAATTCCATCCCTAGAGACCAAGCCCCCTTTGTCTTGTTACACGTATCATGGGGGGTATTCCATCCCTAGGGACCACGTACCCCCTTTCGTCTTTATACACGTTATATCGTGGGGGGGTATCCTAGCTCTAGGGACCAAGTACCCTCTTTTGTCTTTTAACACGTTATATCGTGGGGGGTATCCTAGCCCTAGGGACCAAGTACCCCCTTTCGTCTAATAACACGTTATATCGTGGGGGTATCCTAGCCCTGCGTAGGGTACTCCAGCCCTAGGGCTAGGCTACCGGGGGGGTATCCCATCCCTAGAGCTGGGATACCGGGGGGTATCCCATCCCGGGGGTATCTGGTCCCTGCTACACCTGTACTGTATAATAAGCAAAAGTAAATGTTACTTGCACTCAGACTATACAAAACTAACTGATTCTGATAACACGTAGAGTAGAAATAATTAAGATTAGAATTGTAGTATAGTGTCCATACCGTCAAGTGTTTAGTACTGAGTAACTCTGTCGTACGAGGCGGCAAGAAGGCCGACTCCACATAATCACCTGGTTGTACACAATTTCAAATCAAAACAATGCAAAAGTTTCAATTAATTAATTAAACACTACTGATACGACACAACATACACAATTAGTGCGTCACTACGCGTCAACTCTAATAATTTGACTAATGGCCGCTGCACAAATCAATTCCTGTAATTGGGTGGATCAACAGTTCACGTTCATTTGTTTATCTAGGACCATTTAGTTTTGGTTAAATAAATTTTGAATGCGTAGTGATTTGCAATAATGTGTTTGTAGAATGTTATTCAAACAGAAGTTATTGTTAATAATTTAATAATCATTCACTGAACTCCCTCACCCCCTTACACCACAATGCAATACCAAATTACTGGTACTAAATAATATATGTCACACAGGCTCGAGATTAAAGTTACTATTCGGTTTGTATTTTACAGCCTCTATTAAATAAATAAATAATAAAATAAATAAATTGTATTTAGAGTCTACCGACTCAGTTATATAACTGATTTTAAGTGGGTAATAATATTGCTCATTCTCATAGCGAATACAGAAACTTAAACATGACACGACAGTACATAGTATATAGTACACACATCAGTATACATCAGTACATATTAGTAAGTATAATTTGTCTAAAATGTACACACAATAAAACTAGTTCTGAATTCGCTATGGTTGTTTATTTATTTATTTTATTCTATTCCGTCACAAAAATTGATCTACAATAATGGGTGATTAATAAAATATGTTATTATACGTTGCTAGACTTGATGGCTTATCACAAATATTTTCTTTATATTAAAATTTTCTAAAATCTTCTTTATAGATGTTCCAGAAATAAGATTTATAAAGGTGTGAAAGTGAGTGGGATTTGAAGACTTCGCAATCAAGATAAAACCCTGATGTACAAGTTACTTGATCGTATACCCGTATATTATCATTATGATCATGACACTCGGGAACAATGCATAGTTTGAACTGTAAACGCTTCTGCCTGTTTAAGTGAAGGGGTTAAGAGTAATAAAAGTGAATGCTAGTTTATTATAATAGATTCATTCATGACTTGCATGTTGTGATACTTCAATACGTTGAACACAATATACTACTGGCTACTGTTTAGAACACTTCTTCTAACTGTACATATCAAGTGCGCGGAAACCACTGGTGTACATGTGCAGACATTGGTGACAGGTTAAAAAGTAATTAAAACAGTCAAGCAGTCAACATGAGAAGTTTTAAATATTGTATCATGAATGAGTAAAAACATGTGTCTCATTGCTTAAAAGTTCAGTAAGGACTATAGTTGCGTCAATTTTGATTGCAAAGTTTAACAATTCAATTACACACAATATTGTGTTCTATACATTGAGGCAGTTACTGTATATTGCATCTTTATGTTGTGATGTTAAAATGTTGTTTGTTAAAATTAAAATGCTGTTAACTGTTTGTTAAAATGAATAAATACGAGAGTCGATCTCGATAAAATTATTCTAAGATTGATTGTGTAAAACATATAGATTTGTGTCGCAATATGATTTGGGTTTAGGATTAAAGTACCACGGCACAAGTAATTGTGTCGCCCCTCATGAAGAACGAATCCTGTACTCGAGTCGACGTCATCGACGTGCGAATACTGGACAACCAGCGACCGGTATCGTATTTGATTTAATTTCATTGCATTTAATTTTACAAGAGGCTAATACAGTAAATTTACATTACACTCACTACTCGTTATATTAGTAGGAATACAAGAAATGCAACACAGCATTTACGAAAACAAGCAGCCTAGACGACGACGTGAGCAAATAGGGCAGCTTCAACCGGTTAGGTCAGTGGTTCCCAAACTGTGGTACGCGTACCCCCAGGGGTACGCGGGGAGTTTCCAGGGGGTACGCGAAAAATTCCAGGATAACCAAAAATGACCATTTACTGCTTCATTATAAACCTTGCTTATTTGTTAAAAGCTACTAACTAAAAATTAATTAAATTTAAAAAGACGCAGAACCTGTCCGCAAGCAAGTAGTAAGTGAATAGGCCGTCACAAGTGAAGGGTGAAGGCACGTTTTTGATGTATATTTATAGTGAGTTTACAAGTTGATAGCGTAAAATGGATCAATGGCTTAAAACAGGTCGTGTGAAAAGGAAAAATGTGACAGTTCTTGAGAGTAAATGTCTGTTGGACATAGCAAACGATGGTGGGCTAAAAGAAAAGTACAGTCATATGCCATTGATCGACTTTTGGTTACATTTGAAAGAGGAACATACACTCCTTTCCAAAAAGGCTGTAACTTTGTTAATGCCTTTTTACACTACGTACCTTTGTGAAACGGCTTTTTCAACATTAACAATGCTTAAAACTAAATACAGAAATCGACTAAATGCTGAGAGAGATCTACGACTAAAATTGTCACCAATAACGCCGGACTTAAAACCCTTTGTTGGGCCGTAAACAGGCACATCATTCCCATTAGTGAGGAGCAACATAAAAATAAAGGTATGTCATTTCCACTGTTTCTAGTTTTTAGAAGGTGGGGGTACGTGGTAGGAACCAAACTGCTCAGGAGGTACACTGTCTGAAAAGTTTGGGAACCACTGGGTTAGGTCATAGAGATATAAATGTCATGAAAAGAAAAGGAAAACTGTTTTAGATACACCTCAAACATCTACACCATGACAATATTTGGTTTCAACAGTTACATGTCTTCCACACAATTCATCATGTCAATGAAAAATAATAATATCTTGATTTTTCTCTGTAATATATTAATTTTTAATTTTCTAATAGGGTGCATTAAGCGATGTGCACCAGGTGAAGAGAGGCCCCATAAAGCCAACACCAACAATAAAAGGCACCATAAACACTTCATAGTTAGTAATCATGCTAAAATTAAATTACCCTCTCCAAATAGCTCAACGACATAAACCATGTAAAACTAGTTATAGTGCGAGATGTTTGCTTTGGTGATGACGTCTTCTGGGATAAAAGCATACTAATTCGTGGTCGCATCAGCGTGTTACGCGGCCCACGCCCCGCGAGCAATGTGAGAAATGTACGGACCACCCAAGACGAAGACGATGGTGCTAATCAGAGCCGAGGCGCGGCCGCATGCAGCATCCTAGCCCGTGGACCACCGAGCGCTCTTCGTCAAGTGCGACCTCCTAGGCCGCAAGTCAACCGAGATCGAGCACTTGTTTTTGTTTAATCAATACGAGATATTGAGCTTAAATGTTTGTTCATTCACTTTCGTAAAATCAACAAATAAATAATGTGATATCGTTAAATGTGTACCTTTTCATTTTCAATGCGATCAAATACAATATTTATTACATTGAGCATCAACTCTTCATTTGTTGATACAACTTCTAAATTAAATATTTCTTTACACTGTGCACATAGCGTAATACAATTACAGTTGAAATACGGCACGGCACGAGCTTTGACTAGATAATGAGGAGGTGGAAATGAAATGTTTGCAAAATGTATAAAAATGAAGCCCCCAACAACAAACAAACACAATGGCACTTGTATTGCGAAGTTATTTTATGCGATAAAGCCGTGGTACGGTATAAAATTTAAATACCGCTCTTCATACTCGATATACGTGTATGTATGAGGTTTTTACTGATAATGTAAAGCTTTACTATCGACTCGTTAAACCGTATTTTATGCAACCGAACTTGTTTGTAGTGTACAAGTGTGACTATATGAAAATGAAACTAATCTAAAACTGTAACATATCAATTCAACGAGTGTGTAACTTATGCATTACTAAATTACTAGGCATATACCCTGGGCGTTGTAAAATTTTGTAAGTTGCATAGTTTTACTTCTATGTTTTTCAGTATCCCATTAGTTAATTGCTATAGGAACTGAAGATAATTCATTGCTTAAACATATAACAAGTTTAAACTAAAAATTCAGGAAATGTCAAAGAAAATAATTAACAATAAAAAAATACTAGACCCATAAATAAATAAAGGCCTAATATAATAGAAGCCTAAAATCAAAATGTAGAAATACTTTTTTCTTTTGGTTTCTTTGACCTACATAAATAGAAATTTAAACATTGAGATTCTAATCAACATTTCACTCAAGACTGGTCAGGTTGATATGAGAAGACATTGTTAATATTTCCCCGAATGTAAACATATGTTTTGGTTTGAGAAACATACATTATTTACATTACATAGAACTGAAACATAAACTGACAAACTAGAAGTATAACAAGTACACAACAGCTTAAACATTACCAATTACCACTGAGGAATTAGTTGTAGATATTACTAATTTGTTCTTTGTCTAGGTTTCACTAAATCATCGGTAACTATTATTTGTATACATACAATAAATATTTATCCAAGCAATGAATATGTTTTGTCAATATACACACAGTGGTATCCATCTTATTGATTGTAGCTTCTCCGAGAGGTGATTCTCAGTATTATTTCCGCCTGTGCTCTCGCCTCTAGCTACAGCCACCCCCGCACAGCCGACCATCCTTGCCCAGATGTGACGTCATCACCGCTAGGACTCTCTCAGAAGGAGTGGCATAGATAGACGACCTCTCGCAAGATGGCCCCAGGTGTCATTAGCGACTCTTTCGGCAAAAGGTGAAAGTTTAATTATTGAAGACGGACCCACTCGATGATGGAGGGAGATACGCCATCTTGCGACCTTTCAACATCAATGCCAGATTGTCTTTGCTGTTGGTAATTATGGAGATGTAACGCCGTCTAACAAGCAGTGCCAACATGTGACAAGGAGGTGTTTGTTTATGCGCTTGTTCGTGTCATCACCGATCACAGGACTTCGGTTAGATATTGCCTTGAGATGAGGATGAGGTGCTGCATGGTTGCCTACGTCGGTCCATGCAGACCTCAGTCTCGGCGAGGCTGTGGAGCAACTTGCATGAGATACATTCAAACAAAATTCTATATAATATAATAAAATCATCTGACATTAACAACATCAAGGAGCAAATTTAATACAATTCACCGATGAAGATACTTAAATTTATAATATTTTAATAACAGTTATAGATTAGAAAACTGAAAACCGATGATTATTAGTGGTGTGTGTTTTGTATTTATGTACGATATTGTTAATGAAATGGAAATTGTTTAAAATACTTTGAAGTACTAAATTAATAATTATTGTTTAATGCATTAAAACCTTTAAAATAATATATCATCGAGAACGTTAATGCAAGTAGGGTTCCATTATGTACTTTAGTTAATTTTATGTTTATTTTTTAGTTGAAGTAAAGTTAAATTACATTCTTAGTCTCAACAACTACCTTAAAAATAACGTTTACAATGCTTGGTGTTTGCTGAAGTACATTCCCTCACGTGAATAAGGTAATCTAGCGCCAAGATAAAAGTGGGAACAAACAGAGCTGGTGCATAGAGAGGTGAAAATAGAGTTGCTATCATCAAGGCACAAGGCTATATTTGTATTGCATGAACATGACATTCTATCGTAAAATAAATATCCTCGTGATAATACTTTTTTCTTTTTTCTTTAATATTTTGTGATAAGAGAAACGCATTTTTTTACACGGGGTTTAGATTTACGAGTCTGCTATAATTTTAGCCTGTATTCAACAATTTAATTACAGTTTCATAGGATATTTTATAAAAATGGAGGCATTCATGGCTATATTTACTGACCATTTTGCATTTAACATTTGAGGCTTGTCGTTTGCCGTTTTACGTCGCGCCAATCGAGAATATCAGTAGATTGTTATAATGTAATTTTTCCCTTCATATTTTGTCCAAAAAATATAGCCGGAAGATAAAACGAATGACAGTTTCAACCCCCATGCCTGATGCAGCATTCGATTCATCTCCTGATATCCTTTGTAAAACAGTTTTTATAACTGAATAGCATAGACGATAAAAAAAATAAATAAATAAAAAAAAATATTCGGTATGGAACTGCGCTTTTACAATCTTGCTCAACGTGGACAGCAACAACATGTTAAAGTATACATATAATAGTTTCATATTTGACATTTATCAAGAAATCATAGGCCCATCAAATTCACAAAACATTATGAACACTGAAAACAAGATGTAGTTATTTATTTTATTTTGAATTTGGATTTTATGTCATATGGATATATCATATCATATGGATTTTATATAATTGTGAACATATAAAATGTAAAATGGCATTATTATCAACACATGCTTTTAATAAGGCCACTTTACACAACATTATATTTTAATTAGTTTTAGACAATATCCTAATTACTAAAATATGTTGTTTAGTTCATTGTATAACCAATGTCTTGAATATTATTTCCTGAAAGTTTTGAGCATCTACCACTTCCCACTTTTTATTAAATAATGTTCCTTAGGGTGGCCTCATTATTCCGAACTACCTTATATATTTTTTCTAAAAAAAAAACTAAAAAAAAACATGTTTTCCAAATAAACGAATACGCTCCCTGTTTATACGATTTTTCTAATAGCCCCTAATAAGTTATGAACAGGCGAGTTACATTAAAATATCACACATTACGAATACTGTTAGGATTATGAAACAATTTTAAAGAATACATTTTGCAGTAAATATTATTTGGTAAGTAGGCTATATTGAAGGTAGCTAAGCAAAGCCCTGAGAAGATTACAGATGTTTCCTCTCTTCCACAGCATCCACAAAGCACTCTAAGCTCCGGCGCACACACGCTGACCGCCATCAATTCTTATTTAATTAAATCCATCTCTGTTGAAACAATAGCTCGGTCGTCTATCTCCCCTCCCCCCCCCCCGCGCCGCGGCGCCCGTCATGAGGGTAATAACCGGGGGGGTAGGGGGGTTTACTTTGTGACGTCACACCTCGTCATCGCCGGGACATTTGATACCGGCAGTGTTTGTTTGCAGAGTGCACCCTCTTCTCTTCTCCTCGGAGTAGACGACGTCGCGGCGCCGGCCCTCAATCTGCGACGTCGGCTCTTGTTCCTCCGAGCTGGCGCATTACCCAGTTAATTACGAGATAATCACCTGCAATAAAAATAAACGCTTTTAGTGTTATGAAAAGCATATTAGATACGTTTCATGTAGGCCTAATTAGCTATGATGAAATTATATGGTTTATTTCACTTTGGTGATGTACATATAGGACATAATACGAACATAATGTATTTTCAATAGTTTTGTGGACTACCCTCTTTTTTTAATAACATAAACTACATTTCGGGGAATAAATAGCGTCTCCAGTCTACCGGTTATGTAAAATAGTATACTTATCAAAAAATATCAAAACAAGCATTATACACGTTATACACTATTAGCATTTACTTAAAAAAGGTCTACAAGCGTCGTACAATAAAAATGTTTTGTACACGTTCATATTGACGTTCCAAAAATATTTCCCCACAGATTTGACCAGGTAGTTGAATCCTGAAATAAAGAGACATAACAACAGTTCAGTTTCATAACGTATGGCTCTTGTGCGTGCGTACGAGCGAAACCAGAACACATGACAGAGTGCGGTTCTGTCAACCCCTATTACTCTGCTCGCATAATTGAATTTGAACACATCTCACTCCAAGCAGGGGTCGTTGTTGCTTTTTGTTTTGAGTGTAAAGACAATATGGAAACACAAAACACTATAGGTGGAGTCGAGGTAACTCGTTTGAAATATGCAATATTCGATGACTCGATGTAATGAAGTGAATGTCGGTTAACCGATCAACATTCAATACGCATTCATGAAACAGTTATATTAGCTCAGTTCAGAGCAATGATTAGACACGTCTGGGTCAACTCTGGCAACCGGCAATCATCAATGTAGCTTTCCACAAGGTGTTAAAGATCCTAAATACCTAAAACATCCTGGGATTAAGATCCAAAAATAGTCCTTCGATATTTCTTTCCAACTATCATCATACTTCTGTTAGTGGGCTGTAGAGTAGCAGGGGCCTTTTGGCTTTACACAGACTGGTATTATGATGACTCTTCACATGTTAGAAGTCGCGTGTTCGTAACTTGATATTCAACTCACTCGCTCTGGCAAATGACGTTGAACGAGCTCCAAACGTAGGTAGATTTTAAGTAACTTACATCAGTCTTTTTATATATTTGTAAATAATAACTATTCCTACGATGAGAAGTCATGTTATTGATTTCAGTTTACCTTCTTAAGCACAAATTAAATTTCAAGCTATAGTACATTATTAAAATAACGTTCACTTTAATCAATGAGTATGCTTTAATGAATCAATATGTATAATAATTTGTGATATCAATTCAAAAATGAAATTTCGCAATCCCGACGTCCCATTTTTTTCCTGATTCGACTCCTTGATCGAGTTCCATTTGCCTTAAATTAAGTTTATCATAATATTATCTCCTAACCTAGACTGAGATACAACCCAACCGATGTCCAGCCCGACAGGACTCGTTGAGTGTACAGCGATGCGGGGAGATGGGGATCTTAGGGATAGTATTCCCGGTGATAACCTGAGAGTGGGGGGAACACAGATGGTCCATACAACTTTCATCGTGACCCGACGCCATATTGTCTCCGATAAGATGGTGTCACCATAACCATGCGAGGAGATGTAGCCGCCTTGCTATAGTTGCTAACAATATTGTCAAACAATAACTGTAACTTATAAGATGATGAAACTTTCCAGCAGATGAAGCTTGAGATACGTATTGTCTTTTGCCATATGTATCCACATTGATTTATTCTGATATTACGTGTACGGGAATCAACTGATTGCCGAAGCATGCACTCAATATTAACTGGTTGTCTATAAGGATATATCTTAAGAATTATTGAGCGAGCGTAGCGAGAGTCTCCACTTGACTCTTATGGCTCGAATGTCTGTTTTTTCTTTCTGTTACTGCTTCGGCACAGATCGCACCGTTTCTATGATCGACCAGAAATTTGTCAAACATGTATCTTTGCGGGTTGCTGTATAGTTTTTGAACAAAATCCGATCGTTGGTTATAAAAAATAAAAAATAAAAATAACAAAATAAAAATGTTCCGAATGTTATAGAAATTTTGCAGGGTCAATACGTACAACATTCTCTCCTATTTTACAAATTTTCAGCTAAATCGGTCAAGACCTTAATAGTATGTAACATTATGGGAATGTCGTACTCGGGTCGTGTTGCACGTACCGGTGCTCGCTCAACAACGCTACGGGACTTTAGCGTTTTCCTAGTAATAACTATATCCTTGTTGATAAATGTTGGTGGTGATGCCGGGTTCGAAAATATCCCTTTTTTGTGTGAGGATTGCGCTGTTTTTGCGCAGTTATAATTGTGTTTAATGTTAGGGCTGTCAACTTGTCGAAGGTTACTATTTTATCCCTCAACCCAATCTTTTTTGATGAATCAAAACCACTTCGACAATAAATCAGAATCGTCCATGATAATGATATCGTTAAGTGAATCACCCACATCATCCTGGGAAGAACAAACAGGTGGCAAGCGCGACCGAGCCCGGGGGCTCTTGAGACGCCACGCGGCCGCCCCACGCGCCCCCGGCGACAATAGACCGCAGCGCCGCGACGCCAGCTGCGGACGCAAGCGCAACCAGAGGCTTCTTGCCGGCGTGAGAAACAAGCGCCCCACTCAAGTGGCAGTCTTTATGCACAAATCTCAATATTGAATGCAATAGCGCATGTCAGCTGTTATGTAGACGCGTGCAGTTTACAGCCAGCTGATTGATTGTTGGGGTGATAACCCCCTTCTTACCAGAAATACGATAAAACGAATCTAGAAACAAACATTGAGGTTTATTACAAGTTTAAAGTGGTAAAAATAATGAATCTTGCCTTTTCAATTTTTGTAGGATATAACGGCTTGCCCCTCTTCAGAGGTGGTGTTATTGTTCGAACGTGGTTAGCTAGAGGATACTTGCAGATAATGTAGATTACTGAAGAAACTCTTGAATAAAATACATCAACGTTTGGTGGTGGCGAAACCGAACCGCCATTTTCTTGATGAACTCTTTATGAATCCTATGTAAGAGTGATATAGTCGACGCTTATGATCAAATCATTTTATGATTATGTACAATCTAGATGAACTACTAATATATAAACAATACGCGTTTATCTCACCAGTAGTTGTATAAACATGTTGATTGAATATGCAGTAATAGTCTATTGACCCGTATCTATAGTGGGGGGTCCAAGTTTTAATCTGTTCCAAAGTGAGCAGTGGATCCCCCATTAAAACCAGCTTAAATCTCGGATGCGACGACGTAAACTAACATAAAAGAGTCGTGTGTTGTTTTAGATCCTACGGACGCGCGTTCTGCCGGGATTAAAGAGAACGTTCGTGTTGTTTATCACAACATGGTGGCCCGTGTCTCGGCTTAATGAAAGGTGGCTTAGCGCTGATTGCCCCATTGTGCGGGGCCATGGCCGGGATTATAAGGGGATCGCGGCCACGGTGGGGATATTATCTTGGACACTTTTCTCATACACTTGCAGTTGTTCCCACTGTTGCACTGATTATTGAAACACACTAGGATTTGTCAATATTATACCCTTAGCGCGGTATCTTGAGGGTGATAACGTTATTAATTTAGGGGTAACTCTGGCCACAAATTAAATTCCCTTACATTTAAATAAAAATATATGCTACTTTTTGGAAATCATTGAACTCTAGAAGACAACATAAATATTGTGGATGTGATCACTTCCAGCTATCTTTGGTCTTTGTATGATTCTTGGTTTATGAGTAGCGTGTGTCAAATCAAATCAACCATTCAAGTGTTGTTTAGTAAGCACATAAGGTTTTATATGACCCGAACTAATAATTTTAAAAAAAGTAACATAATTGTTTTCGTATGTCCAAGGTCACTGAAACTTTAGTAGATTTTGACATTTCTGAAGTGTATTAAATATTAACAATTCCACGTACTGGAGTGTTTCCCGAATAATAATTTTTTTTTTTATATAATTATGGGAGAAGCTGATGATTTCACGAAACGTTTCTCCTATTTAAAAAATAAATACAATTACTCAAGTGCTTTAAGTGCCTCAAATCGATTAGGCTCATAGATACATTGAGAGGTGGACATCAACTGAATGTCCGAAGTTTCTAAAGCAGCCAACTAGATTTGGTTTACACTGGTTCACCTTGTTTTCTCGATACGTATTGATCATTTTACTGCAAACATAAAATACGTTGTTTTCATCTTCATCACGTAATGTAAACAGTTGTCGGTATTAAAGCGCTTAGCGAAGATTCGAACTTGCTTGATACATTGGGCGATAAGAGATAACTGATTATTAGACAATCAAAAATAGAGATTTCTGAGCGCTGCATTGCAAAAATACTCGTATAGTGATGTTACAGGCTCGAATCCCACCTCAGTACAAGGAGTATGGTTGAAATAATAGTCCTAATAAGCTCAGAGTAAAATATCCTTTAACCGTTCCTCAATCCCCGAAGAATGAAAAGTGTTTTTTTTCCTTCTTGATATGGATAATTATAATAACCGTCCTAGTTATAATTATTTATTTGTACAAATTAGGGACATTTGTTTTTTATTGAATTTAAGTAATTCATAATTTCATAGTTCGTCCAAGTAATTAATTTTAGGAAATACATTGAGCGTATAAATTATAAAATAATTTATATCTATCTCACTTTATCATCAATATTATCTCAATATAAACCAAATTCAAAATGAAAATCAAACTTGCAGTTGTGCCCAGAAAACGAGATGATACAACGAACGGTTCTTATATTTCTTAACCACAATCTCAGCCAGAGATCGCATGTTGATCTGATAAGAAGATCGAGAAAGATCCCGTTTTTCCAGCCGAGTTGACACCGTTGAAATCTCTGTCTCATATCTCGCTCTCCTCAGGCTACGCCACATGATAATGCAGGCTTATATTTACAAGGCTTAGTTCACTTGTCCCGATCTTGTAAGCCGGCTCGTAGTCTATTAATTACACCACTGCACTCCGGGGGGGGGGGGGGGGGAGGGGGAGGGTGATCTCTGAGGGACGCGGGTTTCAAAGGGGATGGTGGTATTTTCCGGTTCACAAGATTTGATCGCATATGAAATGCAGTACCGTGATTTCCCGCCGCTGCTGGAGGGGGTGGCTTGCTTCCCACACATGAAGCTGCAGTATTCACTTGTCCTGCACGGCTGGTACCCTCCCCTGTGAATAGCCGATTAATCAAAGCCCGCCCCAACTTAGATGGAGTTTATTAGATCTTCATTGCCGCGGGTGGTTGCTCTGTTTTGTTCCGAGATACAGTATTCCGTGGTTTAATAAAAGCGCGACACGTTGGCGCACGTGTGCATGGGTGTGTTGGTACGAGTCTTGTCATCGCCACGGGGAGACACACAACTATCATCTGTGAAACAGTTATACATTTTATATTATTAATTAACCAACACTATACCCTTTACGCCACATTTGCTCTGTAGACCGAACCATTATACAATCTACATGTTATGTTATTTTTCTAGCCAAAGACCTATTTTCAATTCGATGCTAGAGTTAGCCATGTGTAGAAGCCAAAATATTCATAATATGTATTAATATTTCCCAGAAATGTTCAGTACTTTCACAAATATTTATTAATATGGATGACTACAGGCTGTTATATAGGTTTTATCTGCAAGCACAGTTTGTTACGAGTTTTACCTTTCAACTTTTCAGTATTCATATTTACACTCTTTTTTGTGTTTGTGATCGCTATTGTCATTGTACATACACTTTTTAATTTTCTAAATTTTACCCAGAAATATCTTCGATGTTGATCTGATATGGATCTGAATAAATTACAAATTATCAGTTGGTAGCAAAATTAAAACTCATGACGTAAAAGTGATTTATCAGTAAAATGACGTTAAAAAAGTCGAGTTTGCGCTCCCCTCCCCTCACCCCAAATACCCTGAAGACTACCTGTCATTTAACCCGTGTCGTGCCGCATGCGACCCCCTCGCGACCTAACCGGAAGTGCCCATTAAATCATTATCACCGCATGTACGAAGGTGTAACACGGTGCGTGCTCCAGGAGGCGCGTTTAGCCTCACTTGGCTATGCAACACGTGGCAGGTATCAAGTGTGCAGTGGTTCTAGCGACACACGGCGAGATAACGACTATCGCAGCATGTTCGACGGTATAACATTTAATGTGCGAGAACCCTTTCGGTAGGGGGCGGTTGTATTAATGGTTGTTTGAAATTATTATCTTGCCGGAGCGTAATAGCAACATACGGCGTTAAGTATAGCCGCAAGTTAGTATTGTAAGTCCATGCTATAACCGTTCGATGTGAACGGCAATCGGAAAATAGTGCTGGTTCACACAGTACCTTTGTAACAAACGATTCACCTTCGTGATTGTTTCTCGATTTGGTTAGTCGGGAAACACTCCCGTAGGTGGAATTGTTAATATTTAATTTAATTTCGTTAAGAATTAAAAAATAGTTTAATTAAAAAGTCATGTCAAATCTATTTAATTCAATTCAACTAATGTCAATCTAATTCCAATCAAATTCGATGCGATGAAATTCAATTTGGTATTTTTTGTCTAAGTTTCTTCATTGAAAACGGAATGTATAAATATTTTCTAAATTAAAGTAAGTCGTAATACTTAATAATATTATATACATTTTATATGTATATGTAAAATATATGTATTTTAATTGATTGTATTGCGTGAGATTGGTGGTGGTTGTTAGTTAATTATTGTTACTAAGTAAAATAGACAACAACATATAATAAACCTCATTTAAAAAAAGCCACCGCGGTAGCATACTATTAGGGCGCTGGTCCTAAGCGTATGACTCTACGACGACGTGGGTTCGAATCCCGCACAAAGCCTGGATTTTTGTAGTTGTCCTTCATCGTCATATACCATTACTCGTCGTATCGTATAGCCTTAGTGCATTAATGTGAAACGATGTCACGTTAAGCAACAGAAATCAGCTTTAATAAGAAAAGATACAATGGAGTTTGGTGGAGGTGCCGGGTCACTCTTGTTGGGGGTTCTCAGTAATGCAATCCATCTTTCTATGCTTTCCTGGAAATATTTGGACTGATAGATAGTTTTATTTCCATTTAAAATACAACAACACACACATTAATGTTTCAGTTTTATTAAGACCCTAACATCATTGCCACAAGACAATGATTAACATGTTAAGGGTATTTGGAAAATTATCTTTTTCAACCTTTTAAACAATAATAATAACAATTAATACAAATTACTAAGATAAATACAATGTTGCATATATATTTAAATACATTATTTGATGTGTCTAAACTTGAAGAGCAAACATGTACAAATTTGTAATTACTTTGACACAAAAGTGTATTTACATTCAATTATCAGTATCTTATGAAAGACAGAAATAATTATTCTGTAGAAATTAATCAATCGAGTAATATGCTTGTCAAACTAACAACTCTTTGAGTTTTAATTTGAAGGAATTCATAACGGTAACGATAATGGTTGCTATGAGACATTCGCATTTGAAATACTGCTTTAATAGGATAATATCTGTGTTGGTGGAGGTGCCGGGTCCGCACTTATAGGGGTTCTATTGGTGTATGTGGGGTTGTTCTTCAAGCTACCGGAAGAGAACGGTCAGTGAAACAGAATCACTAACTCGAGAAGGAATTATTAAGACTCTCGCACACACACACACGAAATGACTCGGGCTCGTCAAAAGTGACGTGATTAATAATGCACCCAATCACCTCGCGTGCCTATCTGTCGTTCCGCGGGTTGCGTCACACGGGGCCGAGCGTAGTCTAACCCCACTGAAATATTCATCTGACAGAGTTGATTCACAAAGATGGATTGCACCGGCCTGATGATTGGACATGCATCGGGGCCGCGCTGTTTACTCGGGGACTAATGACGTAGTTAGGCAACGAGGACCAGAGAGGTAATGAGCAATCATCGTGGAAAGAGTCAACCGATGGTGAAAACCGGGAAACCATCGGGGAATAACTTTATTATTTTATTTTATAAATAACGATGTGCCATGTAGTTTGTTGGAAAGGGGTATACAAACCCATTGTTATTGTTGAGTCTAGCAAGCGAATTAAGAGCAATAACTTAATTAGGCCTAATTAATTTTTTTATTTACTTAACGTCTATCCTATAAAAATAATAAATAAAAACAATAAAAACAAGTGTGGCGTCATGAGTTACTATATAGCTGGGCATTGACCACTTCGGCAACAAATTGAAGTTTCGCTACTAAATTATTAATTTAATTAATTGAAAGATCTTTGGCTTGAACTTTAGTCTGTGTGTATAATATGTTTAGTAACTTACGAAGTCACATATCGTGAAGGTTAAATTTATGGTGTTCATTACCTATCAGAATATCGTGAAGAATAAGACCGACTATCGTGTATGATAATACCTCTGAGGAGACACAGTTGTGTGTTTCATTTTTAAATCACAAATTTCAACATGGTCTAGGCTACACCGAAGAGTCATCGTTTTCTAAGAAAAGTGATTACGAACCTCATATTGTTGTGTAACCGAGTTTTAATTTACGAGAAACAAATGTATGTCAACGCGCATGTCTTAAAATTAATTTCGTGTCCGTGGCATTTTTTAGTTAGTCATACGACAAACTAAGGTTTACATAACTTTTGTGAATGAAAAACTAGTCCTAGGGATTTTCAGGGAAGTTCCAACACCTACACACAGGTATATTTACTAACTTTGTTTGCCATGAAGATCACAACAAGGGCTTAACCCATCCAACATATTAAGTATTAAATGAGCTTTTCGTTGTATAACTTTGGTGATATCACTTCCTCTTAATCATAAAACGTAGTTGGAAGAACGAATGATTTAGATATATGAACAGTATAATATGCCACCATATTACGCAGTCGTATAAACCTAATCAAGTATAACTAACTTTCTATGGGATTGAAGCTCTTATACTGTTATGGAATGTACAACTTCTGATTTAAAAAAAAATATATTATAATATTAATAATAATGTTATAACTATAATAATAACTGGGTTCGAACCCCAGTCGGGGCAAACTTTTTCGACAACTGCTAAGAATCAATAACTAGCCTATGTCCTTAAAGCGGGCTTATGCTTAAAAACCTAATAATAATAATAATAATAATAATAATAATAATAATAATAATAATAATAATAAAACAACAAAAGGAAAAATAAAAGATAAAATCAATTATGATGAAATGAAACTATTTTTTTTTTGTAATTTGCAGCATTATATAATATAATTTCACGGAAATCGCTCAAAACACCACGGTTTGAGTAATAATAACAAATTATCTGACGAAAATAATACCGGTAACGACTAAATTGACCTGCGTGCGTATCACTAAAACAAAAGAAACGTCTAACGGAAACGCTGGCTTAAATATTAAACACGTCTTCTTCAGGTATCGGCCGTGTCGTGCAAGCGGCGCGGGGAGGAAAACGCGATCAAACGGCGAGCGCCCCAGTAAAGCACGGCCATGTGGAATCTATTATTCATTGGGTGCAGCTCGTAAACTAGGCCTCATGCATGATAGATGATCTCCAAGGTGACCCCTGCACCCTCGTGGAGTTTTTATTATTTAATTGTGTTCTCTCCAAGGAAAATTATTGTTATTACGCCTATTATTTCTGTTAACGTGCGTTTATCCGATCCGCCCTCAGAGCGCGTGTCGGAAGTGCTCAATGCATGGGGCGTCGTTGTCTGGCAGTAACTTGCATATGCTCGCAACAAGTTGGGTTTTATGAAGAGTTCGAATTAAAACTGAAACTTCTGGGTTAAGTACATGATGGATGTAAATATAGCATAAATTAAAATATTTGCGATTACAGAGTTTTTGAGTATAAGTCCGATAAGGACGTTTATATATTAATTGTTGTGTAGACAAATTTTTACGACAATATTAACCAACAATATTTTTATTCAATATTTATAAATAAGTTGTAAGAATTGACCTCGCATTCAACACAAAATAAAACCTGATAAATATCATTTGCTAAGAAAAGTGGTTGCTTTACATATAGATATGTGTGTTCAAAAAACCTTTCTGCATTATTTTGATAACTAATATTATAAGGTGGAAATATCGTAACGTGGGAATTTTATTTCATTATAATCAGTAAACATGGCATTCCATTTTTGTTTCCCAAGTGGGAGAAAAGTTGGCTGGGGGAGTCTACTGGGATAGTATAAGAGGCATAAGTTTGTTTGACACAATGGCTTGCGAGACTTATTTCAAATCTATTATCTTATTATACAAGTCGCGAAAGCGGGCTGAAGCCGCTACGCGGAGGGCGGGGAAAAAACCTCGTACTCGGAATCCCTCGTAGTTGGAAAACCTCGTTGACCGCAAAATCGCGAACGGTCCGCGTCGGCCCCGCGATACGATATTTTTCGGGGGACGTTTTCGTTTACCAAAGACCTGTAAAATTTTTTTTTTCCGGGACATTTTCAAAAAACGCCGCCGGACGCGTCCGCCCCCTTTAAAAGTCTGGAAAAATGTTTTTTTTTTAAAATTTTGATAATTTTTTACGAAGACCTGTGACAATTTTTTTTTCCGGGACGTTTCAGTACGCCCCCGGGCGCTGTCCCCGGGAAAAATGATTTTCGAAATTAAAAATTTTTCCCCTTTTTGTGTAAAATGTGGGAGAAATTTTTTCCGGGGGACTTTTTCCGAGAAAAAAATATTGAAAGGGAAAAGTCTAAATCTTCGCCCCCCGCCCCCCCCCGGAAAAGAAAATCGGCCAAAAGCCCAAAAAAAAATTTTGGACAGGGGAAAAACCCCCCCCCAGACCAAATGCCCTGCACATTTTTTTAAAAAAAAAATTTTAAAAATTTTTGGAAAAAAAAACAAAATTTTTTTCCCCCCTGCCTTTTTTGCCCCCTGGGTTTTTACAAAAATTCCCCTCTTCCCCCCTTTCCTTAAAATAAAAAAAAAAAGTTTAACCCGATCCCGGTACAAAAATTGGGGAAGATAAAAAAAAAAAAACCCCCCCCCCCCCCCCCCCCCCCCCCCCCCCAAAATACCAACCCCCCCCCCCCACAAAAAAAAAACCCCCCCCCCCCCCCCCCCCCCCCCCCAAAAAAAAAAAAAACCCCCCCCCCCCCCAAAAAAACCCCCCCCCCCCCCCCCCCCCCCCCCCCCCACAAAAAAAAAAAAGTGTCGAGGCATTAGTCAAAACACAAACATCACGAAATTCGGATTTGTACGTAAAAAGTTAAAATTTTCATGAAAAAGTTATTTTTTATAAAACTCGACTTCTCCCCCCCCCCCCCCCAATCACTCCCACCACTTTGTCCTATGATTCCCTCGGCGTTTTTCGTTGACTGGACTTTGCCCCCCCCCCCCCCCCCAAGCCGCCACTCCCCAAAACCGAAAAGGAAGTCCTAGTATGAAACTTTATTTCTATTAGTGGAAGTATTAAATTGTCGTCTCGATATTTTGGTTGCCCCTAGGCGGGCTGAGCCCCACTTTTGGTGGAAGCTTGCTGTCTCGATTGCACTAAGGCTGTTAAACGCTTCAGGTCATGATGTTACGATGTGCATTGCTATGCTGGAGTTTTATAGCATTCGTTACGGATTTAAAAAATATTTTCCCAATAAGCCCCCAACTTAACCAGATCATGCCTGACTTATTACATCATTTCATAGTTTTAAAAATAGTTTTCTTATAATGTGGGCCAAAAGTTTTTTTTTACCACTGTAGGACCCTTTTAAAGGGTTACGAACGCATTTTATTAATATTTGTGATCAGTAAAAATTAGCGTAAAAAATTCACTGACGAGAGTTTAAAAATTTTTAATGTGCTTTTTTTGCCCCCGGATCGAAAACAAAGGGTTGAGATGTTTTTTGGGCGTAATGCCAAACCTTCACGTATTTTAAAGTCAAAAAAGGGGAAATCGAATCGTTGAAGGCATACCGTTAAATGCGTTTTTCATTTGCAGCATACGAAAAATGACTTTTTTTTTATCGGCCTTGGTTTTACAAACCCCGTTTGAGTGCTTTTTTGGGGCTCAGGACATTCGAAAAGGAGTCAAAGAAAATTTTTTTTTGAAAGTTTTGTTTGTAAAAAATTAAGGAGACCAACATGGAGGGACATAAAAGTCGAAATAGGGCCCGTTTTAGGTCTTCAAAAAAGCATTGTAAAAGAATGGTTTATTTTTTTTATGCAAAAGGGCAGGCTTGAAAAATTGTCTCCCCCCCCCCCGTCTACCCCTTTAAAAGTGCCCAAAACGTGAGTTTTTGGGAGACAATTTCCTAAAGATCGGTCAGTGGTTTTTACAATTCTTGAAATTTACAAAAAATATTTAACCCTGCTTTTTGTGACCCTTGAATGAAAATTTAAAATATCAAAAAGTGTCCCGGACCGAAATCGAGGTTCCCCCTAACCCGGGTTCAAAACAGGTTTTCAAAACAAAACAAAAAAAAAAAAAAAAAACCCAAAAAAAAACAAACAAAAATTTTTTTAAAAAATTTAAATTCTTTTTCCCCCCTTTGGAAAAAAAAAACGGGGCTTTTCGTTTTCCCCAAAATTGCCGGAAACAAACCGGGGAAATTTAAAAATTTAAAAAAAAAAGGAAAAAAAAAAATAAAAATTCCAAAAAAAGCAAAATTTTTTCCCTCCCCCCCAAATCCCCCGGAAAAAAATTTTGTCAATTTTTTGTTTTTTTAAAAAACCGTTAAATTTTTTCAAAAATTGGCTTTTTAAAATTTTTACTCGGGGCCCCCAAAAAATTTTCCCCAAAAAATTTAAAAAAAAAAGGGGTTTGGGGAAACCACGGGGCCCAACAAAAAAAACAAAAATTTTTTTGGGCCAAAAAAGGACCCCCAGCTTTTTTCCCCGGGGCCTAAGTGTTAAAAATAAAAATTCATGTTTTTTAGATTTTTAAACCCAACAGGGGGTTAAAAACTTTTTTAAAAAAAGGTTTTAAATTTTACCCCCCATTTTAAAAAGGAAAAAACCCCAAAGGTTTTAAAAAAAATTTCCAGGGTATTCGGGGCAGCCTATGGGGCCGAACCGGCCAAAAAAATTTTTTTAAAAACCCACACCCCTAAATTTTGTGGGGTTTCGGAAAACAAACCCAAAAGGCATTTTTTAATTTTTTTTAAATTGCACTGTAAAAAATTTTCAAAATTGTCCAGCTTTGGGGAAATTTTTTTTTCGCGCATTCTGGGGAAGAAAGGGAAAGTGGGGACAATTTTTTTTAAAAACTTGTTACCCAATTCTTGGCTTTTTTAATTGGCAAACTTTGGGGCCCATCGTAAACCCCAAAAAATTTCCAAAAATTTGGAACCCCGGAAATCAAAAAAAATGTCCCCTAAAAAGAGAATGAATTTTTTTTTTCAAAAATGTTCCAATTGACCGGAGGGGTTTTTTCATTTGTACACGTTTTTAAACAAAAAACGACTTTTTGGGAATGCTCCAATAATTATCCCCTTTTTTTTAAAAATTTTCCTTCTTCAAAATTTGAAATGTTTTTCTCGTCCCGGCCCAAAGTATGGGGGTTGGTCCGGAACCCTTCACGTTACTCGTACCCGGTAGTCATTTCGAACACGTCGGTACCGTCGACGTTTTGGACCAAAGCTACTTTGGGCCGGCAACCGCGGATAAAAAATGCCAAAAAAAAGGTGTTTTTTTGTGATTTTCACTTTTTGGGGAAAGGAAGCAATTTTTTTTTTTTGGGTCGGGGGTTTTTTTTCGGAAAAAATTTGATCCCTTTTTCGCGGAGGAGCGTCCAAAATGTACGCGTTTATCCCGCCCCCGGCGGGGAAAACGTCTCGCGTGGCAAAAATCCCGGTTTTCCGCCGCAGTCCCAGAGTTAACAAAACTTTTTATTTAAAACACAGTAATAAAATTAAAATTAAAATAATTGGAAAATAAAAATAAAATTCAGAAACTATTCAAAATGGATGGAAGTATTACCACTTTTTGGATTCATTCTAATATTTCACCTCAACTTTTGTACTTTCTGTTCTGTTAAACATTAAATCAAGTCCGGGCCCATTTTAAAAACCCCTACAACCGGTCACGGGCCCGTAAAAAAATTTAGTCTGAGCAAACGGGGACGTCGGTTTTAATTTCCTTCCCCTCAGTCTCACACAGACCATCAATGAAACTGTTCTCTTGTGAAGTGACGTGAAACTGAGGCGAAACTTTGCGCCACGCGGCTGCAGTGAGCAGCGAGGGAACTGCTCACTATCTCCCCCCCCCCCCCCAACAACCTCTCGACGCCACTCTTCCCGGATTTCGCCAGCGCCCCCACCTTCCCTCCTCTCTTCGCTCGGCGCAGGTTTTAATATTTTACTTGAAGCCTTGGGCAAACAGCCGCTATACGCTACGATATTAGAATATTCCAATCTAGAGAGATTAGTCCCCCCTCCCCCCCCCCCCCCCCCCCTCCCCGCCGCCGCTTTGTATGATTTATTTGTTCGCCCGAGGGGGGGGGCGGTTTGTGAAAAAGGGAGGACGCACAAGACCCATGTAAAACCCACTTTTGGCAAATGTAAGACACTCGACTTCCAAACCGGGGGTTTAAAAAGGCGACCTGGGGCGTGGGCGACGCCCCGGCTAATACCCGGGCGCTCGCCCCCCCCCCCCCCCCCCCCCCCCCTACCGTCGAAAGGGACGGTCCAGCAGCGTGCAAAAGGTAGTGCCATAAAAACCCTACAGCTAAAAACCTTGTCGCTATGTTTTTTTAAATTATAACCACCCAGCTTGAAAAAAACATTTAAAAAAATTTAAAGGGGTCCTTTTTTACAAACCAAAAACTCAAACAAAGTTACTTTTTCCCCCTTCCCGACATAATTTTTACTATTGATTTACGTTTGATAAAAACCATTTCTTGTCGAAAATGTAAAGCACACTTTTTATCGGCATCAGGCGAATCTAGTCCGGACCCGTGAATGAAGAAATGTACTCGTGAGGCAATTGCGATGTATAGGACTACTTTACAGATGTTTTGATGATCAAGACATCTGCGATACGAAACGACATAAAAATAGTAATATCTGAAATATCACAACTTCTCCCTAGAACTGTTTATATTAAACCAGTATGGAATAGTTTGATCTGAAAACAATATCAGAAAACAATAAGTATCCTGTCAATAGTGTTTTCCCGGAAAAAAGTAGCCCAAAAAATCTCCCATCTTTAGTGGTTTTAAATTCCCTTCCCCCCCCTGGTTTTTAAAAAACCAACGTTTTAAAACTTTTTGGGGCTTATTTTGTTTTCTTTTTTTTTTTTTTCTTTCCCTTTTTTTTTAACGTCATCCCCATTTTTATTTTAAAAAACCCATTTTTTCAAACGGAACCCAAACCCCCAAAAAATCTAATCACATAAATGCCGGGGCTCATTTAATGAACCCAAATTAAATTTGGTTTTTTCTTTGTTTTACCCCCACTCTTTCTCGCAAACTTCATAACCTTTATAAAGTCAAGTTTCAAGTTTTTTACTATGATATCAGCAAAATTACGTAAATGCATTTGTTTTTATTTGCCAACTCTTTCATACTCTAGTGTTTACTCGCTTTAATCCTGTAAATTGCTGTATACATTCCATATTCAAATTGGTCTAATTTGTAGCTACAGAGGGTCGGTCGACCTGCAGCATACTGGCGCAGCCCGCTCTAAGTGAATAAGCCCCCTCGCGCAGACAACCAATCTCATTAATTCATTACACTATTTTTTTGAAACTAAATAGTCGTTTTGGGTTTATTGTGCTGTCCCCCCGGGCCCCCGCGTAAAATTTCCCTTTTTATGTTTTATTTCCGAAGGGCCCACAAAGCATGGGGGGGCGCCTTTTGTTTACTCAGTTACCCGCACTGACCCCCGGGGGAGCGACGCCTTTGACGAAAAAACGAACCCTGGTTTAAAATTTTATTGGACAGCTGGCTCGAAGGGGTTCATAGCAAACAGTAGAACACGCAAATGCTCTGACTCCATCAGCTTATTTTAAACATGCACATTTTTGTGTTCTCGATTCGACTCGACAAATCATTGTAAAATTACCATTTTCGGTGCGCCGAGATAAAAGCTCAAATTTGAAAGACAAATTAATCAAAAGTTTTCCGAATTGTTAAATACTATAATTCGTTAAAGAGAATGATAACGAATACTGGGTATCAACTTGAGATAATTGACTCGATTAGTTACTACAACTACAACAACAACTAACGCGATACATAACTAGTTGGCCCTTTACTGTAACGCCCATAAAATATTTTTCTTATTTTGGGTTCAAACAAGCTTCACACACATGTTTAGTAGGAGTAATAAATTAACCATCCAATCCGCGCAACCCATTCTTATCCCGGTAAAAATATTCTACCTTCTTTAAGTCAACCACTTTAAACCCCTCATTTGATAAACTTGGAATTTTTAGATGCTCCTCAATGCATTCCACCCGTGAGTGCAAGCAAACTACCGACTTCATGGATCACGCCTAAATAAACCCTTCTTTTATAAGCAAATCAATTTTAAAACATAGAATAAACAGCGAGCTGTTTGCTTTGTCTTAATAACAAACTAGTCGTGTCATCCTCAGCGAGCTGCGATGCGCGTTATAATTGGTAAATATTGTAAAGTTGGTAAGAAGTGAGTTGAATCCAGCCAAGCATTCACTTCGCGCCTCAGAGAGCAACTCTTGGGTAGATACTCCTAGTTTATTTAAAAGTTTAGAGGTATTAAGGAAGAGAGAGAGAGAGAGAGAGAGAGAGAGAGCCTCGTGTGTTTGCTCTTTGAGAGAACCATTTTTATTTCCGTATTAATTTCATCTTTGTTTCCGACACAAATTAAAACGGAAGAGGGTATAAGGAATTATTACATGATGGCAAACACTGGCAGCGCTGTTTGCTGGGAGGAAACTCACCAAGTGGTGTTTACCCAATACTAGACTATTACTCTTGTAACGGCTCTTTAGATTCGGTTAAAAACGGGAACACTATTATTAAAGTGGAGGGCAGGAACCGCGGAGAATTAATATTTAGAAAGTCAATCATTGCGAACCGATGAGGAAAGAGAGCACAGTGCGTGGGGCTCTAGGAGGCTGACAGATCGGAATCGTGTTTCTTTATAAAGCTAGTTTCCTCAAACAACAGGAAACCCTGGAATAATCATCATCTTCTAGGTCGGGCTATTGCATGCATCCTCTTGGAACAACCAGTGCTTGACCAACAAGCCTCGCAACTGTACCTATATAGACACGGGACCTGAATGAGGAAAAGTGTCCCTGGTCGAGTTTATATTACAAAAATAAATATATTTGTTACAGGGTTGTTTCAGTTTAATATTCAAAGCATACGAAAAGAAACTGAAAATTTTAATAATGCACTCAATCTCCCCATGCTTTTCACCTGTTCGCAATAACATTTTGAACGCCATTCTGAGACGGACTCAAAGATCTATAATTTTATTTTATTCATATAATTCCTTTAAATTACTATCCTAGTAAATTTTTATCCTTTCTTCACTTTCATCACATCTTTATTGTGGAATTGATTGTTATAGTTATTTTTGATATCTTATTTTATTTTATGCTTTATTTTGGGTGTATGAATATTGATAGTCATGTTCTATTTATTGATTGAAATGAAAACTTCAAATTGGAAACCGATATAAAAAAGGGCAACAACCCCCAAATTTACACAAATATTGGTGACCCCAAGCTCACTATCAAAAAAGGGCCACCTAATTTAAATATTTCTTTTTCGTTTTTTTCCCGGCCTGATGGACGGACCCGGGCTCCCAAATACCCCCTATATTGATCGCTGAAAAATTCTGCCCCTGGACACTGTTTTGGATGACGAAAGATGGGGAGTTTCGTCTTCATCAGCGGGACGCCAAGGCCCGGGGACACGCCACTGTTTGGGATGAGGCCCAATGAAGCAAAACCGGGGGTTTTTTTTTTAAAATTCTAATAGAGATTAGCTCGCGAGGGGCTTTTTCCAAACAAACTGGGGGTTTTTTCCAGCGTTCGCGACTTTAAAAGAACAGGAAAACCTCGTTAAATCTGTCACTTTGAAAAACTCTACTAGGAAAACCTTAATTTCCCCCCCGCTTTGGGGTTTGAGCGAATTTTTGGTTTGCATTAAAGCAGCCATGTTTTAAATGCGAAATTTTTTGTTGTTCTGGGGAAAAAATCATTAATAATTAAAATTTTTTTTAAATTTTAAATTTAAAATTTAAATTAAAAAAATTAAAAATTTTTTTTAATTTTTTTGAAAAATTAATTGGAAATTTTTAAAATAAAAAAAAAAAAAGCTTTTTTAAAAAAAAACCGTTTTTTTAAATTTTAAGAAAATTTTTAACTTCCCTCCGGGTTTTTTGGCCCGGGCTAAAAATTTAACATTTAAATTATTTGGGTTCAAAAAATAAGGGTTCTGTGAAAAAAATCTTTTACAATCGGATAAAAAAATTGGGTGTTAAAAATTTTCAAAAGAATTGTTTAAAAAAAAAAAAAAAAACTGAAAAATTTTTTGGGATTTTTTTTATGATAAATATTTTTTCAATTGCGCTCAAAAATTTCAAAACCGAGTTCTTAACCCAAAAAATTTAAAGGTTCTTTTGCAAAAAATCATTAAAACCCGGTATAAAGCAGGGTAGGTTTTTATAAGGAAAAAAAATTTTTTAAAAAAAATTCAAAAAAAAATCGAAAAAATTTGGGCGTTTTTCCTGAAAAAAATTTTTTTTCCGATTGCGCTAAAAAAAACTTGGCAGTTCTAATTTTCAGAGTTTTTTCGAAGGTCTCCAAAAAAATTGATCGAAATGGGATTATCGGTTAGCCCGGAAAATCGTGTAGAAAAAACAAAAAAAATTTAAAAAAAAAAAAAAAAAAAAAAAAAAAAAAACCTTCCCGGTTTTTTTTTCTCCAGGGGTATGAAAGGGAAAACTTCGCTTCCCCCTCGCTACCTCCTACGCTCACCAAATTTTATTTTGGAAAAAAAAAGGGGAAGGGTAAAAGGTTTTTTACCTTTTTTTTGGGCCCCAATTTTTTTAAAAAACTTATAAAACAGATTTATAAAACCCAAATTGCGTGAAGAAAAAAAAAAAATGAAAAATGATTTTTTTTCACGAGAAAAATCTGGGTTTTTTGGGGTGGAGGTGCGGGGGGGGTCTAAAATCAAAAACGTCGTAGCCGGGAATCGTATAAACGTTAAATTATTGAAATTTGAAATAATTTAAGCATAACAACAAATTTGTCTTTTCTCTGGAAAAAAATTTATGGGTTTTTACAAAATGTAGTCATTTTTAAATTTGAACTTTAGTTTTGTGAAAAAACCCCTTTTTTTTTTGTAGTTTTTTACAATGTATTTTTTTCTTTTTAAATAACCCCTTTTGAAATTTTTTCAAATTTAAATGTGTATTCAAAAATGGTTCATTAATCAATTACGGGTGAGGGATGAATATTTTTTGGGGGAAATTTAAGACTTTTGCATAAAAGCATTTATTTAAAAAAGGTTTTGAAATTGCCGGCCTTTTTTATTTGAACAATATTTGAAATTTTCTGGGGAAAAAGGGTTTTGGGGTGCAATTTTAAAACTCCCCACTTTTTTAAACAATGAGTAAAGTTTTAAAAAATTAAAAAAACGATGAAACTCTTGATAAAAATTTTTTTTTTTAAAAAGAAAGGTCTTAAATGATATTTTTTTTAAAAAATTTCCCTTTGGGTTTTTTTTCCAACAATCACGGCGCCCTTTACCGGGAAAGGGTGGGGAGATTGGGGTTTCGAACACGGGTGGGGGTTGGACCCTTTTAAATTTCGGGAATTTTTTAAAAAAATATTAGAAAAAAGGTATTTTCAAACCAAAAATTGAATAATATAAGGATTATTTTAGGAATTTATTTTTTGTACGGCCCTCACCCCCCAAAAATAAAAAACCCATTTGATCAAAGGAATCATTTAAAAAGTAAGGAAGGTGTGTCCCCTAAAAAGCATTTTAACGATTTTTTACCAAACCCCGGAAGTTTTTCCCCAATAATTTATCCCCTACTCAAACATTCCCATCCAACCCCAGTGTGAAGTAGGTTTAAGGGAAGGAAACCCAAAAATTTAATTTAGAAAAAGGGAAATTTGTCAAATTCAAATTTTTTATTGCCTACAGGTAGAGTCTAGACGAAAAACCTTTTATTTCCCTTGTTATCACCCCCTTAAATTACGTTTTTTTTGGACGCATTTTTGGGGAAGCATTTTTTTCTAAAGGGAAACGAGAAAATTAGGGGTGGAAAGTCGAAGAAAGAATGGATGTTGTTTCCCCTTTGGGGGTTTTTGCATTTTAAAAAATTTTTATACCAATTTCTTTTTACCAAATTGTATGTTTTTTTTAAAATTTGGTAAATTAAAAAAATTAAAAAATTTTTAATAAAATAAACCCTCCAAAAGTTTAAAATAATTTTTCCATATAAAAATAACATACAAAATTTTTTTCTGCGGAAACAGACTTATTTTTTTTTTTTTGTTTAAAGGGAAAAGGTTTAAACAAGTACAAAAATTTCCCCTTTACGCAATCCCCGAAAGTTTATTAAAGGGCTTGTACCCCCGTTGGAAAAACAATTAAATTTTCCCCAAAGATATCCCCCCGAAACCAGAACCCCAATTGAAACCCCTTTTTAAAAGGACGAAAAAAGGGGAAAAAAGGGGGTTTCCCCCCCTAAAAATAAAAAATAATGCCACTTTTCTTTTTTTGAAATACTCCCTACTGAAAAGGGTAGGACAATCTGACGGGGGGATTATACAAAAGAAAATTTTGTTATCTAAAAAAAATAAAAAATTTCGATTTTAAACATAAATCTAAAAGGTTTCAAATTGATTCCAAGTTTGGGTTTTTTTAAGGCGGGGGGAAACCCTCATTAAAAAAAATGATGTTAAAACAAATGAAATAAATAAAATAAGACAAATAAAAAAAAGGAAAAAAACTCTTGGGGGCCTGGCCAAAATTTCAAAGGGGAACCGGAAAAACCCGAGGGACCTGTTTTACCTCTTTTTTGAACTTCTCATTGAAATCTGTAATAAACTATAGGTCACAAAACACTTATATGTCCTTGGAAGCTGGTGGTGTAGCCTATTGGGGTTTTCCCCAACCCAAGCTTTCGATGCCCCTGTCCGCAACACCAAAATGGCACTTTCGCCCTAGAAAATTTGCGCCGGGGGGGGGGGGGTTTAAAAATGATTTCAAATTGATCCCTAAACCGCGCATTCCCCCCTTGTGGGATTTTTCCCCCTTTCAAAAAAACACAGACCTAAATGGGGGGTTTGCCCTTCAAGTCGGGGGCTTTGCCCACGCTCTAGTGGGCGACCCCCCGACGGACGCCCGCCTGCCTGAGGGAGGGCTCACGGGCTTTACCCTTTACAGGGGGAATTTTAAAGGCTACAACCCACCCAATGAATCATTTGATACCCTTAACAGGTGAAAATAGGGTACAAAAAATGAATCCCTAGCCATCCACTTTGGGGTTTCAATCATTAGTAATACCTAAGAGTAGAAAAAAAGGTTTTTAGAGTTTTTTTAAAAAAAAGCCTACTCATTATTTTAAAGGGTTTAAATTTTTGTTTTTCATGGGGCCGGTTTTCCCCAAATAAAAAAAATTCCCAAGGGGAACAGTAATTTTCCAACAAATTGTCGTATTTGTAGAAGAAATAAAAATAAAATATGACAAATTTTCCCCCAAGAGAAAAACTCGTTTTTTGGTGGAGGTGCCCCTGGTACTGATATCAATTTTTAGTTGAGGGTTTTTTTACAGCCCCGATTTCCCTGACCACCGGGCCCCCAAAAAAAAAACCTTGTTTGATTTTAGGGGTTAAGGGCCCCATAAAAAAAACTCGCATGTAATCGGTGGTCTTTATTTTTTTTTGTCTTTGAGACCGTAAAACCCCCATTACAAAAGGGCGGACAAAACAGAAAAGTGACCCAAAATTTTATATCATGTATTTTATTTTTGGGTTGGGCTTTGCCCCTTTTAAAAAAGGGATGATTTATAGAATATTTTTAAGGTGCCCTTTTTAAGGAGTTCAGGGGGCAGTCAAAAGAGTCACCCAAAATTTCCCAATATAAAAAACCCCTTTTTGGTTTTTAAATTTTGCTTCATTTGAAAATTTTTTAAGTCTGGTTCGGAAACAATTTTGAAATAAAATTTTCACAAAAAAATTTTTTTTAACTTTTAAAAATTTGGGTTATTTTCTCACTTGCTTTCAATTTTCAAAAAAACCCACCCTTTCTTTTTTAAAACCCCTTTTCAATTGGATAAATACTTTAATTTGACTAAAAAATAAAAGCCAAAAAGCGAAGTTATTTCATTATTATAGATCCCTACCCGGCACCTCCACCAAAGACACAAAAAATTAAACTATCTTTTGCGGGAAAAAATTGGGGGGCCCAAAAACCCCCTATTTTTAGTTTAAAAACCGGGTACCCCGTGCGCTTTAAAAATTGCAGGGCATATTGCATAACGAATATAAATTAAAAATGTATCCAAACAGCCAATTCTTACAAAATTAAAATAAATTTAAAAAAAGGGAAAAAAATTTTTTTTTTTTTTTTTTTTAAAAAAAAAAATTTAAGAAAATTAAAATTTTTAAAAATTTTGGGGGAAAAAAAAAAACCCCTTTTTAAAAAATTTTAAAAAAAAAAAAAACCCCTTTTTCCCCCATTAAAATTTTAAACCTTTTTTAAACCCTTTTAAAAAGGGTTTTTTTGGGGGAAAAGGGAAAAAAAAAAAAATAAAAACCCAAAAAAATAACAAAAAAAAAAAAAGGGTTTTTTCCAAAAATTGCCCAAAAAACCCCCCCCCAAAAAAAAAACCGGAAAAAAAACCCCCCCAAAAAAAAAGGGTTTTTAAATTTAAACCCCAAAAAAAAAGGTTTTTAAAAAAAAAACCCGGGGGGTTTTTTTTAAAAAAAGGGGGGTTTTTTCCCCCTTTTTTTTGGGGGGGTTTTTTTTTTAAAAAAACCCCTTAATTTTAAAAGGGAAAAAAATTTTTTAAAAAAATTTTAAAATAATTTTTGTTTTTAAATTTTTTTTTTAAAAAAAAAAAAAACTAAAAATCCTTTTTTTTAAAAAAATTTTTTTTAAAAAAATTTTTTTTTCCCCTTCCTTTTTTTAAAAAAAATTTTAAAATCAAAAAGGGGGGCCCCCCCTTTTTTTTTTTTAAAATTTTTTTTTAAGGGGAAAAAAAAAAAATTTTTCCAAATTTTTTAAACCCCGGGGGTTTTTTTGGGGGGTTTTTTTTGGAAAAAAAAAAAAACTAAAAAAAAATTTTTTAAAAAAATTTTTTGGTTTTTTCCCCCCAAATTTTTTTTTTTCCCCCAAAAAAAAAAATTTTTGGGGGGGTTTTTTTAAAAAAATTTTTTTTTTAAAAAAAAAAAAAAAAAAAAAAAAACCCCCAAAGGGGGAAAAAAAAAAAAAAAAAAGGGCCCAAAAAAAAAAAGGGGGGAAAAGGGGGGGGGGTTTTTTAAAAAGGGGGTTTTAAAAAGGGGAAAAAAAAAATTTTTTTTTTTTTTTTTTAAAATTCCCTTTTTTTTTTTTCCCGGGTTTTTTAAAAAAAGGAAAAAAAGGGCCTTTTTTTTAAAAAAAAATTTTTGGGGAAAAAAAAAAAATTTTTTAAAAAAATTTTTTTTTAAAAAAATTTTCCCAAAAACCCCCTTTTTTTAAAAAAAATTTTAAAAATTTTTAAAAAAAATTTAAAAAATTTAAAATTTTTTTCCCTTTTTTGTTTAAAAACAAAAAGAAACAAAAAAAATTTAAAAAAAAAAAAATTTTTCCCCCCCCTTTTTTTAAAATTTTTTAAAAAACCCCCCCCCCAAAAAAAAAATTTTTTTTTTTTCCCCTTTTTTTAAAAAAAGGGGGGGGGCCCCAAAAACCCAAAATTTTTAAATTTTTTTTTTTTAAAACCCCCTTTTTTTAAAAACCCCAATTTTAATTTTTTTTCCCCCCCCTTTTCCCATTTAAAAAATTTTTTCCAAAAAATTTTTTTGGGGAAAAAAAACCCCCTTTTTTAAAAAAATTTTTTTCCCCCAAAAAAAAAGGGGGGAAAAAAAAAAAAAATTTTTAAAAAAATTTTTTTTTTTTTTTTTAAATTAAAAATTAGGCCCCAATTTTTAAAAAGGGGGAAAAATTTTTAAAAAATTTTTTCCCAAAAAAAAATTTTTTTTTTAAATTTTTTTTTTTAAAATTTTTTCCCCTTTTTTAAAAAAGGGGGTTTCCCCCCCCCCAAAAAAAAATTTCCCCCCAAAAAAAACCCCCCCCAAAAATTTTTTTAAAAGGGCCCTTTTTTAGGATTTCCCAACCCCCCCCCCCCCCCCAAAAAAATTTTTTCCCCAAAAAAAACCCTTTTTTTTTGGGGGGCTTTTAAAATTTTTTAATTTTTAAAAAATTTTTTTAAAAAAAAAAAGGGGGAAAAAAGCCAAACCCCCCTTTTTTAAAAATTTAAAAAAAAAACCCCCCCTTTCCGGGGGGGGGGGGGGGCCCCAAAAATTTTTTACCCCCCCCCCCCCCCCCAAAAAAATTTAAAAAATTTAAAAAAAAAAAAAAAAAGGGGGGGGGAAAAAAAATTTTTTCCCAAAAAAAAAAGGGAAAAAAAAAATTCCCGGGTTTTTTCCTTTTTTTTTAAAAGGAAAAGGGGGGAAAAAAAATTTTTAAAAACCCCAAAAAAATTTAAAAGGGGGGTTTTTTTTGGGTTAAAAAAAAAAAAAAATTTTTTAAAAATTTTTTTTTTTTTTAAAAAAAAAAAATTTTTAAAAAAAAAAAAAATTAAAAATTAATTGAATATTAAAAAAAAAAAAAAACCCCCCCTTTTTTTTTAAAAGGGAAAAAAAAAAATTTTTTTTTAAACAAAAAAAAACCCCCAAGAAAAAAAGGGGGGGTTTTCCCGGGCCCCCCCCAAAAAAAAAAGGGATTTTTAATTTTTTAAAAAAAAAAATTTTTGGGAAATTTTTTCCCCTTTTTAAAAAAAAAATTTTGGGAAAAAATTTTTTTAAAAAAAATTTTCCCCCCCCAAAAAAAACCCCCGGGGGAAGTTTTTTTAAAAAAAAAAAGGGGGCCCCCAAAAAAAACCAAAATTTTTTTTTTTTAAAAAAAAATTTTTTTTTTAAAAACCGGTTAAAAAAAAGTTGAGAACCAGCCAATGCAACGTTCAATTTAATTTCCCCCTCAAAAGGAAAAATAATCCAAGACTTTTTTTATTATTGCAGAATTTTTTTTCAATTTTTCTTCGTAAACTATAGAAAACTCGAGGGCAAAAAATCTGTCCAACCCCCTCAAAAGGAAGACGGGGAATCCATAACTTTATAATCTTTTTGCATAATCACTTAAAAACACTAAAAAAAATATAAAAAACTTGACGGGGGAAAAATTTGTTTTAATGAAAGAGTTAAATTACCCGACAATTTCAAAGTTTCCAAAATAAACAAGATCCATTTTGTTAAATCTAAAGCCAAAAACACCCAAAATAAAATTTTTACCCGATAAATTTCAAAGTTGCCCCAAATTTTAAAAAGATCCATTTTGTTAAATCGAAAAGCCAAGATAATAGCCAATACTTTCCGAACGCCAATATTGAAAGATTTTAAATTTGTCATGTATATTTCAAAGATTCCAAAATAAGGGAGATTCATTAGGGTTTTAATTAAACCAAGGTATAGCCACTACAGGAAGTGGTTGCGGGAAAAGTGGGTGGTCTGGTCCCAGTTCGGCGCCCCTCTTGGAACCCGAGCCCCGCGCGGCTGTGTTGTTTTAGTACCTCTCTCCGCCGCAAGAACAATGGCCACACCTGGTGGGAGTCACCTCAACTAACTACCTTCGCGCACTCAAGACGGCGCGGCCATCATGCAAAGCAAACAAACATTTCCTGTCAGGGATATCGGGTTTCGGAGGATTGATGCATGGGACTGTTGTTATATGATTGAGGTAATGGGGCATATACCTTGTGCTGGGAGAGTGGGGAGCTCTGCAGGACTTTGGGGGCCATTTTGGAAACAATAGAAGAAACTTAATCCCGTTGGGGGCACCTCAAGACTCGAAGAATTAAATAAGTGAATGTGGGGTTTTAGTCTTAAAGCCCAAAATTGGGAAAGCCATCAGGGTGGAATAGAACTTGTTAAAGCCTAGGCCAGATGCCTACACAATAAAATGTATTGTTGTAATCATATTTGATTAGAATTAAATTTCCCTTGGGAAGAGGGGTCCCTTTGTTTGCATGCATGGCCCAAAAAAGGGTTTTACAAATTCTTGTTTTACAAAAAAAAATTTACTTGTTCCTATAGTTTCTTTAAATAGCATAGCAAAAATTAACTAAAATTTTAATTTGTGAAATTAAAAATTTTTTTTTTATAATTTCACTATACCCAGTGGATGAGGAAATGGGTGGGTGGATGGGAGGGAGGGGGATAACCCCCCACTGACCATGTCTCGAAGGGAATCAACTACTCCATCACTCAACGCTCCATAATGCTTAGCCGAACAAAAACAATAAGTCCCACTTCGGGACCTGACAGGTACTTGGAAATAAAACAAAAACGAAATACACGATCGTTTTGTCGGAGACCTTGCATTCCACCGATGCAGCTTACGAGCAGATGTGTAAGTGAAATCCACTCGAAGTCCTTGACTCGACTCGCGAGTCACTCATTGTACAGCGTCCTATAGTAGAGGGCGCGTGCAGAAACTAGAAGGGTACGCTCACCATGCACCGCCAGCTCGAGATAACAGCGGGATGCGCGGGGAAGTCAAATGGGGTTCGAGAGGGCGGTGGGAGGGGTGGGTGGACACTTAGGAGAACCACGTTTTATTCAGGTTATACCTGTTGTTCAAATATTGTGTTTTTTCGAATCAGCAAAGAGTATTAGCTTTACACGACTTTAAAAATAATACCAAGGTAGTTGGAGGACGAGCAAACGAAAGCAAAACAACTCATCTTACAAAGAAGAACACTTTAGACGTACCGCACACCGCGCTCTCATGGACCGGGTTTGCTTTTAAGGCCTTTGTCACGTGGGAAGTATTTTCAAGGACAATTTCAAACTCTTATTGGACAAACAACGTTTCAACTTTTCTACAATGTCACAATGAGCGGTCAAAATTTGGAAAACTAATATACAAATAGCTTAAGTATTGTTGTACTTAATTGTTGTAGTTACCAAAATAATGAAATCAGCAAGAAGTACAATTCCCATAAAATAAAATAATATAAAAGTACTTCATTGTATACCAGGAAACGTAATTAAACAATTAATAATAAATAAATAAATTTCTTAATTTCTGTCATCAAACTTAATTTACATATCCAAATTATTTTATTTATAAATTCCTAAAATAAACTATTACGTTTGAATTTATTAGTGGTCTACTCTTTCAGTTACAGATCTGATTTTCAGTTAGAGACTTTACAAAAAAGTGGTTCCAAACCAACCCTATCGACGCCGAAGCCATCGACGAGTGAACAAACATTAATTAAAATATTATCTATCTATATTAAAAAAATTATTGGATGAGCGTAGCGAGCGTAAGCGAGCGAAGCGAAGATTCCATTTCACTACACTGGAGAAAAAATCCGGAATGTTTTTTTTTTTTTTTTTCTTTCTTTCTTTCTGTATTTTTGTGTGTTTGTTAACACGATTCCGGCTTAACCGATACTCCGATTGCAATGAAATTTTATGGTGACCTTCGAAATCTCTGAACTTAGAACTGCCACGTTTTTGAGCGCAATCGGGAATATTTTTTCACATAAAAAACGCAATTTTTACGATTTTTTTCGATTTTAAAAAAATTTCTTCGACTTATAACACCTACATACTTTATCCGATTGTAATGATTTTTTCACGGAACCTTAATTTTATGAATTAAGATATTCGTGTGGAATTTGAGCGTAATCTAAAAATTATTTCTCATGAAAATCAAAATTTTACGGTTTTTTCTTTTTTGAAACAATTGTTTGACTTATAACACCAACATGTTTTATCCTATTCTAATGATTTTTTTACAGAATCTTAATTTTATGAATTACTATATTCGCGTGAAATATGAGCGCAATCGAATAATTATTTCTTGTGCAAATCGCAATTTTACGATTTTTTTCTTTTTAAAAAATTACGATTAATTAAAAATTAAGTTAATTTTTTATTTTATTTAATTTAATTATAAAAATTAAGTTAATTTTTATATAATTTAATTTAATTAAAAAAAATCTTCGACTTAGTAATGATTTTTTTTTTTCACAGAACAACAGAAAATCCGCGTAACACATGGCATCTCAATGCACCATATACGCTCATCCAACAACGCGGCGGGACTTAAGCGTTTTCCTAGTATAATTATAACGTCGCTAGATCTTGTCTCGTGCAACCCTGTAATGTAGCAGTAATGTCCGTTTCTCCAGTATTAAAGGCCTACATTAAAGAATCTGAGGCTAGACTGTTGGTTGACAAGTCCCATGTCGATGTTGACACAGCCAGGAGGTCTGCTCAATGATAAATAGCCCAACCTCTGAGGGCCGCAAACAATTAGCAGAACCCATGGTAATTAATGAGTTTGAACACGTGACATCAATACTGGGTGACCGTGGACAAGTTAATATGCGCGAGTGTCTCTGAGGAGTGCTCAAGGGTTGACCCAAGTCGGTCGTACATTTAGGATGTCTCGTGTCCTCGTGAGAAGGTCAACTAATTAACATGGGGGGAAAGAGACATAGAGATTCACAGACACATACATAGCTTGAACTTTGTGCATGCAGATTGATCGAATATACCACCAACATCAACATAAAAAATATATAATGACAGAGAGGAAATAAGTTTCATAATTAATTCGTTTAACTTGTTTTTAAATGTAATATGCCAGCAACACACTAGTCAAAGAATCTATACTGCACCCATATATATTTTTTTAAATTGTGCTGTGCACTTGGTACAATTCGATCCGATCTATAGACCCAAATGTCACAAATCATGAATGGAAACTGTTTTATTTTTTGGTTGCGATGCTCCTCTCTATAATAAGCATAACTTTTCTCTCCGTCACTCGTGAGTGTGTCACGTCTTCACGATAAAAACCGAACATGACCTCCCATTGACATGCGTTTTATCGTTGACATTTTCCTTTTAACAAGGACGATACGGAATGTTTTCGTTGTTCCTTGGGGTTTGAAGAGAAAGTAGAGAACTAGAGAGAGTTTGAATATTCACGTACGCGGCACCTCCGCCAATAGTGAAGGCTGGAACAAACAATCACCTTCGTTCCCTATTTTAAACATCCTGTATATACTCGTAGTTGTGTTGATCGAAACTTCGCCGCTTCAAGATCCCTCGAGTTTACACCGTGCGCTGTGTTTATAATGTATGACCACGACGACATTACGTCTAGATTGTTACAAGATTCTGTGCCTCAATACACAATAAACTCGGTGTGCTCGTCTGTGTCAACCTTTCAAACGATAAATAACTTATTTATCTCGTTGATACGAATTTAATAACCGCCTTCTGATTGGTATACCTACGTTGCTCTAATCAAGAATAAAAGTCACAAATAGCTCCTCCCGATAAGATTGAGCGTGATTGATCTAATAATAAAGCGAATCTCTAGGATAGTTTTAGTGTTGTTTGTTGTCGTCGTAGTGTTGGTGATACTGCAATTAACACCGGTGTGATTAGCAGGCCTCGAGCGTGAGAAATCTGTTAAGAAAGTGTAATCAGTCATTATCACCACTAACCTACATTGATAAGGGGACAAACAATCGTTAAGAAAATAAATATTATGTAAAGATCAATAACCACGGTCTTGATTGGCTGCGTCGTCGCTGGAAGTCTCTAGTTTTAGTGCCTCGCATATAAAGCTGGGGATATGTAGCGGCTTTTATGTTACGAAGTTGGCGTTTTACTGCCACGTTAAACCACGTAATATATACGTACAGGCTTCCATTGTGGGCTTTTACGCCCTGAAGTTAAATCCAAGGCTTGCCCTGTTTCAGCGAGAAAAAGCCTTTTACTCTATAGCCAAACGTGCAGGAAAGTTTAATAACATATCAGGTTTATTGCTCGATATAAGGTTATATAATACATTATTTTATTTAATATATATATATTCCAATATCCCATATATTCCATCTTGGTTTTATACGCAGCTATGACTCTTATGATGGTGTTTTCACAACTAATTTTGAGACAAATATGTCTCCCTTGATAGAGTTTAAATCAATTGTTATTCTTGGTGGAGGTGCCGGGTAGCGGGTATACAGAATCTCCCCCTTAGGTTAACAGTCTCAAAACCATTCTGAATCATCCTTGTTGTAGGACAATGTCGACAAAAAACACAAATCAATCGGAAGTAATATTTAATTTTATCTTAGACTCGTGACACACGTATAGGCAGACGGACGGACTGAAAGATGACACATTAAGGCAGCATTTATCCGTATTATTTACTTGTATAATACATTGAAAGCCAAACAAATCAAGCTTTCGAACTTGGTAGTTAGGTCTAGGTAATTGAATTTTCATTCTGATTAATAAAGTTATTAATTATTTTCCGGGACGCTATCCACGAGGGTGATCACAATGGCGGCGCAGGTTTTCTCCACGACACATGCATATATTCTAGTTCACCAATGTCACCAATCATTATTAAACTTATTCATCTTCCTCTTCGTAGCAAAACATTATCATTTCTTATTTGCGTGTGTATGTAAATACATTTTCTTTCGCGTGTGTGTATTTAGTTCATTATGTATGTGATGAGTCGACTATTTTGTTTAGTTAGCACACGGACAGACAAACAGCCTTTTGGCAGTATCGTATAGGACATAACCCTGCGTGCGTCTAGCGTGGACGTCTCTGAACAATTGCGTTCGTTCAATAATAATGCGGATCCCATCAATTAACGCTCCCATGAAGTGGAACTCAAAAGAACAATTATCTCTTCTGTAGTATTAGAATAGCGTTTGAGCAAAAACTATTGCGAACAAATAGTGTTTTTACTATCGTTACAAGAAATCATGTATACTCATAAAATTGTTTAAACATTTTGAACACGTACGTCAATAGAAATACTACAACACTGGCATTGCATGCGGACTGCGTGACAGCTATTACTTCACATGGTAAGCGTGGTTCCTCTTTGCGTATGTACTTGCACTGTATTGAAAACTGTATTGTTCACCTTATAAACATATAAGATAAAAACCATCGTAACATGAGCAGACGCTTTTATGAAATTACGTTAAAAATGCCTATAGGTTATTATGACTCAGTATTCATTTTTTCTGTTCCCTATTACACTGAATAAGGCTTAAGTCAATAAAAATAATGGCCTTCAAAGTTGTCAATACTCTTTAATCTCATGGGCCTTAATAAATCGAATTGCACATTCAACCATATTCTCCATATCAAAAAAACTTCAAATTTAAATTAATCCGTCAAATGATAAAACAATGTTCGCCCTCTACTAAGGGTTTCATATTTATTTCAAATTAGAAAGTAAAAAATCCCGGTCGGGGCTGACTTTTTTTAACTTTTTAAAAGATTTTTTAATTTCTAAATAATTGTAGTAAATAAAAACAATTACACCTACAGGAGTGTTTCCCGACCAACCAAATCAAGAAGTAAGGGTTTCGTGTTGTGCATGTCCCGTGCATTATAATCCGTCAGTGATGCACGACCGAATGAAGTCAACCTCCTCATAATCTGAATACATATTATATAAAACCGCGCAGCATCGAAATAATTCAAAACGCTGTTTATACAACACAACACTTGTCAAATATTTGCAATGGTTATTTAATGAATACACTTCGCGCGGTAAACTGCTTGAAATAAGTTGCCTCTATCGAACGCTGTGCAAACAGTCTGGCGCAGGCGCAATGCAACTCTCGCAGACAATCGTTGGACAATATTTGTGAGTTTGTTCTGTGCAGATTTGTGCCCACTTTGCCCCAGTTGGTATTTGTTAGGTGTAAATATGTATCAGTCGAGAGTTTATATAGACGCAAGCAATGAATCTCGCGTCGCGATCGTGTGTTGATAGAGCGAGGTGGTGCCGAGTAGAAGGGTTGAAGGGGGGGGGGGCGCCCCGCGCGCCGCGTAGAGCCGGGCGGACAAACACGGCCCCATTCAGATGGGAGAAAAATCTAATAATTTAATCTTTTTGTGAAATGCACCGGAAAGAGTATTAGCTTGAAGGAAAAACGCGAAAAAGGCAAACAAGAAACGAATATATATACGTTGCATACTTATTAAAAGAGTTTATAATGCCGAGACTTGATAAACTGGTTTAATGAAATTATATACAATACAATTTGATTACACAATAAGTTAATATGATTCACGTTAATGTGCTAACAACAATAATCAATAATATATTTTTTTAATGACGATTCGTTTAAATGTAATGCATTTCAAGTATATTAAAAAGGAGCAACACTACAACGATAATATATTTTGTTCATGTTGATGTCGGAGTAATAGTGAGTACCTGCAGTGCACATACATGTAAATCGATATTTCAATTTTCAATAGTTGTGCATATCAACTTTTTCGAAGTCAGTCTTTACCAACTTTCTTTCTTTACTATTTATAGTAACTATATACATTTATTTATAGAGCAAGATCTATATTATTTACTACTTTAAATTAAATGTTAATCAATAATAAAATATTTTACATAAAATCTACAACAATGCTTGCCCACAATAATAATACACAATAATGAGAAAATATGAATCAGAAAGATAAACAACATAATATTATTATTATTTTATAAAAAATGTAACTATATAACAGGTAGTAACGTTACAAATACAAATCATTGGACTTCGAAGCTGGTTTGATTTCTTGTGTGGCCAATACAATCAGTGTACCTAGTGTAAATTATCCAGCCATTTGTAAGAGTTTCTGTCCATCAATTTCATCACTAGATCAATTGTTTTATTTCTTACACCAACTGTCCAACATGACACTTATAAATGTTCTGCTTTTTTTTGTATTTTTATTTTTTCATAAAAATTTTTTAAAATTTTGTACTAATATACGCCATATTTATAATTTTTTGGAAATGTTTTTTGTCTTGTCTGTTGTGGTTTTTTAATTGTTAATTTGTTTGATAAAGACTTCTGTAAAGAAGTCGAAACATCACCTTTTAAATAAAAATATATTATGTAAATAACGGTGAAAAGTCCAATGATTTGTATTTGTAACGGTGTATTATCCCACTGCCTAATCGCGTACTGCCTAAAAAGGTTTTAATACCTGCTTTACCTTTTTTTCTCGTACTGCCTAAGATTTTTCTCGTACTGCCAAAAAAGGGACAAGTGGGAGGGGCTGTCTCGTACTGCCTAAAGATCCCCTGTTTTGGTAACGAAACGTCTTTTTGCGTTGTCTTTTTTTCTTGATACCCTGTATTCCATTAGGGCGCGTTATTTAAAATTCTTCTCTCTCTCTCCTCTCTCATTCTCTGATAGATCCTTTTAATTTAATTTAATCATTTAATGGTTATTTATGATGTATAACGTAATACAAAACGTATGTACGGTATATGTGCATTGTACCCTTGTTCAAACGGCAAACTTTTTATAATAATTACACAAAATACTAAGATACCCTGTACGTATTAGTAACACTCATACATTAGTAAATGCTCTTAATTTCCTAATGCACTGAATACACATCAACCAAGATAAAAGTCACTTATTTTTTAAAATTAAAATAATTAAATATTAAAGTTATTTTGAGGAACATACTGGGAAAAACGCCAAAGTCGTTAAACGAGTGTGTGAGCCATGTTTTGAGAACAAGGGTAACATTCCTTTTAATTCCCCCTTTTTTATTCCCTTTGGCCTCCCTAGCCTATCATAGGCTAGAGTGGCGCATTATGGCCTTATGGTTGACGCGCCCTTATACCAACAAAAACTTAAAAACCATCGCTCACTAGTCGCCCTTGTACCCGAAATGTGGGAGACCTGGGTTCAATCCCCTGGTCGGGAAAAATTTTGTAAGTTCTAGTATTGTATTTTAAAATATTATACATGGTTTGAAATGCAATTTTAACGCAGTGTTGTCATCATCTGTGACAATAAATATGGAAAACATACAATAGCCAGGACAAAATACGTGAAAAAAAATTGCAAGGTTTACTCAATCTTCGAGCGGAATTTGGGGGTACCCCGAGTGCAAAATTTGATACACCTGGGCAAATTCATTTTACCGCCAGACAAATAGCAACAACATTTTTCTTTTCAACAACCAAAACAATTGTCCTTTAAAAAATTCCTACACATTAGCAGCCTATTTTTCAATTTATTCTTTACTTGTAGGTTGAAATCGCAACGAATCTGGCTGATTTTTTTGGCAGTTCTCAGTTAACCCGTACCGGATGTCCGTTTAAATTTCAGCGCAATCTGTTTAGCGAATCGGCTGATTTTCGATGCCTACAGAAAGACAGACACTCACCCACAGACTCACAGAATAAGGCCGTTTGAGTTAATGGAGTCACTCGTCGCCCTTCGCTCCCTCGTTTAATAAGTTTTCAGATGGTATCAGTACAAACAGTGCTCAATATGTATTGAAAATGGTAGTGATACAAATTATGTTTTATTATTTATATTATATAAAATAAACAAACAACGGACATAGTTTATCATTCATTATAATCATCTGACATTCTAAAATCTATCATTTATTTTTAGGTTTAAGGTTTTTAAAAAAAATTGTTGTTTAATATATCGTTTAAACTGAATCTAGCGGGCCCAGTTTAATTTGAAGTAATATTTGGTTATCAAAAAAAGGGACAAAGTTTATTAATTGGATGAGCGTTAGAGAGCGAAGCGAAGATTCCATTTCACTACACTGGAGAAAAAAATCCGGAATGTTTTTTTTTTTTTTTTTCTTTTGTTTTATTTTTTGGGTGTTTTTTTAACACGATTCCGGCTTTAAAACCCATAATCCAATTACAATGAAATTTTTTGGAGGCCTTCGAAATCTCTGAACCAAGAACTCTAACGTTTTTGAGCGCAATCGAAAAATTATTTCTCAAGAAAATAGCAATTTTTCGATTTTTTTCGATTTCTCGACTTTTGTATTTCTTCGACTTTTAACACCTACATGCCTTATCCGAATGTAATGATTTTTTCACAGAACCTTAATTTTATGAATTTATATATTCTTGTAAAAATTCGAGCGCAATCAAAAAATTATTTCTTATGAAAATCGAAATTTTAGTATTTTTTTCTTTTGGATGAGCTTAGCGAGCGAAGCGAGCAAAGCGAAGATTTCATTTCACTACCCTGGAGAAAAAAATCCGGGAATGTTTTTCTTTTTTTTTTTCTGTTTGTATAATTGTTGTGTTGTTAACACGATTCCGGCTAAAAACCGATACTCCAATTTTTTTTTATATCCTTCCCCATTTCCAAACTAGTGTTCAGGTTGGGGGGAGCGTTTGCTCCATTATTCAAGTTATTTTGGCTCTTAGCTGCCGGTTAGCCAAACCTGACACAACTACTTCAGCCTCCTCTTCATCGGACAACTCTTCCATATCCTGCTGCATTTTTACCAAGTCTCTCCATTTCTTCCGATCTTCCCACCATCTTCCCCAAATTCTACATCTACCCAAGGATACTTTCTCTCTCTTCTACGCTTTGGGTTTAATTTGGTCTATCCACCTATCTCTTGGTCTTCCTACTTTTCTTTATCCCTGTTAACCTTGCAAATTTCTCTTCTTGGTAGTCTTTCATTTTCCATCCTTTTTTAGGTGTCCAAACCATCTCAGTCGCTCCCTTCCAATACGCCACCTCAAACTTTCAACACCCAGTTCCTTCCTTATCACACTACTTCTCACTTTATCCATTTTAGTTAACCCCAATACACTTCTAAAGAAATTTCATTTCTGAGGCAACTAGACGATTTTCACATTGTTTTCCCAGAGTCAGGTCGCTGAAGCATACGTCAGTATTGGGACGAAATATAGTTTGTAAAGTAGCAGCTTGCATTTTCTAGGCATATCTCATTCCATAATAGTTTCCTTACAGATTGGTAGAAACCTTCTGCTAGGTTAACCCTTCTAGATATTTCTTGGTCAATTTTATGGAGGCCTTCGAAGTCTCTGAACTTAGAACTGCCACGTTTTTGAGCGCAATCGAAATTTTTTTTCTCATAAAAATCGCAATTTTACGATTTTTTTCGATTTCTAAAAAAATTTCTTCGACTTATAACACTACATGCTTAATCCGATTTTAATGATTTTTTCACAGAACTTAATTTCATGAATTAAGATATTCTTGTGAAATTTGAGCGCAATCAAAAAACTATTTCTCATGAAAATCGAAATTTTACAGTTTTTTTCTTTTTTAAAACAATACTTTGACTTACAACAACTACATGCTTTATCCTATTGTGATGATTTTTTCACAGAACCTTAATTTATGAATTAATATATTCGTGTAAATTTGAGCGCAATCGAATAATTATTTCTTATGAAAATCGCAATTTTACGATTTTTTTCTTTTTTAAAATTACGATTAATAAAAAAATTAAGTAAATTTTTAATTTTATTTAATTTAATTTTAAAAAAATCTTCGACTTAGTAATAATTTTTTCACAGAACAACAGAAAATCCGCATAACACAAATGGCAGCTCAATGCACCAATTACGCTCATCCAACAACGCGGCGGGACTTAAGCGTTTTCCTAGTTTAAAACAATTCTTTGACTTATAACACCTACATGCTTTATCAGATTTTAATAATTTTTTCACAGAACCATAATTTTATGAATTAAGATATTCGTGTGAAATTTGAGCGCAATCGAATAATTATTTCTTATGAAAATCGCAATTTTACGATTTTTTCTTTTTTTAAATTACGATTAATAAAAAAAAATTTAAAAAAAATGTTTATTTTTTATTTAATTTAAATTAAATTTATAAAAATCTTCAACTTAGTAATGATTTTTTCACAGAACAACAGAAAATCCGCATAACACATGGCAGCTCAATGCACCAATTACGCTCATCCAACAACGCGGCGTTTTCCTAGTTATGATAATCTGACATTGCCAAAAATTGTTTTATTTATTTTGGGGTTGAGTATTACACCTAATAAGGCCGGACAGGACACACGTTCCTGATCATAATGTTTTGCTTGGAAGGCTGATTTTTGTTTCGGTTTGTAACACATACTTATGACTATAAACTGACATACTACGAAATTGTTTTCATAATATCTTTCACGGTTCAATTTTAATCTTCACCCGGTACAAAATAGTATATTGAGAAGAAAACATTTCGAAGTACGTAGTATTCCAGTTTGTAGTCAAGAATATGTGTGGAAAATAGCAACAAAAATCAGCCGGCCAATCCAAAAATTTTGAGCAGGAATATATGCCCAGGGTATACGTAATTGAATTCTCTATAATCGTCTATATTGGGTGCACTACTAAACCCCAAAAAAATAAATAAAATAAGTTTTGGCAATGTCAGATATCAAAATTTGATAAACTTTGTACATTGTTCAGATAACATATTTAAAAATTTTAAACTAAGCCAAAACGATTCACTTTAAACTATATGGAATTTCCCACATACATTTTGAAACGCCATTGTAGAATATCATTAATATGCATAACTTACAAAAAACAACAAAAACATAACCTAAACGAAGTCGATGTATTATTGCAAGATCTATTAAAATCCCCCTAGCGGACTTTTTGGATGAGCGTAGCGAGTGAAGGGGAAGATTCCATTTCACTACACTGGAGAAAAAAATCCGGAATGCTTTTTTCTTCTTTCTTTCTTTTTTTTGTATTTTTGTGTATTTGTTAACACGATTCCGGCTAAACAGATACTCCAATTGCGATGAAATTTTCTGGAGGCTTTCGAAATCTCTGAACTTAGAACTGCCACGTTTTTGAGTGCAATCAATATATTATTTCTTACGAAAATCGCAATTTACGATTTTTTTTCGATTTAAAAAAATTCTTCGACTTATAACACCTACATTCTTAATACGATTTTAATGATTTTTTAAACAGAACCTTAATTTCACGAATTAAGATTTTTGTGGGGAAATTTGAGGGGGAATCGAAAAATTATTTCTCATAAAAATCAAAATTTTTAATTTTTTTCTTTTAAAAAAAAAAAACAATTCTTTGACTTATCACCTACATGCTTTATTGCTTTATCCTATTCTATTGATTTTTTCACAGAACCTTAATTTTATGAATTAATTTTATTCGGGGTAAAATTTGAGCGCAACAAATAATTATTTTTATGAAAACCCTAAATTTTACGATTTTTTTCTTTTTTTAAAATTACGATTAATAAACAAAATTAAAAATTAAAGTTAATTTTTAATTTAATTAATTTTAATTTGATTTTTAAAATATCTTCGACTTAGTAATAATTTTTTCACAGATCAACAGAAAGTCCGCATAAACACTGGCAGCTCAATGCACCAATTAAACGCTCTCAAACAACGCGGCGGGACTTAGCTTTTTCCTAGTAAATTTTAGAAATTAATAGTTATTTTTTGGGTCCACGATTGACCCCCAAAAATGGCCCAAAACTTGGTTTTTTTTTTTAAGCTAGGTCCCATAGACAAAAATCTTCTATCAGAAATAATATGGGGACTATCTTTATGCCCCGTGGACCTTGGAGAATTTTGATCTAAAAAAATATATTTTGCTATTATTGACGCACTCAACTGTCTTTTTCTGTAAATACTCTATATTTTGTTTGTAATTTGGGCTAGTGGTTCGATAAAAAATATGCTGATTACCAAGAAGGGGTGTGATTTTTGAATGCATATGTTTTAGTGTGTGAGTGTATATTTGTGCCCAGTTTCAAGACACGATTTTATAGAGGGCCATTTTGGAATGAGCATAGCGAGCGAAGCAAAAATAGGGAATGTTTTTTTCTTTCTTTCTTTCTTTCTTTTTTTTGTTTGTATGTTTGGGTGTGTTTGTTAACACGATTCCGGCTAAACGATACCCCAATTGCGATGAAATTTTCTGAAGACCTTCGAAATCTCTGAACTTAGAACTGCCACGTTTTTAAGGCAATCGGAAAATTATTTCTCATAAAAATCCCCAATTTTACGATTATTTTCGATTTTTTTAAAAATTTCTTCGACTTATAACACCTACATGCTTTATCCGATTTTAATGATTTTTTTCACAGAACCTTAATTTTATGAAGTAAGATATTCGTGTGAAATTTGAGCTTTAATCGAAAAATTATTTTTTAAAAAATCAAAATTTTTACGGGTTTTTTTCTTTTTAAAGGCTATTGTACCACCTCTGGCCGATAATTTGAAAAGTCAAAAGAAAAACATGTCTAAAAAAGTTTGCTGAATGAAAGAAGGCCTTTAAAATAACAGAAAAAAAAATCGTGAATTTTTTTGGGCGGGAATAACCTCATTTTTGGAAATTAGATTAAGATTTTTGGACAAAAGTGTAATATACAAGATAGTTCAAAATTAAATTTTGTGAATCGGTTTTCGGACATAGTTTCTAAACACCTTTAGCTATAATTTGACTATAGCTAAAATATTTTTCTGAAAATAACAGTTGGTGTACGAATTTTTTGTCAAAGGGTACAAAACTCGTATTTTAACCGTTTGACAAATTAATTTTAATTCGAATTTTAAATTCGTTCACCAACTGTTATTTTCAGAAAACTTTTCAACTTAAACGGCGCTCATTCTGTGAGTCTGCGTGTGTGTACATCGAAAACCAGCCGAAACGCTGAACAGATTGCGCTGATATTTTAAAAAAGACATCCGGTGAATGCTGACAAAATCAGCTAGATCCATTGCGATTTAAACCTAAAAGAAATAAAATTGAAAAAAAGGCTGCCAAGTGTAGAAATTTTTTAACGACAATGATTTTGATTTTGAAAAAAATATTTTGTTTGTTTTTTGCCTGGCTGTGAAATACCGTGCCCAAAGTTTATCGAATTTTGCACGCTCAAGGTACCCACAAAATTTCGCTCGGAGATTGAGTAAACCTTGCAATCTTTACACGTATTTCGTACTGGTTATGTTTTCCATAGTATTGTCACAGAGATGGTAACTACACTGCGTTATATGCATTTCAAAACATGTTTAATAATTTTTAAAATACAATCCAGAAATTACAAAATCTTTTCGACCAGGGGATTAAACCCACGTCTCCCACATTTGGCTATAAGGGCGCCTTAGCCAACTAGATAGGGAAACGTCAAAGTCGTTGTTAGGACGAGTGAGCGAGTCTGTGTTGAGTACCCGGGAACATTTGCATTTAAGTTTGATAAAATTTTATTGGTATAAATAATAGGGTTTTTAAGTTTAGTTGGCATAAAGGGGGCTTCAAAATGTAACGCCATAATGCGCCACTCTAGCCTATGATAGGCTAGGGAGAAAAGTAATGTTACCGGGTACTCAACACCCTCACACTCACTTGTTAACCAAAAGACTTTGGCGTTTCCCTAGTATCATGGATGTCAACAGTCACAACCCAAAAGACAATTAGTGAAGATGTGTTTTGAGTTTGGAAAAGCTTAATTGGTAGAGCTAAGGCGCGTTAAGCCATAGGTTCTGGGTTCGATCCCCAGTCAGGGCATACTTTTATTATTATAAGCATTATTGTAAGCATAATAATAATATAGTAAAATAGAACAGGAAATATAAAATTATTCCTACACGCAATGAGAGAGAGTGAGAGACTTGGACTTTTATTCGAACAATAGGATAAATAGTGTACACATATGTTTACAAAGAAAATTACAAAGGAAAAAATAAAATAAAAACAACAATATTGGAGCTAAATTTTTTTATAGGTAAGTAAAATTGAAGTCTTCGCTTCGCTCAACCAAAAATTAAATTAAAAATAAATTTTAACATAGACTTCTAAAAATATAAGAAACTAAAAAGTAAACTAGGAAACGCTCAGTTGGACGCGTTGATAAGCGAGCACGTGCTATAGCTAGACCCACATTGCACATTTTTTTATAATTTTAAAATTTGCGACGTTTGTGTCCCTAGGGCCATGTTTCCAATATTATTTATTATTGCCAAGGTATTTGGGTAAAACCCTTTGGGAAATCTTTTCTTTAAAATCCACCGCCATCTAGAGGACCTTTATTCCTTGGGAAAACTATTTAAACTCTTTGGTGACCAAATAATAGGGCTGCTTCCTCGAAAGTATTTTTATTACTTCTAGGTGGCAGTGCATTAGAAAATTCGCGCGTCTTTTCGTTGCCATGGCAACGTTACTTTGTTATAATGTAATTTCCATTTTCACTACTTATCGGATCAAAAGTAAAATTAACATATTCGTGGGCCGGACGGACATTCTAAATGATTTGGCTATCACAGATTTTGTCCCCGTTAAGTTTTAGAAAAAAACTTTAGATTAACTTTAATGTAACTTTCTAACTTTTTGAACGATTTTGCCACAAAACTAATGGCATTCAATCGAGAACGAAGCTGCGGATGGTCAAAATTCAACTCGATCCGAGCCTCCGTTCGAACGTTATGGCGGGGACAACAAACAAACAAAAAAAAAACAAACAAACAAAAAAAAAAACAAAAACCAGTGACTAAATTTTTCGGCAGAGGCAAATGGAAACGCTCGCTTCGCTCGCTTAATAATATAGAGATATAAATACAGGATGATTGATTGATTAAAAGTTTTATTCTTGCTGGCAAGATGAAGGCCACGGGGCCTTTTTTACATCCAACCAGCTAAATAACGAGAGAGAGCGAGGAGAGAGAGTGAGAGAGGGGGGGGGAGGAGAGAGATTTTAAATAACGCGCCCAAATAGAATAATACAGGGTATCAAGAAATAAAGACAACGCAAAAAGACGTACGTAACCAAAACAGGGGGATCTTTTGGCAGTACGAGACAGCCACTCCCACTTGTCCCTTTTTAGGCAGTACGAGGGAAAAAACTTAGGCAGTACGAGAAAATAAGGTAAAAAGGTATAAAAACCTTTTTTAGGCAGTACGCGATTAGGCAGTGGGACCCGGGACCATTTGTAACATATTATTTGGACGTGTTAGTTGTGTGGCGGTCACAACATGGCACGCATGCATCAAACCAAGGACGGAATTATGAAATGATTTGAGCTCGTCGTCCGCCATCTTGGCTCGGGATGTTGATCGTGGTCGCTAACGAACCGAACAAACACTGGTCACGTCTCGGTTCTCAGAAAGTCTTCGTCTGGATATAGTGCTCGATCTCGGCCTAGGAGGGGGGGGGGGGCTCATTGACGAAACACTCGCCTCGGACCATTACATACTCGGACAAATATACGGCTTTAGGAAACAAGTTTGTGCAGAACCGAGATTTCTAAAATTCGGTTATACTGAATTTTGTTTTTAGTTTAGAAGACATATTCCTAATCAACTCCGATTCCGAGACAATAACCAAATATATATGAATTAATAAATTTAAACAGTGACGTAAACTTTCCAGTAAAATTTTACTCTACGCTATGTTTGAGGAACGAATTCATAACAAAAGTGACGCGTTTCTCTCAGCCTCCCCTCGCTCTAAGTCTAAGATGTCCGCTAAACGACTTCTGTAGGCAATACGAGGTAAAACGAAACGTTCAATGTAGACATAGAAACTTGAGAGAGTAGACCGCAATGAACTATGTTAATCATCTCTATAAAAAATAAATATATGAATAATAAATAATGTTTGTGAACTTTTGCGTCGCAATTCCCCGCGCCACCATTCCCCTCTGCTAGATCTGCTATACTCTCTCATTACTTTACATGACCCCTTTAATGTGGCGATTTAAAAAGACTGTCATTGAAATGATAATGATTTTAAAAATAAAACCCGAGAATGATATCTGTAAGAGTACGAGTGAGAATGTTACCAACTACGAAGAACTTCCCCACACAACACACGTGCTGAAGTCGAGCCATGCATGGTAGAGAGGAAAGAAATACAGCCATGTTGTAAATAACGAGCTAGTTTTTATGATAGGATGTTGTGCGTTATCTTCCATGCGAGGCTCAAGGATAAAGCACTGATAACAACAAGTTTCTCTTTGTGCCGCGGGGCGCGCTGATAACGGCGACGCTCCCAGCGGCGCAGCTGATAAGAAACAAGGTTGCCAGGTCGACGCGAGCGAGAAGTAAATCAGTATATTTGCTTTAGGGGGCCAGTTTATGATATACGCTCTCCGACTCACACGAGATTGTAGATGTTAGACGTGCACGGCCCGACCGCAATCTGTAGCTGGAGAGATAGTGTGAGTCCGCGGAAAGTTCAGCTCGGCGTCGGAGAGTTGTGGTAGGAAGACGGATGTTCAACATTACAGGGAATTATACAATGCTCCTTGGAGGCGCAACCTACATTGCTAACAACGGCGTAGTCTACGTTGTTTCTAAAGCATTAATAATACAACGTGCTCTAAGCAATGTGACATGAGAATATAGTGATGCATCTATAAACGAAATCAAATATAACTAAAATGAACATTCCACATGACAAACAAATTGCAATGCGCATCATGTGAACATCATCTTTTGCAAACATCTTTACAAAATATAAATATTATATATTAATTAAATAACTAACTACTTTTAAATAATTACAAGTATTCAGATCTTGATATTTGAATTTTTCTACAAGCTGTTTACAGTTCTAGCAAACCTATAGTTCAATATAGAATCACTTTTTCGGTATTATGCAAGTATCCTTCAAATATGACAAATATAAAAACAAAGAAACTTCGCGCAGTTTTATTTATGTAGAGTGGTCATCTAATTCGTGTATTAGTAAAATACAATTTAGTGACAAAGACAACACGATGACAATTACAATTACAGTCAACAGTAACATTGAATTATTTACTATTTCATTATGTTGAAATAACAAATGAGTCACCATGTTGAATAAGTTGTCGCTGCCCCCTCGTGTGGTTTATGGTGTCACGTGTCCGGGGCAATATTGCTGCACTCTGCTGGGAGTTGCAATAAGCTTCGGGGTGGTTTGTTCCTTCGCCGCGTGGGGCACTGATGGCCACATTAGAGGAACACACTGTTCGGAAAACAATTGTGATTTGTAGCTATGAATGAGGTAGGGGACATTAATAGTTTCGAAAACTATCAGGATGTGTGACATATGTCTGTCTGTGGCAGAGAATTTGTTTTGATACGAATCGTAAAGACATGCTTACTTTTCGAAAACAATTGAAACAGGTGGCGGAGTTGAAAACTTTTGTGAACCCATGTCATAATAAAATATGTAGTTATGAGCAATGGGGTTTTCTAAACTAAAGTGATGCCTAGTGTGAGTGGCCTATCTCTTATAACCAATAGGTGCACGATAGAACCTGAAGATCACATGTGCACGCATAACAATCACGTCTCTCGGGGATTTTGTTTGCCTTCCATTTTCGAACTCCAAGTATAGATTAGTGGCTTAACCTTTCAAGTATTATCTACTTATAGTAATAATTCCAATAAATGGGACTTTCACTTTCTCGGAATACGAAACATGACTAGTGGGAATCTTGTGGAAAACTTCTGTGCTCAACCAGAATTAAGGCGTGTCGCGTGCAGATACTTATATTGCATATAGAAAGGAGTAAGCTACGTGCCGGTACTGGGTTTCCCCTCCTCCCTTCTGTTCATACTTCAACCTCATCTACCACCACTCATCGTCGCGAATAGCGAAAGTGCATTAAAATGAGACGTTAGGCAATATCCAATCAATCGTCAATCAAATGTTCGCAAAAAGATTTCATTCAATTTATTTGTTGACAACTGAGTGTCAATAGTTCATCTTAATGATTAGTACAGCGGTACATGACAGTACATCTCGCCTCTTAATTTAAAACTGTCAAAATACTCACTATGTTAAGACTGTAAAAAACATGTATCGATATCAACCTTATTGTAAAAACTTAACTAAATCAGACACCAAAACCAGATTATATAATGCCTAATGAAGGTTCCTTGCCAGCGAGTGCAAATGCACTCATTTAAAACCAACTTGTTATTATATAAATTTTATTGAATGTCTAGCTGGCCTTAATCCCGCTTGGACAATAAAGACGTTTATCTTTTTATCTATATCTTTAATGTGAGACCAAAACAACAGCGATTTAAAATAATCTTAGAAATGTTCTCTTCAAAACACAATACCTAACATGCTCTCTATGTAGATGTAACGGTGCTGCAAGGATTGATTCGGATATCTAGCAATCGAATACATTTGAAAGTAGCTTGTACGTGCTACGTGCTACGTGCTACGTGCTACGTGCTACGTGCTACGTGCTACGTGCGTGACTAGTGAATTGTTTTATCTCCCCCTCACCTCACACGGGCAACGCCTCGTCCTCTGTCGCTACAGATCCGCTATCAGTACCACAGATAACACCGGGGAAGTGCCAGGATTCAGAGAACTGGTTATCACAGCAGGTGTGGCTAATAACGATCTGTGTTGATGAATCAACCGAATAACTAACACGAGATTATGTTATGTATGAGATCGAACTACTGCGCATGTCGTTAAACAAAAAATCAACAATCTGTTACGTTTTGAAGTGCGATACGAATGGTATTTTGATTGAAAAATATGTTACATGCGATAATCGGACAACCATAACGAATAATTTTTATATAACGATTATCAAAAACCATATTTATCCGGTCCTTCCGCCATAAATAAGCATACAGTCACATTAAGATGCATGACGTAACCCGGCACCTCCACCAAATTAATAAAATTATCAACATAAATAATGGATACGCATATTTCCGTTCAAAATTCAGAAATTCAGAGGGGGGACATAATTAGCTTCCTATACAATCAAATGAATACACTTCTCTGATTCTTTAGACGTCTCTTGAATCAAAGCCTAATTTAATTATTTATTTAACGTCTACCCTAATCAGCTAAAAAACTGATTTACAAAGGAGGACAACTGAATAAATCAAATTACAAAGTGCAGACACAACAATGAACCGAGTTATGTAAAGTTTGAAATAGTAACATTACAACAACAATGTATTAATAACAAAATAATTTTGGTACCTAACAAATTCAAAATGGATATTAAATGAATGACAGTTATTCTTTAGACGCCTTTCCTGAAAACTCTACTCTTAGGCCCCTATTGTCATCCAAGTTCTATGACACTGTCACACTGACCGTCCCTGGTGAAGCGTCACGACCGGCCCTTAGTGGCGTCAAGGCAAGGGACGGTGATAATAACATACCCTGATTGAAAGGTCACGGAAATGCGCATCACATAATGGCTATAGGAGGGGGTGAGAAACACCCGCGCCAATAGAGGGCAATTTGTTGCTTATTGCCCAGATGAGGATAAATTCAGGCGTCTATTCACAACTCAATCGCTTTAAATACACCCCTCATAAACCGTTGTGAATAGATTTGTTTCTCGGTAGAAACAAATGCTCTCGGTGTTGTATGGTTTTATTGTTGGGGTGTTGACAGCTGGTTTCGCTTACAGCTCGGAGCACGCCCCTAATCCCGACACAATAGCCCCCTATTAGCCGCGCAAATCCCTGGGATAACTGGCCGTGTGCCCCCGGCGGGGGTGGCGGGGGCCCCGGAGCGACCCTCTAGTGCACCCACTTGCTCGCGGATAACATCTCTACGGGGGCCGTCACCCACGAACTTCGTGGGAGGGTTCAAGAAAATGCATCAAATATGTATCTTTCTTGTAATTGAATAAATCTGTAATAATTTGGTTGGAAACAGTTTAAGAAAAAGCAGCCCTGAACATAATTACCTTTAGAAGTTGTTTCTAAATGTGAGACGAAACCTGGAACCACAAATATACTTGATTCCGATTTCATCATTGTACGAGGAATAAGAGAATCCTATCATCACCTGGAAAATATATACTTGATCCTGCAGGGCTTTATCATAACATGGACTTGCAATAGTAACTGTGGCCTTGAAAGTCCATGATCAGATTAAACCCTTGAGTCAAGAAGCTTCTTCCTTTCTAAATATAAATGTTACAGATGTCAAACATTAACATATGATGAAAACGTTACTACATACAAATAAAACATCAAATTCACAACATATTTGGCGTCGTTCCACCTTATACATTCGAAGTGGTGAACAAGGAACAGGTATATGCCTTTTTTGACATTAATATAATTAATTTAATATGTTTGATATGCCGGTTATGCAACAAAGTTTAAAGAATAATAAGCACACATTTTATAACCTTAATTTAACATATTGGTATCCTAAACTGATCTCATCACCATTTAGAGAGTCCACTCCCAGTAAACACCGAGTGCTTTCCGTGAGCTAAATGTGATAACTCTTAACTTGTCCTCGAAAGTATCGTCGAGTAGTTTTAAAAATGAAACTGATAAGTCAAATGGGTCCACCAATCGATTACCAAAGAGCTCTCAAGAGTGCCACAGAGTGCTACCAGAATTGTATCAGGTAAATGACTCAGAGTGCTCAGAAAGTGTTCCCCGAGTTGTATCAGGTGATTGACTAGAGTGCTCAGAAAGAGCTATCACGAGTTGTACCAGAATGCTTCTTAGAGTGCACACATCCACGCGTCTGTAACGCGCTCTAGGAGCAAATAAGCAAACGAAACACTAAAAATTAGATTCGAATAATCATTAAAATATAATATTAATTACTAAATCTTACTATTTATTTCCTATTCCTACATCGATCGATAACCTGTAACTGGATATACAACATATTTTAAATTGACACAATTATAAAGTTTCAAGTTTTTCATGGTGATTCGAACTCGATCCTACTGGAACCCTGCATCTGAAAGCCAACACCTAGACCGTAGCGCCACAGAAGACGCTGAAGTTGTTCGAGAATAACCACCTATATAGGATACAACAGCAAATCCATGCAACTATCGTAGGCATTGTGCACTTGCTCTGTGGTCTACCTTTATTAATACGTGTATTATTATTGTATTTTAATAGTATTGTTCAGTACTTGATAATAATTATGAAATATTTTATTTTTAGTTACTCAATGTATATATATGGATGCAGCAATTAATACTTAATTCTTAATAAAAACCAAGACTCGGGAGGATAAAGCTAAAAACACAAACACACGAACATTAACCACAGTCAGAAATAAAAACACCTACCAAAATATATATACTAATACTAATACATATTAATGACACCATTACAATACACATTAATACCTTTGATGTATGAGCAAAACTCTGCAGTGTCAGAATGCAAGTGTTCTTTCTCACATGCTATTGTTTCGAGCTAGAAGGACCTGAAGTTTCAGGTGGCATGTTAATTAAATGCGCCACAATTAATTCTTCAGACTTCAGACAACGTACATAGGTTCTAAGCCTAGGGGAAGGCATACGGCCGCTAACTCTACATGTCGAATACAAGCTTCTGTTCATGTAAACATTTAGAGCTTTAACAAAAACAAATAATAAAACGTAGACGTTTTAAAGTTTGTGTTATACCTAACTTTTAATCGTCTGTTCTATAAGATCAAGTCGTCATTACATTTCACTCAAAATCGTGGACGTCGCCATGTTCAAAACGGCCGCGGCGGGAACAAAATATACGATGATATATTATTTCGTTTCGAGATAGAACATTGTTGCATTGTTATTCCGTTGCCATCTTCAACATACGCTTTGGAGATAGAACACATGCATTTCGTTCTACAACTAAACAGGCAGTGGAACAGACGCTTTGGAGATGGTACACATGCATTTCGCACTACAACTAAACAGTGGAGATAGAACAGTTGCATTCTGATTCGGTTGCAATCTTCAACAGACGCTTTAAAGATAGAACACATGCATTTCGCACTACAACTAAACAGTGGAGATAGAACACTTGCATTCTGACACTGCGAGCATGTTGTCTATAATATAAATAGCTGTCTGTTGCGATGTTTGATGTGAGATTTTTACTCGTTTTATGAGTAGACGATATTGACGAGAGGCAATCTTTCGTGATTGAAACCTACTTTATTAAGTTTACATTGCAATAAATTTGTCCCTAAAAATTGTGTTCTTGGGGAGAAAATATAATTAAGTTACATTTGGGCAACATTGGTTTTAGGATTTAAAAGGAGGATTTCGGAATTTTATTGACTTTGCGCACTTGTTTTTATAATATTCGACAAAATTAATAATTTTTTTTGTAAAGATTTTGCTCCTCTATCTCTCTCTCTCTGCTCGCGGGAATTTATCGTAGGATAATATTAATCCATTATGAGTAGTGTCAGTTATCTCTTACTAATTTAGAGTATTTTACTTTCAGAATTATGATTCATTTAGTGCAATTCCAATCAGGGCATCATCAAACCGGTTCGAACCTAAAACCAAAAAATAGTAAACTATTTTTCCTGAACCGATAATGAAGACATTTGCGTTAACATCCTTAATAATTTGTTAACAGTAAATATGAAGTTGGATATACAATATATGGATGATGCAGTATAAATATCATCACAAGGTACATATCAAATCCTACTCAAACCCCACACAATGTGAGCGAATAACAAAAAAATAAAAAAAATAAAATGCTGCTCACAAACAGCTTTTAAAGTCATCTCAGATGTGTGGACTTTTGACGCAAATAAAAAGTGTTATCAAAGTGACAGTTCAGGTACTTCTCTGAGTTTATTAAATTCAGCTTAAAGTAAGGTATCCGAGTTGTGTTGGGGAGGTAACAATGTGACAAATAATTGCTCACAAATAACAACCATTGTGTTGGGATAAATATCATAACAAAGGTACTTATTAAATCCCACTCAAACCTCACACAATGTGAGTGAATTCCATCAAAATAAACAAATACAAATTCTGCTCACAAACAGCTCTTAAAGTCATCACAGACGTGAGGACTTTTGATGTAGATAAAATGTAGTAGCAAAGTGACAGTTCTGATAATACTCTGAGAGCAGAAATACATTTGCTCATATTGGGTTAACTCTGTGTGTTAATAGAGAGGTCTCAAAGTGTTGCATTTTTGCATGGAATATTTAATTCAGTCACATTCATCTCACATTTTGCTCACAATGTGTGGGGACTGTCTTTGTGAGCTAAGTGACGAAAATAAACACCTCTCTGAGTGGTGTTGTGTTTACTGGGCTCCTACATGGTGACACAATCGCCCTGCAGCCTCGATGCCACTTGTTCCCCGCCCAGTTCGGTTCCCAGAAGACTAGAGCCAAGAGTTTGACAACATGGATGTGAGTTTCCTGTTTGTTCTCGGGCTGTCTTTGAACTGACCGCCTTGCGTGACGTCACTATGGGCTGTGGGAGTCTAGCCTCGTAGCCCTCTCATGAGGAGCGATCTTCACTTTAAAATCACTCGCCTTATTTGGACAAATAGGTTGTTGGAAAGAGGTGCGGTTTTTCCCGTCCATATTATTACTAATTCAAAAAACAAATATGTGTTTAATTTAACTCATTCAGTTGAAATGTATTTTTTTCGTCAACATTTGTTATTCAGAATACTGTTGATTTATCAAACATTCATATTACGGGTAATTATGAGTTTAAAAAGCCAACCACATCCCAAGAACTGATCTCTAGCATTTTGATTTAAAATAATCAAACATAAAAATCGTACTTGAGTAAATGGAATAGAAATTTGGCATTGTGGACTTAGGCTTAATTTTTGTGTTTGTATAATTATATACGGGCATTTTTTTAATGGTTCAATATTTTTAACATTTCTGGACGACAAAGGATATATTTAATTATAGCGTAACATTTTGATAGGGATTAAATTTTTGTAGTATTCTGAATCTTGAATTGGTGGATGTGCTGGGTTTACTCATGTGATTCTATAGAATATTCAATCTGTTATCAGTGAATTTTTTAATTGTGAACGGTAATATGCGCATCATTTTTCGTATTTATAACAAATCAATGTTTTGGTGGAGAACAAATCAATGTTTTGGTGGAGGCGCCGGGTAAAGTCATGCAACTTAATTTAATGGCGGAGGGACCGAGAAAATGTTACAATTTGTTCGCAATCTTTCTATTAAAATGCTTTGTTATGGTTGCCAGATTGATGAGACCAGATGAATTAAAAACAAATCAATGTTTTGGTGGAGGCGCCGGGTCCAAGAAAAACACATTTTAAAACGAATATTTATTTCTGCAGATGGTCGTTGGTTTATTTAAGTGAGATTTAGAGATCATAATAGCATGCTTAAGGATACTGGGTTGATCAAGAACAAAATCACTTTGTGTAGCTCTTTTAGGCTATGCTGCAAATTTTATGCAAATAATCTCTCGGAATGTAAATAGTGCAAAAAATCAATTGCCAATACATTATATAATGCTCATTCAGCCATGATTCAAAACAATTTAACGGTAATGAATTAAGGATGTTCTCTATATAGAGTTGAAAACTATTATCATTTCAATGTGAACAATATTAATTTAATTTAGTCAACAAAATACGTGTGAATTATTCAGTGGATAGTATAGTTTTTTCTGGTAATACAAACGAATGATTGTGTCTCATTTTTCCTTATTGTCTTTTACTGTACGTTATGTTTGCTTATGTATTAATTTGTTATGATTAACGGAACATCATTTGAAATAGAAATAGATTGCAGAGACAGTTTAGCGGATCGTTATTTCTTGCTCATTGTAGACATAGCCTATCACACCGCCCAAATAACTGTATTTCCATGTGAAGAACGCCTAGAATATGAGGCGACTGGATGTGGATGGCAGCTTGATGATTGAATACTATGAACGACAACTTAAAACAACATTCAATTGGACAATTAAAATATGATTTAACAACTCATAAGTCAGGTGGTCAGATATTGATGGTAATTATGTGACAACTTGTTCTAATAACTAAAATGTGTAATCAACAATAAATCCAACGTTTTGATCGATCGAAGACTCGACCACTTATAAAATCATAACATTAATGTATCCGAGTGCGATCATGGTCGAGCACCTTCTTTAATAAACCATCTGCTAAAATATGAAAATAAATACAAATATTTTGTGAAACAGGAAATTATATAGGCATTATTACGCAAGAGGGCACAAGAGTAATAACTGTGCGTCTTGTGTCTAAGTATTGCTTAACTGCCCCCCACCCTCTCTCTCTCTCTCTCTCTCTCTCTCTCTCTCTCTCTCTCTCTCTCTCTCCCTATGTAGCCCACTTTAAGTCATAAATATCAAATATCAATATCAAAATAGCAAAATATCTCTCTCTCTTTCTCTCTCTCGCACGAAAAATTGATTTTGTATACTAACAACGCACATATACAATTAAGTTTTTAACATAAGTTCATTACTATATAATAAGTAAGCTTTCATGTATTTGTTTATGTAACACTATCAATGAAATATTCTTTGTTTACTTTATCTAGGATTAGCTGTAACAATTAAATTTAATTACGTTTGTAGTTGCACTAAAATCAGGTTGGATTGAAGACAAGGCTTCACTAGCCTTAATCCCCCGCCTTAATAAATACCTAATTTGGAATTAGTATTCTCATATTTATTCCAGTAATATTCTGAACCGAATGTCAAGACCGGGCAGGCAGAATGGTGGATATGCAACACTCCTGGACATTCTGCGGAAAGACGAGCTCTCCCCCCTCTCCTCCCCGCGCCATCCACATTGCAACTAAATCATACCCTGCTAATTACCGCGAAGCAAGAACACTTATCGAAGCCAAGCTAACTATGATGGCAGAATATTTCAAAGCATTTTTGATTAAACTCTCATTAGAAAGGGATTTAGTACTTGCATTAAGTATGGTAATTGAGAAAAACAAAATTTGTCGTGGGCAAAGTGTTTTTGAAAGGTATGCTAATTATTTTGCACAGGGCCAGGGTTGGCCAAAGCTTTATATGTCTTCACAATATGCATGCCAACTGCTGCTGTGACTATCGTTGCATTTCTAATAACATCCAGGGATTTGATTCTGGGCGTACTCTCGTTACTCATACACATACACACATACATCTAAGATTAGTAACTGTCTAATTATTCAAAGTCCAAACCAATCTTTGTAGACATGGCGTATGAATATGATAAGTAATGCGTGTACGTGATCTATAAATTTATCAAAATCTGGCTTTAAGTTTCCATACCAGTTGAAATGACCGGGCACAGGTTAATCTGTTATCATTTAGATATTTGTTTGGTTTGGTGATTTCTAAACAAATTAATGAGTAGCAGATATTAATCATATGTTCATAGTTCATGCAACAGTCACTAGCCAAATATCAGTTTAATAATAGTCCTGATGGGAGATCCCGATACGTCAATTTTTCAACAACAATGCCACACGTATAATTCCGGGTTATGTCCTAAAGTCAGGGCAATTGTGGCATCCAAAATAACAGATAATGTGGAAGTTAATGAAAGCTGAAAATCATATCAGATTGTACATTCATGTTTTGAAATGCAAATTGTGCGTTATTTCATTGTATTTTTAAAGTATTTTATCGCTTCAACCGGTCGTTTGATTGCGTCTAAAACGAATTTAAAAAGAGGAAACACGTCCAATCTAATTACTGTCCTAACTCGGTCGGATATGCCACAAACGCGTTGCTAAGCCCTCTCCCATTGAGTCGCCCAATGGATCCTCGAATTAACTTACTGAGATTACTCGACAGCCGTACACACGACTACAACACGGGTTTATGTGATTACACCTGGGCTAAGCATTCAGCACACAGTTTGATTAGAGCTGCTGGCGCGCACTTTGCCTGATGTAGCTATATCAACACACACATTTAGGAGATTAATTTTATAAACATTTGTATACATTATTAATATAAGTCAAGTAAGTGATATAACAATAAATTAAAATGCAGAAGAAAAAATATTAATGGGTTATGAAATTTTCCGTAAATAGGAAATTATGTGTCCACTGACCATTTACTAATGGGAATATTATTATACACAGTAATAACAAACCATATTTTCTTGAATGGACGACACTAACATATAGACGACGAATCTGATAGACTAAAATAAATATTTTTTCCATGTGGGCGTTAAATACTCGAGTACAATTAACATAAGGAGACGGTTATAACAACACAAGAGTTTAGAAGCAATGTATGGGCCTTAGGGGCGCAGGAAAAATGTCAGATAAGTATAGGTAGCGTAAATTAAACTAATAAATATGCGTGTTTTAGGTTGAATTTTTAATTGTTGCAATAGATTTATATAAACTTCGTTCTGCTGGATGTTCGCATAAATGCATTTATCTGCAGATATGTGTGAATCAACGAAACACACTTCGGTTTCCTTTAACGAATTTGTGTATGTTAATTGGCCGTTCAAGTTTAGTCTCAGATCACGTGCTAATTGAGCCTACACGACAGGGTCCTTCATCTTCAATTCACTTATAGCCTAGGCTACACAGGTTTGGTTGGAAGTATTAATACATTGGGATTTAGCTGAAATACGTCAAGTAGTTCACAAATTACGTCTGTCATTGAGTTAGGCCTTCTCGGAGATCATGCGTTAGTTGTGTGAGCATGGAATTATAAATAGTACGTGGTATGAGCTTCTACTCAAATGATATTGTCAAACTTCTAGAAAATATGATACATAAAACACGTTAAAAATTACTGTATATTTTCTTGTTTGAGAAAATAATAACTTTTACTTCTTGTCAATATTAATTTTGTTGATTGTGTTGGAAACAAGGATGAGAATGTGTTGCTTACTCGAATCGCTAACTAGTGTTTTTGAATGGACGTCATTGTTTGGGTTGATTGAATACGTTGGTTACGTCTTCTAAGTTGACAACGGTGAATATTTGTTTTTGAAATATATTGTGATATTGTGTAAATAAACACACGCATTGAGATCTTCAAAATGTGTTTGTTTAAAACATCACCAGACACAGAAGTGAACAATATTTCCTCAAAATATTAAAATATTTGTCTCTCCTTGTCTTCGAACAGTCGAGAATTAAGCAACAGTGGAAAACGTTTAAAGTGGTAAACAAGACTTGTCGTGAACAGTGTTCGATTATATTTGAAAGCGACTTGTGTGCGTGTGCGTGCTACAAGACAACGCGGAGGCGCGCAGTTTGTGTGTGTGTGTGCGTGTGCGTGCTACAAGACGACGTGAAGGCGCGCAGTTTGTGTCTGCAAACACTCCCAAGCTTGTCAGGAAGATTAAGGAAACATCAAGACACCGCATTATGTACTAATTAGCAGAGGCAAGCGAAGTCTCCTCTCCCTTCACTTTGTGCAGCCCCTTTCATCTTCTGAGCCATACTAATAGGCATTATAAATGAGACGAGCGGAGCACAGAAAACTTTCTTGCACGCATATTATTTTCATGCATTTTTCTTTTCTAATTTATTCGTATTTCCTCTGGAAGGCACGGCTTGCCTGACCTACAATTACTCCTACACACGTGGACCAACAAAACAAGAGTTAGGAAGCCAATTCTCGTGATATGATCGAGCACATTCGGAATAGTGGCTGGATATGCGCGTATAGTGGCCCCAGCCCTTTCAGTCATCGTGTTCATGATGATGGACATGACATTCTTAATTTAAATTTGGGTAAATGATAGTTTTTTCAGTTTGACCACATTTTTTCCCATTTTTGGGGTTGAATTTATTTAAAAAAATATATAATGGGATGATTGTACCTTTTTAGGGTCAATTGAAAATACACATCTGCAAAAATTGCTAAGAATGTGGAAATTTTGGTTTGTCTCGAAAATGTAATATCATTGTAGTATTGCTCTTTTTTGAGATAAACAAAATCTAAAATATAGTAACAATTCAGAAAAAATCTTCTTTTAGAAATGCATTTAAAACTTTAATTTTAACTTAAATTGTAGCCTTAGTTAAAAATCCAAAATTTGCCCAAATTCCTTAAAAATCATGCTAAAAAAATATTGAAAAATATCAAAATTCTCAGAAAAAAATAAGAAAAACGAATTGTTTGCTGAAAATGACCTAATTTAGACCAATTTAATTCGTGACAGAGATGGCTAGTGCAACACGAGATATCGACTGGCTGCAATCAACTAAACACGTAAAAAATTCTTTATTTTGCTGACATCAATGTACCTGATTTTATAACACATACAAATAAGTAAGCTAAACTATGGTGACCATGGAACCCATCAGGACCGAATCTGTTACTTTCGTGCGGCCAAATAGTTGGCACAAACATTTTGGCTCCAATAGTAAATACATAACTAGGAGAAGATTTCGTTAATTTCCTGTGCAAACATGATAATATAATTCCCTTTAAATCAAACTATGCTTTTGCAGTTTGAAGCAATTCAACGAGATATTTTTAAACTAATGAAACAAATTAGTTTCTTATAATTAAATTAGAACTTAATTCATTGAGAGAATAAAAGAGTTTCTTTCTCTCGCAGAAGGTTTTTAAGACCGCCACAATCAGACATTTAAATTAAATCTTAATTTGTGTAAATGAATGAAAATCGACCCCACCACATTACTCCCGACTATTTCTATCTGCAATTAGAATTCCAGCACAACTAACTTAATAAGTTGAGTATTTTTCCTCAATTTGGAATTAGTCTTGGTGTAGGGGAAAGGGAAGGGGAGGGGAATTTGGATTCCGTAATTAGTGAAAAAAGCAAACGAATTCCACTAATCAAATCCTAGTTTTTACTGTCTTAAAACGCCAAGTCGAGCGGTAAGTCATAACACTGGTGACGCATCATTAGGCGGGAAGGGAAACGAGAGGTGACTTGACGCAACTTTAATTAAATTGCAAAACAATCTCATATTCCACAATAGTGATTTTATTCCGTCAGTTTTATTTATAAAGAACCTCATGAATTTAGGAATATAATTTTATGGGATGAAATTAAGTTGTTATTTTTCTGTAGTTAGGCTTTAAAATGCCTGACTCAATTTTGTGATAGCATTTTGTCTTCCAATGAACTCAAATAGAGTGCGAACTCTTGGATGGACTTTACATTCCATGATAACAAGGCACAGTGCCAATGTCTCTATCAGGATGGAAAACTACAACGTTACATATATTTGGAAAACCTTCCTTGATTGATAAGCAAATTTTAAAAAAAAGTGAACAAGAAATGTTATAAGTTAACCGCAATTGGGACTCGAACCCAGATATCCCACTCAAAAATCAACGACAAGGTAGGATTATATGTCTTAAAAAATAAAAAAAAATATATATATAACTAGTTCAATATAATCATAATATGACCATGTGGACCATATAAAAAGCTTCAGAGCAAGCTTCAAGCATGTCACATTTTAAAGTTTGCACGTGATTTGTTAAGACAGAACCTTTTTAATTTATAATTTTATAAGATAGTTAACTGATGATTGCATGTAGGCAAACCGTTACACGTTACAGTGTTACAGTCTGTATATTCTCTACCTGCCTCGATGCTGCAGTTCCACCCCACACAATTCCACCCACCTCGGGTGACCCTGTCTGATCCTCTAGGCCTGTGCGTAGGCACGAGCCAACACCACCACCAGATCAGAGGATCACACGCACTCATAGCTCATGTTGCGTGGGTACGTGGTTCTTAGGCGAACGCACGCATACAATATACAATTATATAATATATTTTACAAAGTCTAGTTAATACACAATTAAATGGGACACTATACAAATAACTTGTGAAATATGCATATTTCTCTCTATTTCTCAAGTGAAATTTGAATTTGTTCTGTGGTAAGGAGGGAGACCCGAGTTTAGTCCAATAGAGTTGAAGCTTTTAATTCCAGGATAATATTATATGCATACTTATTTTGATTAAGATGTAAAGTAACAAGATTGGTTAAGTTTAGTTTATTTGGATTCAGGGCGCGTCAACCGTTGGGTCATGATGTGCCACTGTAGCCTATAGGGGATATGGGGAGGTGGGGCCCATGCTGGTCAGATCCGGCCACAGGCAATAAGAGGAGGGTCTTATATGACATCGTTTTTGTCTTCGATAACATTGGTTTAGTTTGGAATATTTATATTAAGGGCACGTCAACCGTTAGGTCATAATGCGCCACTCTAGCCTAGGGGAAATGGAGAGGAGGGGCCCATGCTGCTCAGATTCAGCCACGAGTAAAGGGAGGAATGGGGGGGGTTCTTACGTCGCGGTCGTCATCGTCTTTGTCATCGTTTGTGTTGTCAATTGGTCGTCGTCGTCGTCGGGGACGACGACTGCCAGAGCTCGCCTCTAGTAAAACCTACCCTTCCCACAAGCTGATGTTTGCGAGATAGACTTTTTCTCTTGAATCGCCTTTTACTATTAGCAGAGCCATGCTCTGGGCCAATTCTACCCCGGGCCAAGACGGGAGACTACGTAGCTTGAGCAGCTTGTATCAGGCACTCAGGAGTGCAGAGAATGTAGCAGAGCCATGCTCTGGGCCAATTCTACCCCGGGCCAAGACGGGGGTCTTCCATTCACATATAGTACACGTAGTGTCGTTGTCACCATCGTTATTAGGGATGGCGTTGGTGGTGGGAAAGAGTCTACAACGACGACTGCCTGAAATCGTCTCTAGCTACAGGGGGAAAAATTAACCTCTACCTACATGATTTAGGTTTTTCAATTTTGGTCCCGATTGGTAACACGAAATTGGTAGCTTATAATATAGACGAAAAATTAACATTTTTGTATGGACTTTGAGGACTGTGCGACTGTTGTGTTAAATGAGAGAATGGCTATGCATGAAGAATGAGAAATAATATATAGTTATCTGTCGGAGGGTAAAAACAGAACAAAGATTTTCCTGCATGTAATTCGGAAAAATGTATTTTCCGAATTCTCTAGACGCTGAGCGTCCGCACCCAAGTTAATTTTTTTTCCTAATTAATTTAAATAGAAAAATAAAATAACAAACGAATACAAAAATCGGTGTCAACTGAAACCAATAGGAAGTCCTTCAGTCACGATGGCCGATGACGAGAGTTGGACCCGCTGGCTCAAGAATATACTCGAGCGCTGTATCACTGAGCCGCGTCTGCCCGCAAGTCATTAGTGAAATATCGTGTGCGGTTGTAGGGCAAGAAAGTAAGTCAAGGCTCGTCACGTCGAATATGTTTTGCTTGAGACCTTGGATCTGTGTGAGCGCCACCGAAGATTATGGTGTTGTCATAAATAGGTAATAAAATAATAAGTAGGGATTCTATAGTGTCAACAAACTCATTTGCAGTAATTGATTTCATCATGAGGTGATTTGCTATCTACAGTGAATGTAGTTTCAAACGAAGATAGAAGTATACGATGCGAATATTGTCAACTTATAATGATGATATAATTTCTTCGGGGAAAATGTTTGAATTTCATGAGCTGTGAAGTACATTTCTGCAACCAATCCACAACCCCTTTACGCTCATCTGAATCAACCCAACAGATTATTGGTATCCTCCGATCATAAACAATTTAGTCTTGTTTCCCTCGTAATATCGTATGTCTAGCATCTGATTTCATAATACAGACAACATAGGATAATATCGTAGGTCTAGCATCTGATTTCATAATACAGACAACATAGGATAATATCGTAGGTCTAGCATCTGATTTCATAATACAGACAACATAGGATAATATCGTAGGTCTAGCACCTGATTTCATAAACAGACAATATAGGATAATATCGTAGGTCTAGCATCTGATTTCATAATACAGACAACATAGGATAATATCGTAGGTCTAGCACCTGATTTCATAAGACAGACAATATAGGATAATATCGTAGTCTCTAGCATCTGATTTCATATAAAATAGACAATATAGGATAATATCGTAGGTCTAGCATCTGATTTCATAAGACAGACAACATAGGATAATATCGTAGGTCTAGCATCTGATTTCATAGACAATGTAAGAGCTTCGTTGATGAGAACCCAAGAACGAACCTGAGATTTTTGACGAATTGATATCAGAATGAATCGCGTAGTTCTTGATTTATTATACCTGCCTCTGTAAACATAAACTGACAGAGTTGCCGGCTCGTTTATTTCCTGCAAGGCGCGAAATTTCCCTCATACCTTGTTGTCAAGTCTCTTTATGCCAGTCAACCGAAGATCTCCTGTAAATTGTCGCAATAAGTAAGACTGTAAATATTTGCCCGAGTATATTATAGATGGCTCGATGAATAGGGACGGAAATCCAATGCAAAAGACTCGAAGCCCCAAAGAAATATTGATGAAGCGAGTCGAGAAAGTTCAGAATCACAATTTTCCAATATTTGCACACTTCCGTGTATATATTGAAACGTCGTGAAAATTGCTAACTCAAACATCTTGCTGATCAACTCCTGCCATTAGGCGCAAATTTGCACTCGTCTCTGCAAACACCAGCCTAGGCATATATTATGTCATTTGCGTTTGTTCTTCTAGGCCTATGTCTGCATGACGTTGTATCGATGCTGGTTTCACAACGATTTATTTTAAACCGGATATTATAAAATCACATATATATTTTCCTCGCACTTTTCACTTCATTAAATAAGTTATATAGTTTAATAATAACAAAGTTATGCAGGCAGATTATCTCTGCAATATATGCCAACCTAAAAAACTCAACTATAAGACTATAAAATGCATTTAATTAAATTGTATTTGCATGGACAAAATAAATTGTTAAACTTCATGAATGATAACTCACAAAACATAGGCATCACATCATGTAAAGTGTTGTGTTTTCCTGGACGGTGGGTTCAAAACATACATCAGTTTACTATCCTGGTATTAGGCGGGGGTGGGATACTTATTACTGTGAGTGAGAGATTATATTTGGAAAACATTATCAACAAACAATTGTGACGTCACCCAGATGTTTAGGGCCTACATGCACGAAAATTAAAACCAAAATAAATCCAATAACTAGAAAACAAAATAACTTTTGAAATGGTGAACATGCGAAGTCTATTAAGTTGGTTAATATTTGATTTGTATTGTGTGTGTTATTGTAGACCGTGGCTCGCTTCCATGTATAGCACACAGCGCTGCATGTCACGGCGGCGCTTTTAGTAAACGGAGTAAACTTTTTATGATCCCTAATACGGCTAACAGTTAGTGGCAACATGGATGTTTTTATGATTTAGTACTTGCGAGGGTGATTCGGTTAGGAGGGGGTGGGGGTGGGGGGCTTGTGTATTGACTGAGCGGAGCGCGCATGCGTCGCCAGACGACGCTCGGCGCCTATCTTTTAACTTTACCTTCTAGCACACTGCAGAACAAACATGGCAACCCCAACCACATTCCATTATCAGAGCCGCAGTCCACTTTGGACGGTGCGTATTGCCTTCATTCACTCACATAGCACGCTTCTTACTAATTTCAACATGATTATATTATACATTTATTGACAAACGAAAATTATTACAAAAATGCTCGTGCTCTTTACGGGGTTTGATCCAACACTCTTTAGAGCCATAAACAGCTCGGGCCAATATATCCTGGAACCACAATATCGACCGTGCCTTGCTATGTAGTGGAAACACCGTTCGCTAGACTATTGAATTAACTAACGAATTTAATATGAGTTGGTCAATGTACCATCTTCCATTGGATAATAGACCAAAAATATTATAATAAATTATTTTAGATTAATTAAAATTGAGTGTAGTAGAGAGATGAACTCAAACATGCCCCTCCCCCCCATTGCACACACCATCATGTTTAAACATATATAACTTGGAAGAAACAGGCATGGTATTTACTCAATGTCTCGTTCGCGTTGACAATGCAAAAACGTGTTTACCCTTTGTCAATGGCAGTATTTTAATTAAGATATTTCAATCTCAGCAATAAGTTTGATTGATTTATACTATTATGATTACCAAAGCGATGATGTTAATTAATCGTTTTATTAACTTTCCTTGTTTCTTTGCAATTTAATTGAGTGATAACTTGGCTTCAGTTGAATTGGTATATTATATATAGGGACTTCTCGCCTATGCGCATCGATTAGATTTAAGTAGAGAGAGCCATTTATGAAAACAAAACAAAACGTATAGTTAAAACATGTTTCGTTATTTAACTAATTTATGATCTGAAAGTCATGGGTTGGTGGTGGGTGGACCTATAGCTGGACCACGTGACCACACCAGCTTGCACCGCCACCTATACCATGGCTGTAAACAGTGCGAGGCTGTGGTGGCGCTTGTTTATACATCCAATTTAGTTAACTTAGATACCTCAACCGAGTCGCTAATCCGTGGCGAGCTTTTACAGCTTGATGTGAAACCGTAATGTGGACTAATCACCTGACCTTTAATGGATGACAATTGCGCGTGTGCATAATAAGCAATGCATTCTGTGGACTGGTCGGTGCATGGTTTAATATGGAAGACACCACATCTTCAAGTCCCCACCTAAGACGAAACCACGATTGAAGAATGTCGTTTGGAAACGAGTTTGGTTGATAAAATATAGAAAGTAAGGTGGTTTGAACTCGTGAAGATGAACTTTCGAGAGAGCTGACGAAAATATTACATGTTGGAGACCGTGGTAAAAGGATAGCTCAAGCAGATGCCTATATATCACATATTTCGGGGTTGACTCCATCGTTCCTACAGCAATACTCGCATCCCTTTTGTACCCTGAAAAGAGGGAAGGTTAGAAGTCCCCGTGCGTGTAGTCGTATTCTGGCCCAGCAAGAAAAAACTCAACTGAATATATTGAAAAACGGTTTAAGGAATTGACTGAAATGTTTGGAGATGTTATGGTAAAAATAAAAATTCGCGTTTCTGTAGATTTCTACAAAAAAAATCATAAAATATCTAAAATTTAAAATTTTCCAACAGTCTTTTTTTTATTTGACAAACTTCATATTCTTTCACTCGGTCTGGATGGAACCGTCCAGAACAAATCATTTTTTTCCCCAGTATTTTCTTCTAGATTTTCTATAGGATTTTAAAACTTTTCGTCCACTTACGTGTTTTTCGTGCTCCATTTAAAAATTCATTAATTTCTACTAAAATAATACATTTTAAATTATTAAGTAGATTTGTTTTTAATTTAGCAAATCAATTATATAAAAGCGAATACATTTTACATAACTTATTTATGACATATTATTTTGTGTTATCTGCATTTTTAAATTACATACAATACAATATACAAAAACTACAACTATGTAACAACAACATACAGACATACAACTATTCTTGAAACATCTTGAAATAAATGAGAAAACTAGTAAATACATTTCAGCATAGTAAAATACAATAATTCGTAAAAAGGCAAATACTAAACTTGACAATATGTCCAGGTCAACATAAGTAACATGCAAGCAAGAAGTAACAGCGTAAACCAATATTTGTATTTGTCATTATTGTAGTCTACTTCATATTTCTTTCTCCACACTTCATTTTCATTTTTTCACTTAATTCATTTCACTCCATTTCATTGTTTCTTAATTTATTATCAATTATTGTTAAAATTTATCATCTTATCCGAAAAATATAACTTATGTTAATACATTTTAATTGTTTTTATGAGCAAAAAGGAAACCTTTTGATTCTAATGCAGAACTTTGTCTTTTTCACACACATTGGTATTGTTGATTTACCCTTCGTTCTACATCTATATGGATAACTCAATGAATTTGACCAAGATATATTTGATTTAGTAGGCCTATAGTCTAATCATTTTTTGTCAAAGGAAATAAATTAAGATAAATGTGATCAAAAAAGTCAAATTTGTAAACCAAAGCCCATGCACCCGCCATTGAGACGCACGGTGTAGCCCTCCACATCGCCTCGGGCGGCGTCCATGGCTAGGCGTGTCTTAGTTCCGCGCCGTCACGCGAGGGGCGTGCATAGCAATCATGTTTTGTTCTTTCTGGCTTGTTTTTACGACGAACCTCCATTCCGTGGCTCAAACATTGCCCGTGCCATTGGTTTAAGCGACGTAAAGCGGCACCTTGTTCTGGAGAAAAAAAAGTAATTAAAGATGTGTTCTGTTTGCCAGGACTCAACAATACGACTCTATTTTATTTGTTTGCGGGCTGACCCTCACACAAAAAATGTGCAAGCCGTCCGAAGTGATGACGATAGAACGACTGATAGACCATGCTCCATGGATGACTAACGACAGTCGCTCTGGTGATTATCACGAAACACGAAGGCAGGCATGAAATTAGAAATACGATATTATATCGTTTTTTAACTTCACCTTAATTAGGCTCAAATAGCAAAGCATAAAAGTATTTTGTTACGTAAATGTGCTATTCAAGATGATAAGTTTTTAAGATGAGATGAACAAAAATATATTACACAAACATCCCTCCATCATGTGCGACATTCGAATCGAACCCACTCCAGTCTGTTTGGGTTGGAATCATTGAGCGCCATGCCACTGTAGAGACTGGATGTATAGACCTACAACAACAAATATCTTGCATTAAACATACGCGATGAATAAGTTGTTCCAATGGACAAATTAAAGAACTATATGGCAATTTCAATAGTTCAACTTACTTGAGCATTCTATAACCTTGTGTATTGTGTACCTTGTACTTTAGGATAGTAACTGGCGTCGTATGGCATCCATGGTGTAACGATGATGCACCCTGCATCTTTTATTTTGCCAATATGTTCTTCTTTCTCTCCTGCAAATAAATTTTGCCATGTTTTAATACATTTTATCTTTCGATTCTACTTTTAGTTCACAAATTGTTTAATTATTATTCTTACTCTGATTATGATCCCTACACAACAAACACTGAATTATTTACTGGTTGCAATGATCCCACCATAACATTATTTTCAATATCTTTCATTGTTATTTGAACACCAACATTGATAAGTAATACTTCAAGTTCATGAAAGAAAATATTATTATGCTTCTATTCTTTAACGAACGTCTAGTGCTTAACGTATCTACACCTAACTCCAAATAGATCGCATTTTATTATAATTCCGCAATTCCGATAAGATTCCTGTTAATGCTATTCCGTTTTTCTTTATTCACAGCTGAATACTGTTATTCCTACACCCTTCATCAAACAACGTATTGCAATGCAAACAGTTTTTTTCTGTAATAAAGATCGTAATGACCATATTGCATGTGATTGCATTGCTATATAGAAGGGAGCGATCATTGTTATTGAGTCAGCTTTTTATACACGCGTTGGGTGAATATACGTGCATTGCTACTGCTAAACCTCATTACCGGGAATGTACTAGTAAAATATAGGCTATTCAAATAACACATAGTTCGTTATCGTCGGATAATTATAGCCGACAAATATCACATTTACCATGTTTCTATAAAATATATTTGTTCTTGTCCGAAATGCTCCAAATTAATGCTTAAACTATGAACACATTTAGTCATATTAAGTTTGATCTCATATTTAAGCCCACAAAACATACAGGCCAACGACCATAAATAAATTACATTATACTTGTTTTATCCGAGATAATATTTAACATAATTCAGGAAATAGCTTCTTCATTTCTTACAATAATTGATTCTAGAATAGCGAAGTCAACTGCCGAGCATTCAACACATCAAAAGCAACATTAATATGATTTTATAAACAACTTGATTTGACATCTCCATGGCGTCGGTCCACCTGTGAACAGTGGCCGGCCGAGAGTTCCAGGATAGTATCCTATCTCTTAGCTCGCCGTTATCCATCTTAGTTTTATTTATTTTTAGTTCTACTAAGACCGATCAACAACAGAGCAAACTCAGTGTGAGGGAGCTAGTATACAATTAAATAAATACCATATATCAAAATACATTATATCAACATTCATAAACAATGTAAATAAGTCTACTATGGAGTACAAATGTAAAACAATGGAGACCACAAAATGCCAATCACATTAAATAACAATTTTTAGACCTTACCGTTTACTTGCTATTAAAAAATAAGAAAAAATTGAGCAGATCGTGGGTTATTAAGAGCTTAATAATGTTGCCAACACATGAAAAACATGTCCACAAATTGTGATTAGAAATTGTTTTGGATCGTTCTTCCAGTATAGTTAAAGTGTTCCTCTCCAATGCAGCAAGTCCACAGAAAATCAGTTCTGTCACTAAGTGGGTACTATATACATAATCCAAAATGTATTTATTTAATTATCATTATACTGATAGATCTCACCATTACCAGTATTCTCACAGAGAGAGTGAACGAGGCCTGTATCACGTGACAATGTGATGGGCCCGCTGACAGGCACGTCCCTGATTTGTCTCTCAGACGTCGGCTATAGCCATTGATCGTAACTCTAACAATAAGACGGCCCAACGAGGCGTCGGGACGCCGAGGCTTTCGAAACAAATTGATTAACTTTTTATTGATAACTTTTAGGTTACGTTCTCAAAAGGGCGCTGTTTTCTTTAAAGAAGAGACTTGTAGTAAGAAATTCCTGAACTAGAATACAAATCGGACTTACTCGTTGTGATGGGTCAACTATATAGGTTACGGACGTTATAAAGAAATGTTTTAAAGAAAATGACCAAGAGGGCGGTTTAAGAAGTCGTAAATCTCTTTATCTCCTTTGTAAATCAGTTTTTTAACTGACTAGGTTAGAAGTTCAATAAATAAAATAAACGCATAAGGACAGAAGAAAACGTGGAAAATACTTTCATGAATGTCGTTGTATAGAGTATCGAGCCTGTGGTCTCCCGAATAAAAGTCTCATGTATGTGTCACGCACAAGTTATACCTACTGTGTCGAACTGGTTGTGGGTGTTGTTCTCTATGGTAGGATGCAGTCGTCTGTTTCACGTTCTCCATGCAGATTACTGTTTGGTGGAGGTGCCGGGTATAGCTAGCTGGTATTGAACCCTGCAATATTATAGTTTAGCGTATAACACAAGTATGACCTGTCTTCAATGCCAATTCTCATTGATTATAAGTAAAACAGTCTTGTTTTTCCCTATAGTCTACACTCGTTGTAACACCTCATTCATGCTGAGGAGCGACAATGAATATAGAGTCGCGCGTATCATGTCAGGGCACGTATAGGGTACTCTTCGTTTAAGTTTTTTAGGATAGTGAACTTTGACCAAGTGCTATTATGTTCCTCCGCCAAACTGAATTAGACTACGTTAACGCTTCAAAGTTCGCAGTTGAGCTGTGTGTATAGCTAAGCTGAACTAGGTTCACATGAATTGCACATTCTATTTTACTATTCATTTTATATTATGTTTTAGGCTTTGGAACTATAAACTCACTCTTTACGAAGAAGTGTATACTCCTTGTACCATTTAGTGAATTAAGATCTACTATATAGGTAGGTAACCCCCTATTACATTAGTTATATACCCGGTGTGACCCTCTTCAGGCGCAAATTAAGGTGTAGGAAAGTTGTAGAGGGAAGGACATGCATGAGGACCTGTTAGGAGGATTTACAGAGAAAGCCATGGAAACAACGTTCAGTCCGTATTGTCGGTGGCGGGAGTCGAACCTGCGACGTAGAATCCGAGTCTCGCGCGTTACGCATGAGCCACTTCTGGCGTTGAGCTGGCAACACCGCTCAAGTCGGTTCCTGGATAACAGCCCAACAAATATACAGGTAGGGCCGGAGAGTCGCGTTATCTAACTCTATAGGTGGGGTCGCGCCCAACTTCGATTAGTGCACAGGATGGCTTGCTTCAGTCGACGCGAGATTCCAGTGCATTAAATAATATTGCGAGTGTAAAGACCATTGCATACTTTTCAGAAGTGGCTCTGCTATAGCACGCTAATTTTATTCACATACTCCAGACTATAGGTTGTTTAAAAGATATCCCCAGTCAAACGACGAAATGTTTGGACAATCCTTTTCTTTACCTGTGCACTCAATTCACAATACTCTATCTATACTCACCTTATAAACCAAAGTAAAAAAAGAAGGATTGTTCGTAATCCAAACTTTGAATTTATTTAGTAAAGCATAATTCATTCGTCATTTTTCTCCTTGTGTCTATATAGTTGTGTTATTTTGTTTCATACTATCAACATTTCTTGACCGCAATTGACGACTTGATTGTATCCGCCTCCTGACGTCACGAGACAACATGGCGGAATTAGTTGGTATAAATCCTCATTTCGCAAGTTGACGCCTGCTTCACGGCGCAATACTTATCACGCTCTAACTTTTATTCTATTCATTATTTGGGCAATATTTAAATGAATAATATTTAACAAACATATCATTCCTTGTATAATAGCGATTATTTCGATTTTTTTTTTGACACATATAACAATGTACGCATCACACAAGTGAAAATTATCAATGACTTAAGTTTTCTCATTAATTTATTTGACAAAAAAACTACTGATCCGATTTCGACAAGACCTCTTTAAAAATATGCATCAGACTGTTTAGACAAGATAGAAAGTGCACTGAACAAAAATTTACAGCATAGAGTAATATGCAGGGTATGTGTTTTTATCTAAAATACGCACTCTTGACGTGCGGATGAGCCGTGAAAAAGTGCACGGTGCATATTACTCTGTGCTGTAAATTTTCGTTCAGTGCCTTTTCTATCTAGAAAGTTAGTATATTTCTTGTCAAATTAATTAATGAGAAAACTTAAGTCATTGATAATTTTCACTTGTGTGATGCGTACATTGTTATAACAAGCTAACGACTTTGTCAAAAAATCGAAATAATCGCTATTACAAGGAATGATATGTTTGCTAAATATTATTCATTTAAGTATTGTCTAAATAATGAATAGATTAAAAGTTACAGCGTGATAAGTGATGCGCCGTTCAGCAGGCACCAACTTGCGAAATGAGGATTTATACCCGATACTAGCCACGTGACCTATAGATCGTTTTAAGCTCCGCCCATTTCGAGTCGTCAATTGAGCGCTAAGTGCTAAGTATTTTGGTTACCGGTACTAAAAATTTGTCCACAATGGTCATATCTGCACATTTTCTTGATGTTTGTTTTATGAGAGGTACTTGTGACTGTGATGTAGTTTTTCGAAAACATGTATGCAATGGCTTTTCATAGTTTTATAACGGTGTAGACTTCAGGTCATGTGTCCCCTTAACCATTTCGTTATTTTAAATAATACAAGGGATTTTCATTGAACACCGGGGCTCGAATGAAAAGGGATTAGTGCAGGTATACAGTATCGACGATTTAGCATCGGATGTCGTTTGGACATATTGGCAAACATAACAGTTAATATTTTTAAATCGTTCTTAGCCAATTTAATTTGAAAGTGGCATAATAAAACGTTACTGTGGGCAATTCGTGTAAAAGATAGTTCAGCTTCTATTTGATTTGATCGAATTTTAACCCGTGCTTTGGGCCACCCGTTGGTAAACAAACCACATCCATGCAGACAGAGCGAAGTCAATATATTATTTCTATGCATTGACCACTATGGATACAACGCCCTCGGATTACACAGGAACGAACACAACCAATGAGCAAATCCACCGAGAATTGCATCAAATTGTTTCTCGTGTGCTCTAGTACTGGGCTTGTTGGAAGGATTTGTTTATGTATTTTACAATACACCTTTTAAGCTGTTTACCCTACACTAATAAAATCTCACCGAAAAATTGTCGAGTTTTTTACACTCTAAACAATATAATTGTATGTTTTAGGTGTATCTTTTGCCTGGAATAACCCAGTCATGTTTTTAAATAATATAATAATAAATCAATGTCGTCGATATTAAAGTTATTACAAATTGTTAAATATTGTGTGGTTTTTTATTATTAATTTTAATGACAAATGACATAGAATTATTATTATATTCTTTAAAAACTTTACTGGGTTATTCCAGATAAAAGATGCACATTCATTACAACCAGAAGAATTGTATCTAAAACGCCAAAGTCGATGTTAGACGAGTGAGCGAGTCATGTGTTGAGTACCAGGGAACATTTGCATTTAATCAACTGTAAGGCCATAATGCGCCACTCTATAGCCTAGGGAGGAAAGACCCATGCTGGATCCAGCCTTAGGTAGGGGGTGGAAATGGAATGTTATCGGGTACTCAACACATGACTTACTCATTTGTCTAACAACGACTTTGGCATTTTCCTAGTATAAAACATTACAAACTCCCGGAAGTTAAGCAGCATCGAGCGTGGCCAGAAGGAGAATGGATGACCGACGAGTCTCAGTCTCAGTCTCGAACCGAATGTCTGTTTAAAATTTCAGCGCGATAGGTTCAGCGACTCGGCTGATTTCGGCGTCGCACACACACTCAGAATCGTAGAGAAAGAGTCGTTTGACTTGAACAATAACCCAGTCGCTGCACTCCCTCGTCTAAAAAATATATTTACATGTTTCAGCTGTGTTCAAAACATAATAATATTTGTATTAACGTTAAAAACAAGAGTGAAATACATAATATATTTTGGTTACACAATATAATATGTACGGGTTTCCATAAGAAATTCCAGAAAATAAATTTAAAAAAATTATATTTGTAATTTTCTAATTGAGGACATTTAAAATGTTAAATCGATTAAAAAATACATTGACGCTTTGGAGGGAAAACTAAAACATATATGCCCTATACACGCAAGTAGCGCATACACAAAGCATCACGAGTATTTACATGTCATTACTTTATACCCACAGCTGAACTAAGTTACCAAGTATAATCTGATTTCTGGCAAACTAATGCAGAAAGCAAATGTTTGGTTTGTTTTAGATGGTGGGGGGAGAGGAACCGCACGCAGTCTACTCCCGACGAAACAGCCACGCGTGAAACTGAACGAAATGTCACGTCTCAATGTGGTTTTGATAAAATAAAAAGTGTGGCTTAGTCTCCCGCCCCTCCCCCCTGGAATATCACTGTCAACAGCGCCATTGTGAATTGATTTGTCTGTAGCACGGGCGCGCTCTCAGCGAGCGAGCTAGCGTTGTAGACTTTGCGCGCCGAGTAGACTTGCTTTCTGATGATCCCTTGCAAACAACCAATATTTAACAGAGTCAAACATTTGAGCAGAATTGAAATTGTAAACAATTAAAACATAAATGAAGAATGGGGAATAATTAAATGTTATTATACTTTCAAATTCGTGTTTAAGTAAACGCGAATGTGTACCAACCAACCAAGCCCCGACGACGAGTAGCCAGTATAAGCTCTTCTCCATCTGTCAACTGGGCCGGCGAGACGAGGAGGCAAATATGTCACCAGCTCTGCATTGGAAGGGTGATTTGCATCCACCTCGACTTAGTGGCGGACGCTAAGCCTTCATGAATAACACTTTTATTAGCAATTCCCAATGCTGTGTTAATAATACACAAATTAAGCAAACTTGCCATTGACATAAATGATAATTGATTTGCTTATAAATTTATTTATTATTTATTTATTTATTTATTTATTTATTTATTTATTTATTTATATTTATTTATTTTGTTTATTTATTTATATTATTTATTTATTTATTTATTTTTATATATTTATTATTATTTTATTTATTTATTTATTTACCTCGCATAATTTCATTGACATTCATACGTTACATTATTGGAACACAACTTATTTATTGTAGGAATAATTATTTATTTATTTTTACCTTTCAAATACAACCAAACTTCACAAACATTAAACTCGAATAAATGCATTCCCATAGATATAAACACTTTAACGCAACCGACGGTTTAGATCTAATGAAAATGAGTCTATATATGCTTTAATATTTTTAAAGGTTTTATTTCGAAAGGAGAAGGATAAGTATAGAAGATATATGAGAAATAAATATTAAATACGACATAAGAACAGACCAACATTTAACATGGCACAATCATATCAGTACCCTAAATACATACCAGTACCACACCTTAATTCAGCTTGTTATGCAATGTAAGGACCATTAATTACTGACAACTAACGTCAACATCATAATATCTTTCTAAACAAGAAAAATTATAATTGACATATTATACGTTATGAGTAACGAGAACGAAATATGATATCAAAATGTTTCATACACCTCTATATTATTACATTGTTATATTATAACGAAGTAAAATAATAGAATTGTAACTGTTTCTACCAAACTTATAGCATGTGATTCATGATTAGTGATCTATTTCTAGAACTGTGGTAGCAACTCAACTTGAGAATTTGACTTGTGAACTTTAAGATTGTATGTCTACTTGGCATCTGTATAATACTAGGACGTTCACTGATGATAATGTTAAAATGTTAGCTTGGCTGGGGCTAAAGTGCATTAATATCGACGAGCAAATTAGTCATTAACATACAAGGAACACATTACTTATATAAGATACAAATGGAAACGGAAAACGAACTTACAGGTTGGTTGGTTGGTTGGTTGATGTAGCCTATAAGAGGAGCAGAAAAATACGTAATTGGTCATGATGCTGAGTAGAAATAAACTTTAAAAAATCACATCACTGGTATTAAGAATATTTTGTCTCTTTCAGGATGGAGTAATTTGAAAGTGACGTGAATTAAAACACGGGATATTTTAGAGGACTAGGATTTAACTGCACATAACCAACCAAAAGAGGCAACGCCAGTTGACAAAAAAATATTTTATCTCTTTTATCTCTTGATTGCGTTTTTATCCAGACATAAAAATAAGAATAACATAATAAATGAAAGAAATGGCGTAATAATTTAACATTATTGTTACTGGTTTATAGTGAGGTGAAATTAGCGCTTTGTGATGGTTTATCAGGAAAATATAAGTGTTTTTGACAAAGAGCAATTTTTGACATCTTATACTTATGTCGTCATATGATAGACCGACTTACATTTTGTGCTTAAAATTCTCCTTCTTTAAACAAAGATTTTTAAAACCATATTGTTGGATGAGCGTAGCGAGCGAAGCGAAGATCATTTCACTACACTGGAGAAAAAAATCCGAAGGTTTTTTTTTTTCTTCTTTCTTTCTTTCTTTCTTTCTGTATTTTTGTCATGTCTGTTAAATCCGGCTAAAACGTTACTCGATTGCGATGAAATTTTTGGTGGCTTCGAAATCTTGAACTAGAAGAAACTGCCACGTTTTTGAGCGCATCGAAAAATTATTCTCATGAAAATCGCAATTTATTACGATTTTTTCGATTTTTAAAAAATTCTTCGACTTCTAAACTCTACATGCTTATCCGATGTAATGATTTTTTTACAGAACTTAACTTTATGAATTGATAATTCGTGTGAAATTAAGCGTAATCAAATAATATTTCTCATGAAAATCGCAATTTACGATTTTTTAATTTCTTCTGCTTATAACACCTACTGCTTTATCCGATTATAAATTATAATGATTTTCACAGACCTTAATTTAAGAATTAATATATTCGTGTAAAATTTGTGCGTAATCGAATATATTTCTTATGAAATTTCAATATACGATTTTTCCTTTTTTAAATTACGATTAATTAAAAAAAAAAAAAGTTAATTTTATTTAATTTGATTATTTAAAAAAAATTTCAACAAAGTTCTGATTTTTTCACAGAACAACAGAAATCGCAAACACATGCAGCTCAATTCACCAATTACGCTCATCAACAACGCGGCGGGACTTAAGCGCTTTTCTAGTAATAAATAATAGGGATACTGGTCAGGTTATATACCGAAAGTGTTGGCTCGAGCGCTAAGCGCGCGACTCTGATTCGGAAGATCCTGGGTTCAAGTCCCGCCGGGACCGGCAATCCCGACTGAAGTTTTTTTCTAGATTTTCCTCAAACGTTAATGCGAATGCAAGGAATATTGATACCTCTTATTCTCGGACATCCCTTCACAATTGGCCTAACTCCAATAGGCCTATACTTAATTAGGGAGTATGCAACTATTTTTAATTTTTTAATTACTGGTCATGCAGGTATATTGTTAAACCCTTTACATATTCTTGTATTACATTCTCGTCATTGAACTTCCAAACAACGTTTGGAATTTATTATCTCCTATATATTTGAAGATCCTGCTTGAAACTGTAATCAAAGTAAGCTAACAATTCCAGATATTTTTGTTTATAATTACATATCTGATTTACGTATCCCCACGTGAATATTATCTCATTCAATAGTGTGCAGCATTGATAAAAATCAAAACTTACTAAAAATCTTTGATTAATTGCATCTGTGCACTTGATATGATATAGGGCCTCAGCAAAGACAATGGGTGGCTGTAATACCTGACAAGCAATCTTATCGGGCCTTGGTTTACTGCTCCGTGTTCCTTGTGGGTTAAGCCTTGTTATGCAAGACTCACGTGGTCGGTTATGCAACCACGGCGATATGTCGATCTTTCTCTTGTTCGGCTCCGCCGGGGACGTTTGCACTCGTCGTAGGAAACCAATCATTTATTTGGCATTCTCATTTACAACATTTGAACATGTTACATTATAAAAAATAATGCGAGGTTGACAGAAATAGCATCTGCCCCATAGAACTGTGTATACCTATCACCATCTAATACAATATATTACAGTTTTATTCTATGTCCAACTTAAATATACTATATCAAATACATCATCAATACATAATAAAACCACAAAAAAATGAACTAAACAATGCCACAATAATACTACATCTTACAGAAATCTTTGATGCCGCTATTGAAACTTCTGTCTGTTTTTAATTCATTAGGTAGTGCACTCCATAAGAAGACAGATCTATTGTAGGCCTACTAAACATTTTGATATGCTGATTTGCTTTAGCCCTTAGAGGAATCAATGGAATGTTATTTCCATTTCTTTTAATAACTACAATTTAGTCACGTTATTGTTATATTTTACTAAGAGAGAAACCCAATTGATTCAGCTGGTAGCGCACCATGATCCACCTTAACACAATGAAAGATAGCATTACAACTAAGAAATAGCTTACATTACAACTATACTAATTGATTGAATTTGTTAAACAAATAGTTTGAAACATAATGGCCAAACCCTTGAAAATAGAAACAGTTGTCTTATAAGGAAACGGATATCAGAAACTCCCGAAGGAAGTCCTGGAAGAAGTGACGCATAAATACTAATAAATTCATATTTAAAATATTTAATAAGTAACAAAGGACGATTCAAACGAGTGCACCCTTGTGTGTGAGAGAGTGAGAGAGCTAGATTGCGTCAGTACTGCGGTGTAGAATCAGGTGGCAGCCTGATTCAGATAGTTCACCAACATCTGCAGACAAAATCTTACTACATTATATTTATTTATTTGTTCAATAATTTGTTCAATTTTACCATATTTTATGCAGTTTTTTAAACTTGTTTATACACAAATTCATAACATATCACAACACACTCAGCATTTAGCGCAAAAATTATTTACAACAACAAACACACACACATAACACACACATTCTTAGATATTCAAATCAAATAATTGTCAGCAACCATAGTATTATGACATACATGTTTTCCATTATTTGGTTATATGTTCCGTTCTCTGTATTGTCACAATATTAAATAATTATTAATTTCTTTACCCCACAGTTAAGCCATTTTCAGTTTGTGGGTTTTGATTATATCTTGTTAGATTTATTCTGTAGCTATGAACATAATTTAAAAAAAAATACATATTCTTAGTACCCATGCAGTCATGCAGTCATGCTTCAATTCCCAATAATATAGGTATCAAAGGCTTGTACACAGAATGCACAAATAAATAAAATAAAATATATCCGTATTTAGAGTCTATTTATTTATTCATTCACTCAAATACAACATTGCTGCCAATTTACATTGAGGTACTAGGATTATATATTTAAAATAATATTATAAAAACATAAAACGTAATAAAAACAGTAGAAGATAAACATTTCAGTAAACATACAGTTATAATAACATATGATAATGTACAATGAATTATCTATACTATGATGAATTGATGATTTATAAAGTACTGATAAGTATAAAAAAATAACAAAACAATTAGTTAAACAATAAAGAATCAATTTATTTTAAAACTTAAGTTTAACTATCCAATTATCGATTTGTGAGATGCCGAATTGATGTTAAAAAAGGCCGAAATTTATTATAAAAAAATGCCAATTGATGGAGATTGTGGGAAGGAGTTGAAAGTTGTAGGAAGACGAGTGAATAGTGACCTTTTCGTTGTTGATAGACGGGGGGTTGGGACATGAAACAGGTGACACAGTCGAGTAGAACGAGAAGGAACTCTGAGTGGGAACAATGACACTAGAATGTCGGACCTGATATATGTTATATGTCCATTTACAACGCGATGCAAGAACGCCATGTCTGATCTTTGTCTTTTGAGAGGTCGAAAGTTGTGCTTGCCTTCTGCCAGCCTACTGCAACATAATACAAATTTGTTGCCTGGAAGCAAATAATAAATAAATAAGTAAATCATACAAAATGTAATCTCAGGTATAATTTTATTGTATAGCCTACGAATGGTTTTGCATCACGTCATGTGCATCGCCCACAGAGCTCGCTTGAACTTAAAAGCTACTGGAATCATAATGTAACAAGGAGATAACGATTATGAAAAAGCACTACTGACGTGCGCTTGAACATGGGAACAATGAGGCTGGGCCACGCGTTAGAATAGACAACACGTCACAACATAATCATGATGATACCGCCCTCCATTGTCCAGTTCATTAGCTTCCTAGGAGCCTAACTAACTGTGCATTAACTCAACCCGGAGCATTTGTCCCACTAAGAACCTGTATTGCATTACATACTTAATTGATTTTCCTCCAACCCAACTATATCGCACTTGACAAGCAGATGTGCTGCTGTCAGTGATGGGGGTGCGATATGGGGACACACTCGGGGGCTACAACCCCAATATCAAATGTCACAGGTCTTAGACAGTTAAAACTGAGGGGCAAGAGGGAGAGCCCCCCCCTGCCCTCCCAAAAAACACCCCAATTCACATGGTTATCACTGATATAGATGGACAAAATAATTCCGAACTTATATGCACGCGTATGATTGAAGGAATTGTTCATGGCTACAAAAAAATGAAAATGGTTACAATGCAATACAATGATTTTTACTAGGAAAACGCTTAAGTCCCGCCGCGTTGTTGGATGAGCGTAATTGGTGCATTGAGTTGCCATGTGCTATGCGGATTTTCTGTTGTTCTGTGAAAAAATTATTATTAAATTGAAGATTTTTTTTAAATTAAATGGTATTTTAAAAAAAATTAACTTAAATTTTAATTTTTTTTAATTAATCGCAATTTTAAAAAGGAAAAAATCGATATTGAAATTTTCATAAAAAATAATTAATCGATTGCGCACAAATTTTACAGGAATATATTAATTTATAAAATTAAAGGTTCTGTGAAAAATCATTACAATCGGATAAAGCATGTAGGTGTTATAAGCCGAAGAAATTTAAAAAATCGAAAAAAAGTCGTAAAATTACGATTTTCGTAAAAAAAAGTTTTTTGATAACGCTCAAATTTCACATGAATATATAAATTTATAAAATTAAGGTTCTGTGAAAAAATCATTACAATCGAACAAAGCACGTAGGTGTTATATGTCGAAGAAATTTTAAAAAAATCGAAAAAAATCGTAAAATTGCGATTTTCATGAGAAATAATTTTCCGATTGTGCTAAAAAACGTGGCAGTTCTAAGTTCAGAGATTTCGAAGGCCTCCATAAAATTTCATCGCAATCGGAGCATCGGTTTAGCCGGAATCGTGCTAACAGACAGACAAAAATACAAAAAAAAGAAAAAGAAAAAAAAACATTTCGGATTTTTTTCTCCAGTGTAGTGAAATGGAATCTTCGCTTCGCTCGCTACGCTCATCCAATTATTCTGTACATTCTTTAATTACAAAACAAGGTAAACATTACAAGGATCGATAAAACTATGTAATTCTTCCGCCTTACCAGTCACAATTAAAAACTTAGTTTATCTTATTCTTACTGTCAAAATATTTTGTATACAGCCCGAAGGTAAAATTAAGAGAATATAGGACATGCGTTTTTAGCGAATTTCTATTCGTTCAGCTGATTGTCATCAGAGTTGTTTGAAATTTTATACAAATGTCAAGGAAGTAGATCTGTAGGGCTCAACAGTGGCACTTTTTTAAAAATGCCTTTAGGTGAACGCTGCAAAAATTAATTGATTTTTACTAGGAAAACGCTTAGGTCCCGCCGCGTTGTTAATGAGCGTAATTGGTGCATTGAGCTGCCATGTGTTATGCGAATTTTCTGTTGTTCTGTGAAAAAATCATTACTAAGTTGAAGATATTTTTAAAATTAAATTAAATTAAATAAAAAATTAACTTAATTTTTTTTTTAATTAATCGTAATTTTAAAAAAGGAAAAAATCGTAATATTGAAATTTTCATAAGAAATAATTATTCGATTGCGCACAAATTTTACACGAATATATTAATTCATAAAATTAAGGTTCTGTAAAAAAATCATTACAATCGGATAAAGCATGTAGGTGTTATTCGCTGGAGAAATTTTAAAAATTGAAAAAAGTCGTAAAATTGCGATTTTCGTAAAAAAAAGTTTTTTGATAACGCTCAAATTTCACATGAATATATCAATTCATGAAATTAAGGTTCTGTGAAAAAATCATTACAATCGGACAAAGCATGTAGGTGTTGTAAGTCGAAGAAATTTTTAAAAATCGAAAAAAATCGTAAAATTGCGATTTTCATGAGAAATAATTTTCCGATTGTGCTCAAAAACGTGGCAGTTCTAAGTTCAGAGATTTCGAAGGCCTCCATAAAATTTCGTCGCAATCGGAGTATCGGTTTAGCCGGAATCGTGTGGACAAACAGACAAAAATACAAAAAAAAGAAAAAAAACATTTTGGATTTTTTTCTCCAGTGTAGTGAAATGGAATCTTCGCTTCGCTCGCTACGCTCGCTACGCTCATCCAACAATTTAGAATTTTCTTAAAAGTCCAAAATTGGCAATTTTCGAAAATTGTTTCTGGCTGACAAACAAACAATATTGATAATCGACGACTGTACGGCTGTCCAACGTCCATGTATGCTCTCTTGACAAGTATGTAAAGTTTCACATAGGATGCTTCCTGGCCGAGCGAACAGCTATTAGCTAAGTGCCAAATGTTTCCTATTTCCTTTTAATTAAGAAAATCTGTGATATATATAACAGAAAATATACGATGCAATGTGAATGTGAGTATGTATGCGTTGAGCATATAGCGACAAATATTGATCATGTACCCCATGGCAACAAGGCGACTACATCTTATCTGCAACAGCATGTTGTTGGTCCACTGGGTTTATTTTAGACGGGCCAGGATCCGTGGACTGTAAACTTCACATCTTGAATCTGATGGTGGGATCTCGGAACAAACACCTCGCTATCAGATGACTGCACGAAGCTAGGAAAATAACCTTATCAGGCGGTGTGACTCGGTGCTTGGGGTATTGTGCTCGCAACAACACGCGACTCAGTCACGACCCGTGATATAGTTGCACAGAGATGACGGGGTTCGTCACAGGCGTAAATACCTTGCCCGACATAATAGGAGCAAACAATTAATTATTAACTGAAGACTGATAGGCTTTCATGACTTTATTATTGTTTTGTGCTTGAAATCAACAATCGCACTTAAATTTGATTTTGTATATTAAATAGTTAAATTCCCATTGGCTACGTTTGTATATTTTAGCTGATGTTTTACTGATATAAGTCTCCTTGTATGTTGTAAAGTAGACTTAATTTTTGTTGTCACTTGTGTTTGATCAGACATCAAAGCCATTGACGACTACAACTTAAACCAAAACAAATTTATACAGTGAAACAAAATAAAGGTTTAAGACTTTAAGAAGGAGGCTGCTGATTTTACGCCTTTCAAATTTCTCACCCAATTTTAGTTGCATCAATTTTTGATTTTATATAATTGTGTAAAAATTACTTATGAAGGCATCTATCATCGTACTTTTTTATTAATTGATTATACAAATAAACAAAAAATAAATGCAATTTTCTAGAATTTAGAATCTGTCAAAATATTCAAAAACTCCTAAATAACTATACGCATTTTCTGATTGATCAATGATAAATATTGGAAATATGAAATAATAGGAGCGTACAGATGTCCTTCATTATCAAGTATACCAAGTTGTTGGATGAGCGTAGCGAGCGAAGCGAAGATTCCATTCTACTACACTGGAGAAAAAATTCCGGAATGTTTTTTTTTTGTCTGTTTGTCCACACGATTCCGGCTAAACCGATACTCCGATTGCGATGAAATTTTATGGAGGCCTTCGAAATCTCTGAACTTAGAACTGCCACGTATTTGAACGCAATCGAAAAATTATTTCTCATGAAAATCGCAATTTTACGATTTTTTGGATTTTTTAAAAATTTCTTCGATTTATAACACCTATTATCCTATACTAGGAAAACGCTTAAGTCCCGCCGCGTTGTTGGATGAGCGTAATTGGTGCATTGAGCTGCCATGTGTTATGAGGATTTTCTGTTGTTCTGTGACAAAATTATTACAAAGTCGAATAATTTTTTTAAATTAAATAAATTAAATAAAAAATTGACTTTATTTTTTAATTTTTTTTTATGAATCGTAATTTTAAAAAAGGAAAAAATCGTAAAATTGCGATTTTCATAAGAAATAATTATTCGATTGCGCTCAAATTTTACAAGAATATATAAATTCATAAAATTGAGGTTCTGTGAAAAATTCATTACAATAGGATAAAGCATGTAGGTGTTATAAGTCAAAGACTTGTTTAAAAAAAGAAAAAACATGTAAAATTTCGATTTTCATGAGAAATAATTTTTCGATTGCGCTCAAATTTCACACGAATATCTTAATTCATAAAATAAAGGTTTTGTGAAAAAATCATTAAAATCGAATTAAGCATGTAGGTGTTATAAGTCGAAGAAATATTTAAAAAATTGAAAAAATTCGTAAAATGGCGATTTTCATGAGAAATAATTTTCCGATTGCGCTCAAAAACGTGGCAGTTCTAAGTTCAGAGATTTCGAAGGTCTCCATAAAATTTCATCGCAATCGGAGTATCGGTTTAGCCGGAATCGTGTTAACAAACAGACAAAAATACAGAAAGAAAGAAAGAAAGAAAGAAAGAAAAAAAAAAAAAAACATTCCGGATTTTTTTCTCCAGTGTAGTGAAATGGAATCTTCGCTTCGCTCGCTACGCTCGCTACGCTCATCCAATCACCTATTATCCGATTTTAATGATTTTTTCACAGAACCTTAATTTTATGAATTTAGGTATTCGTGTGAAATTTGAGCGCAATCAAAAAATTATTTCTCATGAAAATCGAAATTTTACGGGTTTTTTCTTTTTTAAATCAATTCTTTGCCTTATTACACCAACATGCTTTATCCGATTGTAATGATTTTTTCACAGAACCTTAATTTTTTGAATTTGAAATTTGAGTAGCCTACAATCGAATAAATATTTCTTATGAAAATCGAAATTTGACGATTTTTTTCTTTTTAAAATTACGATTAATTAAAAAAATTAAAAATTAAAGTTTATTTTTAATTTAATTTAAATAAATTTAAAAAAATCTTCAACTTAGTAATGATTTTTTCACAGAACAACAGAAAATCCGCATAACACATTGCAACTCAATGCACCAATGCGTATTACTAGGAAAACGCTTAAGTCCCGCCGCGTTGTTGGATGAGCGTAATTGGTGCATTGAGTAGCCAAGTGTTATGCGGATTTTCTGTTGTACTGTGAAAAAATCATTACTAAGTCGAGAATTTTTTTTAAATTGATTTAAATTAAATAAAAAATAAACTTTAATTTTTAATTTTTTTAATTAATCGTAATTTTAAAAAAGAAAAAAATCGTAAAATTTCGATTTTCATAAGAAATAATTTTTTGATTGCGCTCAGATTTCACACGAATATATAAATTTATGAAATTAAGGTTCTGTGAAAAAATCATTACGATCGGATAAAGCATGTAGGTGCTATAAGCCAAAGAAATTTTAAAAATCGAAAAAAGTCTTAAAATTGCGATTTTTTTAAAGAAATTTATCTTTCGATAACGCTCAAAATTCACCCGAATATATCAATTCATAAAATTAAAGTTGTGTGAAAAAATTATTACAATCGGACAAAGCATGTAGGTGTTATACATCGAAGAATTTTGTTAAAAATCGAAAAAAAATCGTAAAATTGCGATTTTCATGAGAAATAATTTTCCGATTGCGCTCAAAAACGTGGCAGTTCTAAGTTCAGAGATTTCAAAGGTCTCCATAAAATTTCATCGCAATCGGACTATCGGTTTAGCCGGAATCGTGCGGACAAACAGACAAAAATACAAAAAAAAGAAAAAAAAAAGAAAGAAAAAAAACATTTCGGAATTTTTTCTCCAGTGTAGTAGAATGGAATCTTCGCTTCGCTCGCTACGCTCATCCAAAGATATAATGATTTAAGACCGCAGGACAAGGAACGCGCTGACATCAAATCTCGCCGGCTTAAGAAGAAAACCAAAACTGAAGAACTGTTATAATTTTCTATTTATGAAGTAGTTTACTGAATGTTATTTAAATTCGTTTAATTAATATAATATACCCCGCTGGAAAAGATTTTGTAATTTCTGGATTGATTTCCATAGAATAAACACTGGAATCACTGACATCCTCAAAGAGTGGGCCTCCAAGAGTGGGCCTATATCGTATCAGTTGGACAAACAAGGCCTCCCAGAGAATTGCGCAACCTAATGAGGATGCGGAGTTTCCTCATTATCCGAGAATTCTAACTTTCTTCCTTTCCAAGAATTGTGACGACGAGATTTGGTGTGAACTGTAGTTTGCTTATAAAGATTTTGGCCTTGCAGGAAAGTATAAAAATAAATGAATAATACTTTTCGCGAGAAGTTTGCCCATGGAGAACTCACCTCTTCAGGTACCAACTATAGGTGTAAGTTGACAGGATAGATGGAAGTAAATGTGCAAAGTCCAGTCGTATTTTTACTGATGAAAACCTTGAGTCGGGATAAAAAACAACCATACACACTTATTATTTTCATTTTTGTACTTCGGTTAAGTGACAAATGTAATGGGCTTCAATGCCTTCTAAATAATAAAATATCTACATTAGCCTGAAAATTACGCATTTGGCGATAGGCCTACATAAAATACATCAATATCGTTTTCTGTTTAGTGACACCGTTTGTACCAGAGTTATGTTAAACTGTTTTTACAGTGTTCTTACACATCTTTCAAGAAATAACAGGCTTAGGCCTACTTTTTATTTTGACGATTCCCTGATATTAACGTGTTATGTTCTAAAAATCGTTTACGAAAAACACTGCAGCTAACATAAACATTAATAGTTTACTCAATTAATAATTGATCATCGAACATATATGCTCTTGTGATTACTTTTATTGGTATGCAAATAAATCAAATGAAATACATACATTTACAAGACCACTGAGTTGCGTAATTGATTATAAAATGTTAACAAAACCAATCATAATTATTATGTACCCTACCTAACTAAAAAGTAGTTCACAAAATAGGTCGTTCCTTAGATTGTTTAAAAAAAACTGAATCAAATAGCTTTGGGTCTCGGTCATCCAATCGTGAATCAACATACCCCGAATAGAAGGGAGGTTGTTACACAACTTACCGCGTGGTGTAAATAATTGAGGCCAATGCCTGTTCCTTTGATCCGGGGTTGGGAAGTTTCTTATTCCTAGTCGTGAACGTTTGCTGCCTATTCCTGCGAATCCTGCACAGAGAGCATCGACGTTTCTACGTCCAACTCAATCAAATTAGTATTAGTTTGTACAATATCATGAAGTTGTTTTGTTACTTCTTCATTGTCACTTGTTATTGTCACTTATTAGAGGTACGTGTATTTTCACGTGTAATTTTATAGCGTTTTGTAGCATCTATTGTAAAAAACTTGTGTATGAAGTATTTCCATATTTTTATTTTGAAAACTATTATGTCATCATGGTTGAACTAATATCAACTGATATATATTCCATGAAAATAAAATAGAACAGGACTGGTTTCACAAAACACTATTTTCATCAACATATTATATATACTTTTAATCAATGAGGGCGATTAAGTGGCCAACTTTACTTTATATATACTATATAATATAAGAACAACATAAGAACTTTTGTTTACTAACACTACTATACTAACTAACTACTATACTATACTAACAAGAAGTTTTGTAAATAAATCGGGCAGGCATAAACAAAACAAAATAAATATTGTATTAGATCATAACCCGTTTCAATGAAAACAACAGCATGAAAGTTGGCTTTAGTGTAAATTTAAAACCAAAAGAATTCTAAGGATGTGCGGGTTTGAATCCAGAAGAAACATGAACTTTTTGTCACTGCAATCCACATCACTTCGATAAGAAATCAATGTAAACAATAACAAGACATGAAGTCAATTTCTGGACATCGGATGTGAGTGTCGACAATAAAGGAATGTTTCTCAAGATTGTATTGTCTGTCTACCAAAGAGGCCCACTCGTTTGCGATGTGGTGTCTCTAACGGTTGTTGTTGTTATTGTTGTGTGGGTTTCCTTGGGAGTGGCTGAATAATAACGTATCATACTGATTGACTCACTTATTTGTTAACAAATGAGTATTAGTCTAAGAAGCCACAAGCGAATAACAATGGCCTTCTTTCTTAGAATTCCCCTTTACCTGATGCACAGAAGCTGTTGGCCTATAATAGACATCACAACGATAACTGAGAATTTAATCGCTAATAAATCCAACTAGCCGTGATTGTGGCCTTAAAATGAACCCTAAAACCTGCGAGTAAACAGCCGTGGTAATTAGAGAGGACCCAACCCAGCAGTTTGGTTATACGACTTTTTGCGGTTCGGGATTAGCTTCCAGTTTTTCCCGCGGTCTGCGTGCTTGTATGAATAAGTGATTGCGCCCAGCTTGCGGCGGGGGAGGAGAAAATAAACCTAGAAAATAAACCTAGATTTTGCATAATGTACGTTCATATTCCAGGCATTGGTAACGATTACGGCGTAAGAAGTGGAATGCCATGTGTAGCCAACTAGTATTATTGAGACTCAAATTGTCCGGGCTGGGGAGATATTTTTTATAATTTATTGAGTATTTTAATTTTTAAATGATTTGAATTAAAGGGAGCTGAATAAAGTATGACTAATTTTATTACTTAACTATAGTGGAAGAAGTATTATATTCTGTAAGGAATGTGCATGACTATTGCCTTGATCGCCTACTCAACTAAAAATCACAATCAAATTAGCGTGAGAATGCCACGTATCTTACCGAAAATGTGTGTTTCTGCAGTTATTTACATTAATTGAGAAGAATTTTGCTGCAAATTTCTAGAAAGTAGCGCATGCCTATCTTCGTAGAACGAGTTGTTTTTTAAAATTTTGTTGGGCCACACGAAATATGAGAATATTTAATAAGAAATAAATTTAAAAAGGATTGTTACAAGATATGAAGAAAAAGTTATCAATCGAAGGGTGGACCCAGATATTCAATACGTAATTTGCCTGCATGTAATCTGGAAAGTGCGAAAGTACTAAAACTTAAAGTTTAATCTCTGGATTGATCTCCACTCGAGGGATGTATAGTTTTCTAACATTACGAGGATAGCTCTCACTGTTAATTCTTTTAGTGGTAGCGGTACACGACATGAAAAACGACAATACTGCACTTTTTGAACACGGTTTGCCGCTTTGCACAGTTGTAGGTGGGACCAAAACTAATATTTAAGGATGTGGAGGCACTCGAAATTTCCCTTAGAATTCAAAATGGCGGCCATTTTTCAAAACGATGTCCTCAGATACAAAAACTCTTTTGATGTGTCTAATAAATCATGTTTGGTATCGTTTTCGTATATTTCCGACTCGAATAACTCGAAAATAATGTCAAAATAAAAATCTGGGTGAAATTCTAGAAGTTTAACATGTATTTAGTAGTATTTTCAAGAAAATCTTCTTAGATTGGGTACGACGTAGAAACTCCTTTACCCTACCCCTGTAATTGCTTCCAGCATTAAATTATTATGATTATAATGTTTAATTTAAAACCGAAATTCATTTTTTTACTTATTGGCCAGTCATTGCTGCGGCAACCAGAGGTGTTCAACAGGTGGTTAATGATTATTGTGCTGATTAATATGCTGCTCTTTTTTAACTCGGTTTGGCACTTGGCTCAGTTGAAGCTGGTACCCAAAAGTTTTTTTTTAAGATGTGGAGGCAATAAAAATTCCTTTCGAATCCAAGATGGCGGCGGTTTTTGGAATGTTGACCTTAGTAACAAAATTCTTGCAGTTTTTCAAATTCATCTGTGTTTGGGAGTCATTTTCGTATGTAAGTGACTCTCAGAATACAAATATTACTTCAATATTAAAGTAAAATAACAAAAATTTGAGAAACTGAATATTTTGTAGAATTTAAACTCAATACTGGAGTTTACTTGGCCTGTGTTTACTTTGTGACGTTAAGAGGAGTCGCTGAGGCTGGCTCGGAGACGAGTCTCAGAACTAAGTTTTCTGTTTTTCTTTCTTTCGGGTAAACGGTTAATAACGTCGGTATAATATTTCACACGAACTTTTATAAAGAATCCATTACGCGTACTCCTAAATTAATTCATTAATTTTGAATTCACAAATCGTAAAATCTCCGTAATTTACTCAATTTTGGTGAACTTTGGGAATTTATTACAAGTGTACAGATTATTTTAACGCATATTTGAATACTGGATATCAACGATTAAATCAATGTGAACTAGCAGGTTAATTTGGTTTCATCGTAATATAAACGGTTTGGTGATAATTTCTAGAATTGAAATCCATGTTTTGGATTTCCCATTTTTTTTCGCGTTTTGGACTTATGTCTCGCAATTGACCTTTTTGGCTCATTACTTGCAACCAAGTGTGGATATCTACATAAAAGTACTTCATTAACATGCATGCAAAATTTGGTAATGTATTACCAACCGTTCAGCATAAATCATCAACACCTGCAGGGGCGCCAACTTTTCAGAACGACTGTATGTATGTGAATGTATGTGTATAAATAAAGTATATAATGTATAAAATATATACAAATGATACCACTATAGTGGGTATTATGTAAGCTAGGTACTTAAATTTATAAAGTGGATTCTTAGTGTTACATTTTAACAATATTATTATTATTGATTCATAGCAGTTGTCGACTCAAAGACAGTTTTCTAGAATTTGGTAATACGTTCTTGGAATTAAGCGAAGATCTTATAGTAATTGACAGCCGGGTGTTAGTGAGCAGGGAAGGTGTTGACACATTAAACTCTCTTGTAGATGATGGCATCAATCTGTATAAGGTTGTAAAGGAGGTACTATATAGTTGATAACTTAATAACTACTTTTCAACCCTTAAAGACAGTGAACAAAAAGATCTTCACGGCTAAACTAAAAATTACGTCTGCAGGCAACAAGAATAAGAAGTGTGATGACTGATGAGCAGCTTTTCTCTAAACTATTCATTGCAAGTCAGCACAGGGAAATTGGATTAGATGACTTTTTTCCGCACGAAAATCAGGCTTGTCTCCCTTCGATTTCAGCAAATGGTGAGCTGCGCATAGGTAACAAAGGCAAACTGACCATTAGGACTCAGAGATTTTCTTTCACACATTCACTGATTGTAAACAGTGTCTGCTTTTAATTTCAAAGGCAAGCGGTCTGCCAAGAGAGCAATGTGTGAACTTAGTGAAGAACGCGGCATAGAAGTAATAAATTGCTTTAAACAGAAAATCTTAAATACCTATATTCTTTACTAAATACCTATCAATTAGTCGATTTGTGATAATAGCCGTAGTGAATTTGTAAACTGTACGTATCATTAATATTTTGAGGTCAAATTCGTGTTCTCTGGCTCAAATTCATATGGACTTGACACCAAACATGATATTATTAGTCGTTTTGAGCAAAATTTTGAGTTCAAAGGTCATTTCCAAAAATGCCGCCATCTTGGATTCGTAAGGAATTTTAAATGCCTCCACATCTTTAAAAAATCTTTTGGGTACCAGCTTCAACTGAGCCAAGTGCCAAACCGCGTTAAAAAAGGGGAGCATATTAATCAGCACAATAATCATTAACCACCTGTTGAGCACCTCTGGTTGCCGCAGCAATGACTGGCCAAAAAGTAAAAAAATGAATTTCGGTTTTAAATTAAACATTTAAATCATAATAATTTTATGTTAGAAGCATTTACAAGGGTAGGGTAAAGAGTTTCTATGTCGGACCCAATCTATGAAGATTTTCTTGAAAATACTACTAAATATATGTTTAACTTCTAGAATTTCACCCAGATTTTTATTTTAACATTATTTTTGTGCTATTCGAGTCGGAAATATACGAAAACGATACCAAACATGATTTATTAGACACATCAAAAGAATTTTTGTATCTGAAAACATCGTTTTGAAAAATGGCCGCCATTTTGAATTCTAAGGGAAATTTTGAGTGCCTCCACATCCTTAAAAATTACTATTGGTCCCACCTACAACTGTGCAAAGTGGCAAACCGTGTTCAAAAAGTGCAGTATTATTTTGCGTACCGCTACCACTATTTACCTTCGTGTCAGCCATGACAAATAAATGCCATGCCGAAAATAATATTCCGGAATAATGAACAAGAATTTAAATTTTATATAGCCCACTGATAAATGAATTTTGTATTTGATAATATCAGTGTTTTGAAATTTAATAAATTTTTAAAATTGAAAAAAAAAATTAACGTAATTGTTAATCGTCTATTATGATTGTTACTATTAGATGATAATGATGATGATGATTTTTGTAACTTTACGTCTCATAAGTAACGACGATTACAATGCGGGATTCGAACCCACGTTCTCGTAGATACAGTATGAATTTGATGCTTTAAATGTAGCCTAATGCATATGTCAGACAATATTGCATACAAAACCACCTCCAATATAAAAAAGTTTTGTCAAGGCTCAAGGCATGAATGAGCGTAGCGAGCGAAGCGAAGATTCCATTCTACTTCACTGGAGAAAAAAATCCAGAATATTTTTCTTTCTTTTTTTTTGTATTTTTGTGTTTGTTAACACAATTCCGGCTAAACCGATACTCCAATTGCGATGAAATTTTCTGGAGGCCTTCGAAATCTCTGAATTAGAAATGCCACATTTTTGAGCCCAATCGAAAAATTATTTCTCATGAAAATCGCAATTTTACGACTTTTTTTTATTTTTAAAGAATTTCTTCGACTTACAACACCTATACATGCTTTATCCGATTGTAATGATTTTTTCACAGACCCTTAATTTTATGAATTAATATATTCGTGTGAAATATGAGCGTAATCGAAAAATTATTTCTCATGAAAATCGCAATTTTACGCAATTTTACGATTTTTTTCGATTTTTAAAAACATTCTTCGACTTATAACACCTACATGCTTTATCCGATTGTAATGATTTTTCACAGCACCTTAAGTTGAGGAATTAATATATTCGTGTGAAATTTGAGCTCAATTGAAAAAAATATTCTCGCACGAAAATCGCACTTTTACGCTTTTTTCTCGTTTAAAAAAAATTACGCTCATCCAACAAAGCGCCTGAAAAAGCGTTTGCGAAGCTGCCTAGTTAATTTACCATTTCAATGATATTTTACCGCATCGCTCCAAAAAATGCCCCATATAAAAAGTCCTATACCAAGTTAATTACTCCAAGGCCTAAATATGCGGCCTGAATTTCAATTGGCTAATTGATGCCCGCCTGATTGACTTATCCACAGAGCCAACGAGGTCGATCATTACTAATTAAAACAGCTCGTTAGCGCTAAATGAACCGATTTCAAGATCGACTGTTGGGTCGACGAGGAGAATAGAAAATATATAGGTTGGACTTGAAGCCTCCTGCTAGTACAATAAATAATTTTCTTTGCCGATAGTTTAAACAATTCAACTGGGATTATTATATTACATTACATTAGTGCATTAATATGAGACGTTAAGCAACAACAATCATCATTAATCTATTATCGCCAACATATTGGTACACATTAACGTGATTAGTGATTGTATTATATGTCATTATTATCATTAATGTCTATCTATTCCAGTAATAACTTAAACATAATTAAGAAAAGTGGTAAATTCACTTTCAATCAATTTGTAATGCGAGGGTGCTAAAGAAAAATGCTGCAAAATAAATAAAAAATAATTTATAGAAATATGCAGGGATTCTTCCAATACGTATGTTACTATATTTTTCAATGCAGCTATATACATTATTTAAATTGTAATAAACCTTTAACCCAGGATTGACGTCTAGAACCTATAAGAGTGCATCATCGTTGAACATACGATGCGAAAATTATATAATATAAAAGGCCATTAAATTTGTTGCTCATTTCCCTCTATTCACACTTATGTGCTATGGCAATACTTTTAAGCGTAGGCCTAACATGTTCAGTGCGTCATGGGTATAGCCAGGTTGCTATATTTATTACATGCTAATATCAGATGACGTTCGTATGTTCAATATCGTACTATTTCAAGAAAGGATTTGCTTCTTTTCAAAGATAGTAGAGCCCACATATTACGCTAAATCTCGAAACATTAAAGGGGCTAAAAAACCCTAAATTAATTTTTACCACCGTGATATATATAGCACAATACTACACATAAATGACAGTTTAAAAAATTATATCTTGTAACTGTGATTTTACACGAATTTTTTAATTTTTTTGATCCAGAAATTGGCGAAAATTAGTGTTTTGGAAAATTTCCTAAATTGGCTTTAACCTGTTTCTTTTTTGGTCCACATACTAGAGCATAGTACCAATCTAAAATGCCCCTTTATAACATCGTGTCTTGAAACTGTGCCCAAATATACCCTCAAACATGCAAAAATATGCATTCCAAGATCACACCCCATCTTGGTAATCAGCATATTTTGACCGAACTACTGGCCCAAATTACAAAACAAAATATAGAGAATTTACAGAAAAGGCTATCGAGTACGTCAATAATGGCCAATATTTTTTTGGATCAAAATCCTCCAAGGTCACGGGGCATAAAGATCGTCCCCATGTCATTTCTTATGGGACCTAGCTTTAAAAATGTCATGTTTGACAATTTTTTGGGAGGTCATGGTGGCCCCAATAATTTTTCTGTTAGTTGCTAAATTCATTACTAGTTAGCCTGAATGAAATATATTTTTTGAGTTTAGCGGTTAAATACCCCTTTAACGTATTAAAACATATTGCGCAGTATTTACTTTCGCTCCGTTGTAGCATATTTTAGTTAGCATTTGTATTAAACAGGATAGTTATAGTTATATTTTATAGCAATGATAATTCAATATAATTTTAAATACTAGGAAACGCTTAAGTCCCGCCGCGTTGTTGGATGAGCGTAATTGGTGCATTGACCTGCCATGTGTTATGCAGATTTTCTGTTGTTTTGTGAAAAAATTATTACTAAGTCGATTTTTTTTAAATTAAATTAAATTAAATAAAAAATTAACTTTATTCTTTTATTTTTTCTTAATCGTAATTTAAAAAAAAAGAAAAAAATCGTAAAATTGCTATTTTCATAACAAATAATTATTTGATTGCGCTCAAATTTTACACGAATATAATAATTCATAAAATTAAGGTTCTGTAAAAAAATCATTACAATAGGATAAAGCATGTAGGTTTATAAGTGAAAGAATTGTTAAAAAAAAGAAAAAACCCGTAAAATTTCGATTTTCATGAGAAATAATTTTTCGATTGTTCTCAAATTTCACACGAATATCTTAATTCATAAAATTAAGGTTCTGTAAAAAAATCATTAAAATCGAATTAAGCATGTAGATGTTATAAGTCGAAGAAATTTTTTAAAAATCGAAAAAAATCGTAAATTTGCGATTTTCATTAGAAATAATTTTTCGATTGCGCTCAAAAACGTGGCAGTTCTAAGTTCAGAGATTTCGAAGGCCCCCATAAAATTTCATCGCAATTGGAGTATTGGTTTAGCCGGAATCGTGTGGACAAACAGACAAAAATACAGAAAAAAAAAAAAAAAAAAAAACATTCCGGATTTTTTTCTCCAGTGTAGTGAAATGGAATCTTCGCTTCGCTCGCTACGCTCGCTACGCTCATCCAATTATAATTAACACAACAGTTAAACGTATGAACAAATAATCATTTATTGCATCTACCTTGCAATAATAATACATTGAGGCTATTTTCAAGAATACCGACAGTGCTGGCTCGAGCGCTGATTCGGGAGCTCCCAGGTTCACATCCCGTCGAGACTGCGCCAACTCTGTCTGGAGATTCTTTCTCTTTACTATTGTCCCAACTCCAATGTACCTAGTTATACATACCTGAAGAGGGGCATGCATTGCAACATGGGCAGGTTTCCAACGAGATTTATTAAAAATTTTAAATTTAGTTCCGAGATATGGGTCTATATAATAGATATATAACCCCTATAGTAGTACTATAGGGGTTATATATATATCTATGGTCTATATAATTCACAACAAAAAAACTCGTGAGCAAAATAATATACATTATAAGCCTAATGCTAAAAGCATAAGGCCATCATTTTCTTAAGATAATTATTGTTGTATATCATACACAATAATGTGACTGTAAAACAAATAGTGTAATATAGTTATATTATTATTATTTGCTTTTGTATGCATGGGCAGCATTTATTTATTTTGTTCAAATTTTTGTCTAGATGCACGAACATTATCTCGGTCTTCAACAACATTGGAATAAGGAACGTAATGATTTTGATATCTTTGCAATTTGATCTTTACCGTTGGCCTCCATGCTGCATCTTCCACCTTCTTGAGCAGACAGTGTGTGAACCATTGAGCAATGTGGTCTCAGTATCTTTAATGAATGATTTCATGGAGTATTTTACCGTTTCATTTAAGATAATCGGGCAATGGAATAGTCGGGAGGTTTGGAGGTTTACTGCACCCAGGATTTAGCGGTCAATCATCAGTCACTAAGCCTGTGCTGCGACATCACAAATTCTATTAATATCACGAAAAAGTTTGGCCGTTTGATGTTTTCGAATTCCATATGTAGGCCTATAGTCTACGTACAATTGATGAACTGTCTTGTTAAGAAAAGAAAAATGTGGTATGACATGTAAAATACTTAAATTAATTTGTGAATACGCTACACCAAAAGAGTTAAATTAAAATGTAAAATCTTTATATTACCCATCGCAGGAATTGAAGTGAAATCTTAAAGGTTTCATCAACTGGCAATTGAGGATTCGTCCCATACTTCCTCTTCAATTAAATAACCCTTTCCTGCCCGCTTTTGAGGTTTTCAAATTTTTAAAAACTATTTCAAACAAATTAAAGTTACTATGGTTTAAAAATAGAAATGCTATTTAATAGTGCACATACCTTAATTGTGCTTAAAACTGAATGTTAAGATAGTTCCTTTTCTGTATTTTGTTAAGCATTCATTTTTTCATATTATTAACATAAACAAGCCATTATTACTAATGTGCAAAGGAAAACCAATGTTTACATGTATAAAGCATATTCACACTTATGTGCATGCAATATTTTAAGCGTAGGCCTAACATGTTCAGTGCGTCAGGGTATAGCCAGGTGCAATTATTACATGCTAAATCAGATGAGGGTTGTATGTTCAATATGTCTATTTCAAGAAGGATTGCTTCTTTCAAGATAGTAGAGCCCACTATACGCTAAATCTCGAAACATTAAGGGCTAAAAACCCCAAAATAATTTTACCACGTGATCTATAGCAACAATACTACACATAAATGACATTTTAAAAAAAATTATATCTGTAACTGTGATTTTACACGAACTTTTTTAATTTTTTGATCCAAAAATTTGGCGAAAATTAGTTTTTTGGAAAATTTCCTAAATTGGCTTTAACCTCCCTTCTTTTTGGTCCACATAGATACTAGAGCATAGTACCAATCTAAAATGCCCCTTTATAACTCGTGTTTTAAAAAACTGTGCCCAAATATACCCTCAAACATGCAAAAATATGCATTCCAAGATCCACACTCCATCTTGGTAATCAGCATTTTTTAAACCGAACTACTGGACCAAATTACAAAACAAAATATAGAGAATTTACGAAAAGGCTATGGGAGTACGTAATAATGGCCAAATTTTTTTGGATCAAAATCCTCCAAGGTCACGGGGCATAAAGATCGCCCCCAACCCATGTTTTTTCTTATGGGAGATTTTGCCGATGGGACCTGGCTTTAAAAATTTTCACTTTTGACAATTTTTGGGAGGTCATGGTGGCCCCAATAATTTTTTGTTAGTTGCAAAATTTTCATTACTATTAGCCTGAAGAAATATTTTTTTTTTTGAGTTTAGCGGTAAAATACCCCTTTAACGTATTAAAACAGTCACTCAACATTAAAACATATTGCGCAGTATTTACTTTCGCTCCGTTGTAGCATATTTTAGTTAGCATTTGTATTAAACAGGATAGTTATAGTTATATTTTATAGCAATGATAATTCAATATAATTTTAAATATTATTATAATTAACACAACAGTTATACGTATGAACAAATAATCATTTATTGCATCTACCTTGCAATAATAATACATTGAGGCTATTTTCAAGAATACCGACAGTGTTGGCTCTGATTCGGGAGCTCCCAGGTAGGTTCACATCCCGTCGAGACTGCGCCAACTCTGACTGAAGATTCTTTCTCTTTACGATTGTCCTGACTCCAATGTACCTAGTTATACATACCTGAAGAGGGGCATGCATTGCAACATGGGCAGGTTTCCAACGAGATTTATTAAAAATTTTAAAATTTAGTTCCGAGATATGGGTCTATATAATTCACAACAAAAAAAACTCATCAAAAAATCAATCAAAATCATTTTCTTAAGATAATTTTTGTTGTATATCATGTACAATGTGACTTTAAAACAAATAGTGTAATATAGTTTTATTATTATTATTATTATTTGCTTCTATGCATGGGCAGCATTTATTTATTTTGTTAAAATTTTTGTCAATATGCACGAACATTATTATCTCGGTCTTCAACATTGGAATGAGGAACGTTATGATTTTGATATCTTTGCAATTTGATCTTTACCGTTGCCTCCATGCTGCACTTACCTTCTTGAGCAGACAGTGTGTGAACCATTGAGCAATGTGTCTCTGTATCTGAATGATTTCATGAAATATTTTACCGTTTCATTTAAGATAATCGGGCAATGGAATAGTCGGGAGGTTTGGAGGTTTGTTGGAGTCGACTTCACCCAGGATTTAGCGGTCAATCATCAGTCACTAAGCCTGTGCTGCGACATCACAAATTCTATTATTATCAAGTAAAAGTTTGGCCGAAGAGTAAAATTAAAATGTGAAATCTTTGTATTTCCCATCGCAGGAATTGAAGTGAAATCTTAAAGGTTTCATCAACTGGCAGTTGAGGATTCGTCCCATACTTCCTCTTCAATTAAATAACCCTTTCCTGCCCGCTATTGAGGTTTTTAAATTTTAAAAAACTATTTCAAACAAATTAAAGTTACTATGGTTTAAAAATAGAAATGCTATTTAATAGTGCATATACCTTAATTGTGCTTAAAACTGAATGTTAAGATAGTTCCTTTTCTGTATTATGTTAAGCATTCATTTTTTCATATTATTAACATAAACAAGCCATTATTACAACAAAGAAAATACATGTATGATTGCAAGAGCAACCGGAAAAGCAAAAGTTTACGTAAAAAAATTGCTCAATGATGCGAAATGTAACAACATTATTCCTAGGCCCATCTTCCAGAAAGTACGATTACTTATTTGGTGCAAGAAAAGTCCCCGATAGATCAAGATGATTCTAATAAACTGCGGTGTATTAAAGTAAATATCGGGTAAAAATTCAACTTGGCAGAAATATTTATAGGCTTAACGTTTTTTTTTAATTTGTAATTTTTAGTTACAAACCCCATAGCATTGTATTCAATTAACTCGCATTTTTTCATGATAAACCATACAATTAGGATAATTGTTATCAAGTATTGCAAACATTGTTATCAAGTATTGCATTAAAATAGTAAAAATAAAGTTTTCCCCAAGTTTTTTTAAATATCACTAAGCTATAAGTGGACTTAAAATCGACTTTTAAATTTGCCAAATCTTTTCAAGAAACAATGTATATTTCCATGCAACAATTACATTTTAAAAATTTAAATAAACATTCTCATTCTAAATTAAATAAATAAATTCGTATTTGGTCTACCCACTCTGAAACAAAACTGCATGGTTTTCAGTTAAAGAGTTTAATTTAAATTAAATTTTGCCTAAATTGAGAGCTAGTTTAAATTCAAAACATACTATACACACCCCAAAAAAAGTGTTGCACGTTTAGACGCATTGTGCAATTATGCATATTCGTGTAAATCGACTGAATATATTGGGCAGATTATTTTTGGTTACCCTTTCATTCAAAATGTAAAATTTATCCTCATATTGTGCAATGAGGGTTCTCAAGAAGAAGATGGGGGGGGGGGTAAGTTTAATTTGTTCTTTAATACAGGTCTATTTAAATTTACCATTATTGCAGCCCAAACAAGTTGAGATAAATTTCACCACATGGTTTTGACGAAAACAGAGTTTTAATTGTATAATAAACCACCAGGACTTGTTAACCGGAGAATGATAATTACACTGATTTACTGAACAAGAGTGCTGTGCATTGTTATTTCAACCGTGTTTTGTTCAGTAAATCAGTGTAATTATTATATAGTTATTTTATTTGTTACGGCTATCGTTAAACAGAGGCGCCTATATGTCCACTGCGTCATTTACCAATTATTATCTTACTATTAGTCTGATACAATTTATAATTTATAATTATGAAAATCAGGCCTATCGTAATTATGTTTAAATTATTTTAATTTTATTGGCTATATATATATCTTCAGCTACTTTTGAACATAACAGTAAGTTTAGGTATGGTAATTTGGTCTCAAATATTTATTATTATTTTATTAATTTTAATACAAGGTCTACAATTTGCCGTCCTTTGATAAACGGTTAACTGAATATTGGATATGGGTCTACATTAAATTAAATTGTCAACAAATCATGTATTTAGTTAAATATTGATTGAATTGACCTCATTTTAATAGTAAAAACTGCAGCATCCTAAAAATAAAAACATCATGCGTGAAAATATAAATAATCATTAAAAAACGTCAAGGAGAAACAAAAAATAAACCTCAGTATATAGATAGCGAATTAGAGTTCAACATTCTATCTTATAGGCTACTATTGGAAACATTTTAGTAAGTGATTTGAGATAATTGTAGGACAATCTCGGCAAAAGTGGCCAACACAAATTTATTAGAATGCCGCGGTACCGTCTTGTGAACAAAGCAATGGCATATCGTGAAATATTCTGCTGTAAAAAGATACCCAAAAGAAAGCAAAAAACTAAAATTCAATAATATGGTGAGAAATTAAGATTTTGTTTTGTGCTGCTGCATGAATGATCGAACGAATGAAACAATTCGCACGGCAAAAGTGGGGAATTTGAACAAGGATACACCAAAAAAAGATATATTCATTTTTATAGAATGGTATTTTAGATAAATAAACAAGGCGGCAAAGAAGATAAATATTAGGCCTATGATATGATCTTTTAATAAAACTCCATCGTGTAGAAAGATTTACCTAAACAGAGCATGGCGGGCAATATTTTTAAATACTAAAAATTAAACAAATTGTATATACTAAGAATTTTTTTTCAAACAGGCCTACGTCAACAATAAAAAATGTTAATATTAGTTTGAACAACCATAGAGGCATGAAAATTTAGCGTCTAAGGTTATTGATGCTAAATCAGTGAGTATAAAAATTCTCAAAAACGCTACAAAATGCTAAATTTTACTGAAAATAACGTTTACCTATCATACCAATTGAGAATTGGTTTAGCATTGTATTCTAACGTTTAAAGTGACTACATTGAATTGAAATGTTCCTATATGAAGCATAATTGGAATTCATTCCCCATTAAAAATACAAGAAACACCCCACATTTGGGGTTTTGGTGGAAAGAAGAAAATTAATGTTACAAAATGCTAAATTTGGAAAAATTAATGCTAAATATTCAGAAATATAAATGCTATTTTTTCATAGCTCTAATAATCAGCCAAATATAGTGCGATGTCCTTCTCATTTCGTCTGTCGAGTTCACTATTCCGGTCAGTCAGCTGCATTTCCGGGTTGATGTGGTGCCCATCCGACCCCATGGTGCGTGGCCATTCCATTATCAGTCATTACCAGTACAGATCTGAGCATAAGTCACGCGGGATGTGAGATATCTTACGAACCAGGATAATATTCATCGACGTCAAAAGGCTGTCAATGCTAAATGCAAGAAATTTATAAATTATACCGCGATTGTTGAATATTATTTTATCTGGGTTTAAAAGTGGAAAATTCAAATCGGTAAGTTGCGATTCCTTATGCTCAAAGCTGTACTCAAACGGTGAATGATCTGACATAATTAGAGGTGTTTATCACAAGAGACAGGGAAGCAATGCGTGATGGAGTTTACTATGCTATAATCTTAAAGACTGATAAAACTGTGATATGAGGGAGATATAGGTGGATTGTTAAGTGAGTTATCGTGTAAAACAGAACACAGGAATGTGCTTAGCGATTCTTTAATAGGCCTACCAATTAAAACAGATCCGATCTCTCAAACAATATAACACGGCAATAAGGGCCACACAAAATACACTCAAGTATAAACAGTTATATGTACATTTAAGTCCATCGCAAGCGAACAGATGTTTTATAACAATTAGAAAAAACGACGAGTTTCAAATCAATAACGATCATTAATTATGCTTAATTAAAATCGTTTTGTCCTTGTTAGGTATAGTAATTTAAGATATAATGTATGTAAAGGTGAGACAAGAAGAGATATGTTAGCTTTGTTATAATTATATCAACGATACAGATTAATTCTACATGCAGATTCGGTGGAGTGGTTGAAGTGAGTCGCTTACCAGTACAGTAGTGAACACCTTGTCCACACATTTAACTTTATAAAATTCTGATGTTCAAACTCCCTCGTCCCAGTCTATGTACAACGGTATCGCTGACGGGCGAGCACAAGCGACGTCCAAGGCAGCGACGCCTCCAGAAGGTCTTCTCGTGGTGCGGAGCTCGACCAACGACGCAACACGACAAAATATGTAAAAATAAAATATTAAAAAAGCGTTTGTATAATAATTTACAAGATTCCTGTGCTTCAGATTCCAAAATTCTTTGTGCACGGATATTTAGGACACTGTACTTATAGAATGTACTATTGCACTGTCAATATAATAATAATGTATAACCAGATCTTTTAGTTACTTGGGCATTGTCATTTGATAAGCCTTGTGTCGCGGCTGGGTGTCGCGGGGCCCACACTGCACCGGGCCCGCTAGCCCTGCCGCCCGCGGGGGGTGGCCCGACGCACCCTCGGCGGGGCAAGGCAAGGTTCCGAGAGTGCTCTTAGGCGAGCGGGTACTGATGTCACAAGGCCGTGGTGCCGGGGGAGTGGTACAGCGGGTTCTGGTAGTACGCGTCGTTGGGCAGCGAGGCGTGGGGGTTCGAGTATTGCGCGTATTGCGCCGCCATGTCGTACATCTTGATGTCCGTCTTGCTCTCGTTGGGAAGGAGCCGAGTGATGGAGAAGGGATGGCTGGACGCCGGGTAGCCCCCCGACGACTCTTGCTTCAGATGGCTGTGCGTGTGTGAGTGGTGGACCGCGTGATTGTGCAGCATGTGCTGGTCCAACAGGTGTGGGTGGCAGCGTCCCATCATCGCGGCCAGCTCCTCGCCGGCCTGGAGTTGCTGAGCTTGATGCTGCGCGTGGGGGCTGCACAGGTCTGCCCCCGGGGGCAGCAGCCCCGCGAGGTCCGACTCGACCTTGGGGGCGTGCAGACTGAGGAGGCCGTGGTCGTCGTGCACGCTCGAGGTCTTCTCGCCACCGCCCTGGTGGTGCGCGTGGTGGACCTTGTGGTGGGCGTCGTCGCCGTGGTGGTGGGCTTCCTTCTTGTCCACGACGCCGTCCAGGGAGGCGCCGTGATGCGACGGCGACGTCTTGTGCGTCGAGCGGACGGGCTCCTTCTTGTCGTCCTTGAATCTCTTCTGACGGCGAAGGTAGCAGCCGTTCTCGAACATGTTCCCGGAGTCGGGGTGCAGCGTCCAGAAGGAACCCTTGCCCGGCTTGTCGGGGGTGCGCGGCACCTTCACGAAACAGTCGTTGAATGAGAGTGAGTGACGTATTGAGTTCTGCCAGCGCTGCTGGTTCTGTCGGTAGAAGGGGAACAGGTCCATGATGAACTGGTAGATCTCCGAGAGGGTGAGCATCTTGGTCGGCGCGTTCTGGATGGCCATGGTGATGAGGGAGATGTACGAGTAGGGCGGCTTGGCGTGCGTGTAGCTGCGGCGGTAGGTCTTGTCGGCGCGCGCCCGCTGCAGAGCCGCCGAGTTGGGCGAGCCAGCGTCTCCGCCGAGCTCCCGGCTGCCGGGCGGTAGCGCCGCCGGGTTGTAAGAGTTCAGACCCCCCATGCTGCCCATGCAGGACCCCACATTCATGTTCCCGTGCATGGGCGAGCTAATGCCCCCGTACCCTGCCATGCCCCCCGACGACATGCAGTTTGTCCCCATGCCCATGCCCATGCCCGGAGAGCCCAGCATGTTGGAACTAAAAGACGCGGCGGTTTGCGGCGAACAAGAGTTCATCGTCGTCATCGACGACACGCAGCTCATCGAGTTGACGCTGTACGTCGGCGGCGCCATCGGGCTCATCGAGTTCATAGCACTCGGCGCGCTGCTATTCGGCCCGTCGGCGCCGTACAACTTCTGTGACAACATATTCATGTCACCGACGACAACAACACGTCCCGTCACACGGTCATAGTATCTTTCCGGCACCGCACTTTGAAACTGTTGGTTTATCAAAACTTACAAGTGAACACTGCACCACCCGAATGCAACTATTTGTCGATCAAATGTTTAATTGTGTGTGCATGCGGGCACACACATACACGCGCGCAAACAAACACACACACTCGCAAGATCAATCCGTTTGCACACAGAATTTGTTGTATAAACACAACCGTCGTCGTTGACTGTTCCAAGTGTACATAGAGGCCGGCTAGTTCTTGACAACGGCAACAGGTAACACGGCCGACGGACGGGGTGGGGTGGTCACACAGATTGGAAGAACAAACAGACAAGATTCACGTGGTCTCTCGATGCTGCCTGCGTACCCGACTTGTTAGGTCAACAGAGGGGGACAAACTATTTAGCTTTCGATGATCAAACTGAAGTGCCTCAAAGTTTAGGAAACATGAAATACCAAAATGGATGGAGGTAGGAGTGGAGGGGATGACCCTCGATTCTCGTGTTTCCCCTCCCAATTGTTGTCCGCGAGCAAATAAGGACAAGCCGCGCCTTCTGACGGCAACACTGAGGGCGGTGCCTGTCGTCATGGCAACACCAATCAGAGGACGGCGTCGGGTCACGCCCCCTGCCGCCAGGGCGCCGTGTGCGACGAGCCGACAGATGAAAGGCGAACTGCGTCACGGAAGGGTGCCAGGGGCGCTTTGTGCGGCCGTCGCGGCAACTAGAGGCTCTCGGTGGGAAGATTGTCAAGGTGTAAGCTTGCGTATGTCGGTAGTTTTTATTGCGAGAATTACGTGGTCAGTTGAGAGTATGGAGGCCTCAGGGATACCGGAAGACTGGTAAGAGTGGCAAGAGGTTCAAGACGAAGTTGTGTTACGTTGGGGGGCAATGTAGTGTGTGCGTGCGTGTGTGTTTTCCTCATTGCTTTTTGTTTTAAACACTGTCCTTATGCTGCGTGCGTCGGTCGATTGCACAGGTTTCTTGATATATAGGCCAGAAGTCTGAGCTCTGAATTCGCCGCGTAATACACTTATTGTATATTTGGCAAGGACCTGCTGCCAAGTATTATAATAATTATTGTCAATCTACGCCAACCGTGTTATATGAGCAAACTATCATGACATATTTATGTAGATCGTTCGTTCCTATTTGGTTAACGTGTTACATAATTGTACCTTACTAGTTCCGTTATAGTCAAACTTTAGGCCTACTTTTATTTTGAACGAATTGCACTCACATTATTGTAGATCATTAGCTCCGTTTTAGTCAAATTTTATACTTTTATTTTGAGCGAATTGCACTCACATAATTGTAGATCATTAGCTCCGTTTTAGTCAAATTTATACTTTTATTTTGAACGAATTGCCCTCACATAATTGTAGATCGTTCGTTCCGTTTTGGCAAACGTGTTATACTTATACATTACCAAGAACAAAAGATAACAGAATTTCTACCAAAACATTTTATAATAAAACATGTTGATGTACCTCGAACAATTTCTTTTACTGCAATACAATTTTTCCTCACATAGAAGAACGTTGGATTATCTAGGTGCCCGTTAGGGCGCCGCAGCCAAGCCGCGGTTGCGCTACACACTCAAGCACCTTATACACCAAGCAGAGTTGGGGTGATTTCGATGGTGTTACCCAGCCGTCATGTAACGTGATGTGAACTTGAAAACTATCACAATCGAAGGGATTTAGGTACCTGACAACACATGCCAAATTTTATTGGGGTACGACCATTCCTTCTTGGTGAAAAAATGTCTTCAAACATGCTCAAAATCACTTTAAGGATGTTAGCTACTGCCTACTACTCCTACTACTGCCTACTACTGCTCACATCTAATACGTCGGCCCGCGATTCTGACCAGACGGGTGGGCTACAATGTCATATTTTACATGGACATTAAGGTTATAGAATGATAGACTCTTTTCAAAAAAAAAGTTGAAAAAGTTTGTTGGAAGGCTTCCAAATAAAGGTTTTAAAATAAGCCTTAAACACTTGGCATATAATCAACAAGTAACCATAGTTACTTGACACTTGTTGACGGTATAAGCAGAGTTAGGCGGGAAAGTGCGATACGTAAACAAATGGCGGACATTTAAAATTTTCTTCTTTGTGTGGAACGAGAAAAGGTGTCATTATACTCTCATAAAACAAATCAGAAACCGTCCTGGCCTAGGCCCAGATGTAGAAAATTATTTATAATACAACAGTGTAGGTCTAAAGTTCCATTAGGCTATAGGACTAGATAAATAAATACTTACACTACATGTTTGCACAAGCCCTAGGCCTTTCTTAGCCACACCCTAGGCCAGCACAACCTTTGTTTTTGACACTTCCCGCACAAATAACTAGTTTTGATTACTACAAGCCTAATGCAGATAAACAATGGTATGATAGTCCTAGGCTATTCCAAAATTTACGGCAATAATAAGCTTCTTCTTTACTTTTAATCAACTCACGCAATCTCCTGTCACTTTTAATAAAAATGTAAAACAAAAGATGGTGAAAATTTTCAATATTCTTCTGATTATCTGATGATTTACATGGCTGTGGGTCAAGGCCGTCTAGATATATCGCTTCCCTCGTGTGGGTGCAGTGAAATAGGTGTAAAATTACATTAGTTGTGCGTTTGTTGTTACATGGGAAAGTTTTAATAGGATGTGAGTGCCTAGACTTAACCAGTCCTTATACCGTTCGTTATACCATGTTATACCACCTATACCCAGGATGTACATGAATCCGGGCCTAGATATTTTACATCCTATTGTTATTGCTAATACCATAAAAATTAAATCAACTTTGATAAAAATATTATATTTTAACAAATAATTTTGTAATGGAACTTGAAAAAGTTATAAGATCACACACATAACAAAAACTTGTAGAAATACAGCCAAACCTTACACACGTCAAAAGGATGAGATCTAAAAAAAGGGCCAAGCTCATCTACCCTTCCACATTTGCGCATTCTTAATTCATAAACGTACAGTGTCCCATAACAGCATCCTCGAAAAGCTTGGCAAAATAGAATTTGCATGTTTACGTTTAAATTAATTACAAAAAAAGAACTTGGATAAACTACTACGTTAAATTAATAATCGCAAATTCTATTTTGCCAAGCTTTTCGAGGATGCTGTTATGGGACACTGTACGTTTATGAATTAAGAATGCGCAAATGTGGAAGGGTAGATGAGCTTGGCCCTTTTTTTTAGATCTCATTCCTTTTGAGTGTGTAAGGTTTGGCTGTATTTCTACAAGTTTTTGTTATGTGTGTGTAAATATACATTATACATTATACATTTTCAACAGTCACATTTTATTGACGCACAACGTTGGTAGGCACCGCCAATATTTTTAAATCGCAAATGTTTGATTTAAGCATTTAAATTTAGAATATTTAAAGCATTAATTTTGACAAATTTAGCATTTTGTATAGCATCAATTGGTTTACTTTCCACCAAAACCCTAAATGTATAGGATTCTTACACTTCTAATGGTAAATGTTTAATTATTTCAAATCAATATATAGTCACATAAAACGCTAGAATACATTGATAAAACTAGTTCTCAATGTGCATTGAAAACAATATTTTTAGTTAAATCAAGCATTTTGAACCGTCAAAATTAATTTTTGTAGCATCAAAAACCTAAAACGCTAAAAACCTATCCAACGTTCTTCCGAATCTCGCTTCAATACTCGATTTCGTTTCCCGATGTCGCAATGGTCTAATAAAAACATTTTTAGCTATACAAATTAAAATAGAGCAGTTGTGTTCTATAGGTAGCCTACCTGTTGTCAGAAAATTGAAAATGCATGCAGACATTTGCAATCTCTATATTAATTGACGTTGATTTTAATTTTAACGAAGATGATGAAATATATATGTCGCTGAGGCGAACTAGGCGGCGAATTGTCCTGATTAATTTTTGTTATTAATATAAATATTCCGGTCCGCGAAAGCCTTTGTTTTGGAATATTTATTTGTATAATAATAATAAGAAACACACCCGTATTGATTGCATTATTTTTATTCAAACGTAGTTATAAGCTCACAGTAACGACACACTTTTAAAACGTTCACAGGATAACACACACGGCTTATTTAAGCTCACAATATACTTATCGCATAGCAATATTCCTGGCATACCAATGTTTAGTGTGGCACACGTTAACAAGTTACAGTGCATATTCTACAAACGCTAATCATAAAAAAGATTGTTTATTTTTAATTAATCCTGATCCATTGCAACTACATTACAGGCCTCCCATCCAGTGGCGTATCCAGAAATTCATATAAAGAGGGAATTTAACCAATTAATTCATAGATGTACCGAATTGGCTAAGTGGGGGGTCCGTGGGCTTGCTCCCCGAATTTTTTTCTCCTTCAAGGTCATTTTGGTGAAAATCTGTACGTTTTAAAGCATCACTTTAGGCAGCTTTGTATCTACTAAAATTCTCCTTGGGTCAGATGGTAATTTGCATTTAGTATTGCGAAAAGAAAGTTATTCTATATTCTCCCTTTTTTGGCAAAAAGGGGAAGGGGTAGTCCCCCTCACTCCCTTAGATATACGTCACTGATCCAGCCCATCAATTAACTAATCAATATTAGCTTGAATATTTCAGACGTAGGCTAAAATATATGGTATATGTAATAGGCACCCAGACATAGGCTATAATAGATGCAACATCGAAGTAAAACAGCAGCTGTGGAATACGAGTCAGGGTAATTCTTGGGCCTCCGTGACGTAACCATGCAGGTTTTCGTGAGGGGGGATGGGGGAGGAGGAGTCTTGACTCAAGGTATATCTTTTTATCTCGGAGTGTAGTTTTGGTCAATATATATAAACGCGCTTTAGAGCATTCTTTATTATTTTGCTATATTATTCACATCAATAGCTCGGATATAAATTACAGGCTCCTAAAATCAAGCTATACGAAGTACCCAAAATAGTGAGCGAAGCTACACGCTAAATTATTTGAGTGGTTTGTTTCACTCAATACGCCGAGCGGATGGTCACTTCACTCGTTTTGAGTGTTCGTCACTCATTTTTAACTGGAATTGTCACTCGATGTATTGGGTGATCATTATTTAGCTCAAATGTGCTGAGTGACCGTGTGACACCGCTCTTTAGTTAGCGATGTTTAGTCAATAGTGAGCGATGCATAAAGCTTGTTCAAGGGATTAGTGTTGAGATTTATCTAAGGGATGAATGGGGCTTCTTCTTATTGTATGTCTACTGTATTGTCCTGATCGGTGCCAAGTCTAGGGGGTGAATAGCAGAGATTTTACCGGCGACGTTTCAAACATGTCACTGGTGATTGCTTTTCATATACTCATGGCAAAGAACGAGGTAAGGCATTCCAATATATCAACGGTCCTCTGTCCAGCCCGGCATCGTCGAAACCAACCCGTCAGTGTCTGTTAATTCGTGACCGTGTGCGCATTGCCAGTGTAAGTCTTCTAGCAAAAATGGTTGTGACTGGTGTAGTGATGAAGTGTTCAACGTTTCTAATAGAAAGGGCATTTTCTGCAGAAAACGCCGAAAAGCAAAAGGTAAATGTCGACATCTGTTGTACTTCTATATGCACGAATAGTTCATTGTGTTTTCATTGTTTTAGTTGAAAACAACATAATATTTCATGTGTAGGCCTATATCATGTGCTGTAGGCCTAGATAATAATGCATATTATTATATGCATGCCTTTTCATGGGCGTCCACAGTGAGGAGAGAGAACGCAGTCGTCCATCTACTAATTATTACCGTGATGTTTGCATACAGCTGCATTAGTTAAGTTAGTTTGTCTAAATTTTGAGTGATTTTAGCTCTGTTTGAGTTATTAATAGCCTGAGTAGAGAGTATCTTTAAAGCCAAAATATCGCTATTATTTGAGTGAATTTCGATCTTTTATTAGCGATTATCACCCTTATTTCAGAGTGAAATTTCGCTCTATAATTGAGTGGAATTATTTCACTCAATTCTAGGAGTGGTGGTCACTCAGAAAGAGTGGTGCAAATACAAGCTAAAAAAGGAGCGAAATTTCACTCGATTTGAGGTTTTTCCGCTCTTTTAATTTAGAGTGTATTACAGCGTTTATTATACAGCGCCGAATATGTTGGTGGAGGTGCCAGGTTCAAAGTTGTCCTTCGTTTAGGTCAATACGCCACGCTGACCGCTGGATCCTTCTTATCTATATTACAGGATGTGACATCCCTCATATTTGTATTGATCGCTGATAGCAGAGAGTATATTATTGCGTCGACGTTTTGCTATACTATGCCATGTTTGGCACCTTTCTCGAGCCTTGATGGGTTTTGACTCTTTGAGAAAGCTGCCCTGCAATCAGTGTGTATAAATGTGTATATCTTAGTTATATATGAGTATAACCTGTGAGGCTGTGAGTATACAAAACGGAATAGAACAATCACTTTATAGCTTGTTTTTATAAAGTTGATTTTTATTTGCCAATGATTTAGGCCGTCTGTCTCAAAGCGATCAATCAGTCAAAATATGTTATTTTCTATTTTTTTTAAAAAGAGTATTTAATCCTTTATAGGGCAGTGGTTTCCATATTTACCACCACCTTTCAAAATATACACAATTAAATCTGCCAGTTTTTCATACTTTTAAGCCCAGTCAAAAAGATGCTTTGTTTTGTTCTGATTTTGGTAGCATTTTTCCTTACTAAATTCTAATGATAAGAACTATTTTTGTAATTGATAAAAAAATCGAATTTGGTATAAAAACACAAAAATACACAAATTTCCGGGATGTCCCGGATATTTCGTTTTCCTGTAGTAGATTCAATTTTAAACATGAAAAAATTAAAAATTGCAATTTTTAAAAAAATAGACTCAAATTTGGGATTTTTTAAACTTACCAATTTGGAATTCAAAACCAGCATTTTTTCCTAAAAAGATCAAGGAAAAAATCTAATTTAACAAAAAATCACGAATTTCAAATTGTTAAGGTAGAAAATTTTTTTTTTGGGTACCAGTCTCTTGCCCTATAAAGGAGGCACATCAAAGGGCACAAACAAAATTCCGACCTCGACGGAATTTGCTCAAACCATGAGTTATCTGAAGGATGACGCATACTTTTAAAAGAAGCCTAGAAGAATTTTTATTAAAAAACGCATTTTACACCCGAAATGATTAAAGATTAACAAATAATTCATTGGTGTAGCCTGCCTACAGTTCTTTTTGCATTGATACTGTTCTTATAATCTGCATTCCTATCTGTATTTTTTACTGTTTTATCAGTATTTCATTTGCATTTGTTATATAGTAGGCCCTATGTTTTATATTTTTATGACAAGTTTCAATATTCAGGCGGTGAAATTCGTTTTTACCGTAAATACCCGTCTCTGTGTAGCTAAAGGCTTACTCATTTACCTGACTAGGAAAACGCTAAGTCCCGCCGCGTTGATGGATGAGCGTTTTTGTAAGTTTAAGTTGAGTGGGACCACTTTTCCTTTGCAAGTGCTTTGTGAATGCATTGTAGGTGATTGTTGTCGAGTTTCAAATGTTACTTGTTAATGGTTATTATAAACCTAAAAAAACTCATATCAAAACCTTTATTCTATGGATTCTGGCTAACTTTTTCAACTTATTCTTTCAAAAGGTACTACATCACCATAACCTTAATGTTCATGTGAAATATGAACGTTGTTGCCCCACCCGTTTGGTCAGAATCGGCCCAAATGTCACGAAAATATCGCACTAAAAATCGAAAAAAATCGTAAAAGTGCGATATTCATGAGAAATATTTCTTCGATTGTACCCAAAAACGTGGCACGTCTAAGTTCAGAGATTTCGAAGGTCCTGTCAAATTTTTATCAAGATCGCTTATGCCGTTTGCCCGGAATCGTGCGAACAAACAGACAAAAAAAAAAAAAAAAAAAAAAAAAAACATTGGAGCTAAATTTTTTGAGGGGTCAGTGAAATTGAAGTTTTCGCTTCGCTCGCTACGCTCGCTACGCTCATCCAATAAGTTATTTTGGATGAAGAGATACTTACTAGGAAAACGCTTAAGTCCCGCCGCGTTGTTGGATGAGCGTATAATTGATGCATTGAGCTGCCATGTGTTATGCGGATTTTCTGTTGTTCTGTGAAAAATTCATTACTAAGTCTATTTTTTTTTTTTAATTAAATTAACTAAACAAAATATTAACTTAAATTTTAAATTTTTTAATTAATCGTAATTTTTAAAAAAGAAAAAATCGCAAAATTGCGATTTTCATAAGAAATAATTATTCGATTGCGCTCAAATTTAACACGAATATATTAATTCAAAAAATTAAGGTTCTGTGAAAAAATCATTACAATAGGATAAAGCATGTAGGTGTTATTAGTAAAAGAACTGTTTTAAAAAAGAAAAACCCGTAAAATTTCAATATTCATGAGAAATAATTTTTCGATTGCACTCAAATTTCACACGAATATCTTAATTCATAAAATTAAGGTTCTGTGAAAAAATCATTAAAATCGTATAAGCATATAGGTGTTTTAAGTCGAAGAAATAGTTAAAAAATCGAAAAAATCGTAAAATTGCGATTTTCATGAGAAATAATTTTCCGATGGCGCTCAAAAACGTGGCAGTTCTAACTCCAGAGATTTCGAAGGTCTCCAGAAAATTACATCGCAATTGGAGAATCGGTTTAGCCGGAATCGTGTTAACAGACACACAAAAATACAAAAAAAAAAAAAACATTCCGGATTTTTTTCTCCAGTGTAGTGAAATGGAATCTTCGCTTCGCTCGCTACGCTCATCCAATTACATAGGCCTAACCCATCTTAGAGCAAGATCATATTGCTTATCATATGACTCATCACACTTGGACGCACATTATTGTTGATGTTTTCGTAAACAGAAATGTGTCCAACCATGGAGATTATCTCACTGATAGCAAATCTAACTGTACTTGATGACTGGTCTTGTTATCGGCTAAAAGGGAGCGCCCAAATAATGAATCACGTACCCTACTATTATTGAACTAGTACGAAAATGAAATGACCAAGTATATATAGGCCTACAATGCAGGCATGTATTAAAATATGAAATAACAAGTAAATATATGTATTATTAATTTTAACAGCCGATGTGTAATATTGAGAATATTTTCTATACCATAACGAAACTTCATAATATAATGAATGCATGCACAATGCACAATATGCAAATATGCCTCCACTTTTCAACACAATTAACACACTATTGATATGTGAAACACACAGCGAACAATCAACAATCAGTCGGGGTAGTTTTCTTATGTACATTACTAGGAAAACGCTTAAGTCCTGCCGCGTTGTTGGATGAGCGTAATTGGTGCATTGAGCTGCCATGTGTTATGCGGATTTTCTGTTGTTCTGTGAAAAAATTATTACTATGTTGAAATTTTTTCAAAAATTAAGTTAAATTAAATAAAAAATTAACTTAAATTTAAATTTTTTTTAATTAATCGTAATTTAAAAAAAGGAAAAAATCATAATATTGAAATTTTCATAAGAAATAATTATACGATTGTGCACAAATTTAACACGAATATATTAATTTATAAAATTAAGGTTCTGTGAAAAAATCATTACAACAGGATAAAGCATGTAGTAGGTGTTATAAGTCAAAGAATTGTTAAAAAAAGAAAAAAAACGTAAAATTTAGATTTTCATAAGAAATAGTTTGTCGATTGCGATCAAATTTCACACGAATACCTTAGTTCATAAAATTAAGGTTCTGTGAAAAAATCATTAAAATCGGATAAAGCATGTAGGTGTTATAAGCTATAGATTTTTTTTTAAATCGAAAAAAATCGTAAAATTGCGATTTTAATGAGAAATAATTTTCCGATTGCGTTTAAAACGTGGCAGTTCTAAGTTCAGAGATTTCGAAGGCCTCCATAAAATTTCATCGTTATTGGAGTATCGGTTTAGCTGGAATCGTGTTAACAAACACACAAAAATACAAACAGAAAAAAAAGAAAAGAAAAACATTCTGGATTTTTTTCTCAAGTGTAGTGAAATGGAATCTTCGCTTCGCTCGCTACGCTCATCCAATAAGTATGTTTCACAGGATTGCCCGCCGTCAGGGCATGGCAGTTGTCCTCCTTTGTAAATCAGTTTTTATAACTGAATCGGATAGACGTTAAATAAATAATAAATAAATAAATACCCACATCTCAATCCCACGCATGTGCCAGTGATTAGGAAATCCTAAGTCAGGATTGCCCGCTGGTATATTTAATACTTAATACAAAGACAATACGTGCAGGGTGCATTATACCATGTAGCAGTTTCTAAGCTGACCAACTACTAATTCATGCCATTTCCTAACCCATCGGCAAACGGGAGATCCGAACACAACAATTAGGTCGGGGCGAATTAGTAATTCCTGTTTGTATCCAATATTATCAACACCATCCACTGCCTAGATTCTAGACTTAAAACCGAAAACGTAATATAAATATAACATATCAATATATGTAAGGTAGGCCTATATAGGGAAAGCCCCACTAAATCGGTTTTCTGGATAATTTGGGCCGGCCGGATCGAATTTATAAATTCCAGGACTTTCCGAACAAGATACACAAAACCTCATTTTTTCTCTCGTCTATTCTGCCGCCGTCTCCGTCGTGGAGAAGAAGAAGAAGAAGAGATTATCTCATTGTTACAGGGTGTACAGTGTACACTGCATGTACACTGCGATAGTACAATGCAATGATTCAATTGTAGGGATACAAAATAAAATCGTATTTAGAGTCTACCCACTCAGTCCTATAACTGATTTTCAGTGGGGGACAGTAAACCAAAGCGACCAAGCCAACCCTGTAGGCCCCGACGCAATCGACGAGTGAGCGATTACCAACCAAAGATCGATATTTTTTTGGATGAGCGTAGCGAGCGAAGCGAAGATTCCATTTCACTACACTGGAGAAAAAAATCCGGAATGTTTTTTTTTCTTAACTTTCTTTCTGTTTGTATTATTGTGTGTCTGTTAGCACGATTCCGGCTAAACCGATACTCCAATTGCGATGAAATTTTATGGAGGCCTTCGAAATCTCTGAACTTTTAACTGCCACGTTTTTGAGCGCAATCGAAAAATTATTTCTCATTAAAATCGCAATTTTACGATTTATACGATTTTTAAAAAATTCTTCAGCTTATAACACCTACATGCTTTATCCGATTTTAATGATTTTTTCACAGAACCTTAATTTTATGAATTTAGGTATTCGTGTGAAATTTGAGCGCAATCGAAAAACTATTTTTCATAAAAATCGAAATTTTCTTTTTCTTTTTCTTTTTTAAAACAATTCTTTGACTTATAACACCTACATGCTTTATCCTATTGTAATGATTTTTTCACAGAACCTTAATTTTATGAATTAATATATTCGTGTAAAATTTGTGGGCAATCGAATAATTATTTCTTGTGAAAATTTCAATATTACGATTTTTTCCTTTTTTTAAATTAGGATTTATTAAAAAAATTAAAAATTTAATTTAATTTAATTTAAAAAAAATCAATTAAGTAATGATTTTTTCACAGAACAACAGAAAATCCGCATAACACATGGCAGCTCAATGCACCAATTACGCTCATCCAACAACGCGGCGGGACTTAAGCGTTTTCCTAGTAATAGGAAATATAGCAATCAGTGCAGTGGTATGAACAGTGTGAACACCCGCGGATCAACACATTTAATATTTTCTTCGTCCGGTAGGAATATATTGAAATTAAATGTGAGGTGATGGTGGAATATCCCAGCGAACTTTTTTATCTCAATGGCATATTATTTATTACTAGAAAGCTTCGCAAACGCTTTTTCAGGCGCGTTGTTGGATGAGCGTAATTGGTGCATTGAGCTGCCATGTGTTAAGTAAATTTTCTGTTGTTCTGTGAAAAAATCATTACAAATCGTCAAAAAACGAAAAAAAGCGTAAAAACGCGATTTTCATGAGAAATAATTTTTCGATTGCGCTCAAATTTCACACGAATATATTAATTCATAAAATTAACGTTCTGTGAAAAAATCATTACAATCGGATAAAGCATGTAGGTGTTATAAGTCGAAGAAATTTTAAAAAATCGAAAAAAAATCGAAAATTACGATTTTCATGAGAAATAGTTTTTAGAGTGCGCTCAAAACGTGGCAATTCTAAGTTCAGAGATTTCGAAGGCCTTCAGAAAATTTTATCGCAATTGGAGTATCGGTTCAGCCGGAATCGTGTTAACAAACACACAAAAACACAAACAGAAAAAAAGTTTTTTTTCTCCAGTGTAGTAGAATGGAATCTTCAATTCGCTCACTACGCTCATCCAATAATATACGGAACTAACCAATACACAGCTCTTAATCACAGGGCCACTGAAGAGGTAAGATCGTATTAAAGTCATAGGGCACGGGTTCGACTCTCGGCTGCACGGGCATATACTTGAATCAAATCCCACCCCTATACCTATCTATCAACACAGTTATACTAAGAACTGATATTGTATAGGCATGCCCAATCATTTTCTAAATATCGGGAGTACAAAATGGAATATATTTAGTATTATACGCAAGCAAGAATTAAGAAGTCGTTACACACACGAGAAGGCCTATATTATAGTTGTTCATGATAATTACGCTTGCGTCACAACTGGATCTAGAAATGATATAACAGAGCAATGACTGATATGGGAAAGCTTCTTTTTTGTACCGTTGTCTGATAAAAATATTATTTTGTCGGCCTGATTCCTGTAGCTTAACTTTGTTATAATGTCACCTTTGAACCTGGGAATGTCACGTGTCTTGTCTATATTTAATCTGTCAAAGAAGTAATTGTATCTAAATCTACTTGCCGATACGCAGGAGCTCACTTTATATAGAAATCAGTTAAGTTTGATTGTTTGAAGTAAAGATAATATTTAAGAGGCGCGGCTCCAGCACGACGCTGAGTTTTTCGACTGCAGTACTTTCTTACTTATTGGACAACCACATTTTCATTTCTCGTATACATGGTCGTTTTTTCAATTAGATCCTCAAAAGTAATAACAATATGTTCACTTCCGGTCAAATGTTTGCGACGATTTTCTTCAATCAACCATGGCCATTTTTGGGAAAACAAGCCATGTATACGAGGATTTTCTGTAACCTTCCTGAATATACGCAAGGAAAGCTATATAGATCGGTGGAGCGATGTGGTGTGGACGTAGTTGGAAAAGTACGATCACACATTATCGGTTGAATCGTGGCGTTTCCGTGTTAATTTGATAGTGATTTTGAACTTTGTCCAGTCGTATACAATGCTGTCAAGTACACAACAATCAGTAATAACGCCAAGAATAAACATCACACTTAACGTACAGGACTATATTTAATTTGATCAATTTTCAAATCAGCTAAATATAGTGAAGTATGATACTCCCGGAAACTAGAAGCGAGTTCTGGCAGTCGTAGAGGAACGACGCCGATGAAAACGATGATATGAACAATGACTAAGACGACAACGAGAGAAGCCCCCCTTTTCACCCCTTGACTGTGGATGAATCTGTCCGGCATGGGTCTGTCAATAATGGTTTGTTACCGAGTACAAAAAAATCAGTGGATGAAATATTATGACATGTTAGAAAATGATAGTTTTACAACCATTTCAATCTGTATATCGATTATTGAGGAACCGAAACCCGTAATTGGAAATCGTTCGAATCTCATAATTTTGGTTCTGGTCTTCAACATTAAATACAAAGCCTGCAGCATTTTGTTTTCAAGTTTACAAGTTGCAAGACAATATTTATTATTTTTTGCGATTAGTTAATTCACCCTATAATTTAAAAATAATTTTTGTCGGCATGAGAGGACGAACACACCGAGAATTCTCCGCGACAACCAGTCTACCCTTCCAATACACTTTCGTAAATATATGGGTGGTAAATTTGTATTCTGTAATTTATTGTTATTGCCAATATATTATTTGGTTTCGCCATTTAGGCCGAAAGGAAAACAAGTTTGTGTCCGAACCGGTTCGAAGCAAACCGTAACTTTGGACGAACCAAACTGAAATAATTCTCTAGAAGAAGCCAAACAGGAACAGAAATAAATAATAGATCGGTTCGATGCTATGTTGACTATAGGCCTACCTACCCCAAACCATTTTCAGTCCCCCAAATCCTGAATAATGTCATCGAATGAATGCTAAAAGATGTCCTTCAAGGGGGAGACCTGAAATAATCTATCCAAACCGTACGTCCCTGCATGCGACATGAAGTACAGGGCGAACATTGTGTACACAGGAGAAAATCGATGACCTAATATATAGGGCTAGCCAGCAAGCTATGCTGGTTCAGCCAGTGCTTCTAGCTTTCAAGCAGGAACAGTACCACATAACATATCGCTGTTTTGTTTCAGGGGGGCTGAAGAGGTTCACGTGGAGTCGCTCCCACGAAGTCTTACGCGGAGAAGACGTCTATCATGGCGGGCGAGGAGACAAAACACGATCGGCGCGGGATAGAGGTGGCTCAGCACAAGCACTGAAGGTTTCCCCGAGGAAACCAACTCCTACCTCTATATACCCCCTCGTTCTCACAAAAAATTTAAAATTTACAAATTTGCCATCGATGTATTGTACACACTTCATTTCCTTTGATAATCTTCAAGTGGTGAGCGCTGTGTGTTCACCAAAAAACGAAAATCCAAAATATTCAGATTAAGATCATAATCACAGTTCAGTTTACAGTCTTTTGAAAATACATTTTTTTTTGGTTGCTGCATACTTCCGCTATTGCTACTTTTTTGACGATTTGGAGTGCTCGTTTTGCAAAAAGTAAATGTACAATTTGGATTGATGATATTATTTTTATGGCTTACACTCACCCTTGACTATGCAATGAGGTATTTTGAAATGTGTATCTTCTATCTTCAATACCTTGCATTTTACATTTATTTAGGCCTACATTGTTCGGTACTTTTATTGTATTTGTAGGCTATTGCCAAAAGAAAAAAAACGTAATGTTAAGGCTATTCGACCGCGTTTTTCTATTTTCCTAAATATGCTACCAAGTCAAAATAAAGTGAATGGCTTTCAAACCTGGCTATTTTAGAAAATCTAAAATATTTTTTTCAAATTTTTCTGATTCGGTACACGGCCAATATAGCCATCTCAAAATAATTTCAAACTTCAATTCGCCAAGGCACATCATTCAACGTAGGGTGATGTGTTTTTGTGACATTAATTTTCAACTGGTTTTCTATAGGCTGACTGAGAGAAAAAAGATTTTTTTTAACAATTGTCTTTCCTGCGAATTTTTTTGTTTGGCGGTACAAACTGGTAAAAAATACCGCCAAACGAAAAAATTAGCAGGAAAGATAATTTTTAAAATAAATATTTTTTCTCTCAGTCAGTCCATAGAAAAACAGTTGAAAATTAATGTCACAAAAACACAACACCCTACGTTGAATGGTGTGCCTTGGCGAATTGAAGTTGGAAATTATTTTGAGGTGGCTATATTGGCCGTGTACCAGATCAGAAAAATTTGAAAAAAATATTTTTGATTTTCTAAAATAGCCAGGTTTCAAAGCCATTCATTTTATTTTGTCTTGGTAGCATATTTTGGAAATAGAAAAACGCGGTATATGAAAGCTATACATTTCAAAATATATCATTGCGTAGTCAAAGGAGAGTGTAAGCTATAATCAAAATATCGAGCCATCCTAATAGTAATCGTATACTTTTTGCAAAACTTAGCACCAAAAATCGTTCATAAAAGTAAAAAATGCATCAACGAAGAAATCTAAACAAATATTTTGGTCTTTGCAACAGACTCTGATTAATGATCATACTCCATAACTACAACCGACAGTGTTGGCTCGGGCGCTAAGCGCTCGACTCTGATTCGGGAGGTACCGGGTTCGAATCCCGTCAAGACCGGCAATCCTGACTGAAGGTTTTTTCCGAGGGTTTCCTCAGTCGCTAATGCGAATGCAAAAGATTGAGTCCTCTTAAATAGCCCTCGGACACCCCTTCACAAATTCCTATCCGCACATGCCTAGTTCACCTGAAGAGGGGCTAATTGCACCCTATAACAGGTTTCCCACGATAAAAATTTTAATTTTTCTCCATAACTACAGTTAAATGCATTTTAAGAGGTTGCTTGACGTTTAGGGTCTCAACAGTTCTCCTGAGAAGACCAAAGCTGCATGTATACAGGTAGGCCTATACTATTATTTATTTGTTGGTTTGCTAAGGAATACTTTATGCGTGTTAATGTACATTAGGGAAACGCTAAAGTCGTTGTTAAACGAGTGAGTGAGCCATGTGTTGAGTACCCGGTAACATTACTTTTCTTCCCCCTACCTTATAGGCCTCACTAGCCTATCATAGGCTAGAGTGGCGGCCTTGCAGTTGACGCGCCCTTATACCAACTAAACTTAAAAAACCCTATTATTTATTATTGACAATTCCACCTACGGGAGTGTTTCCCGACTATCCAAATCGAGAAACCAATATTATTATTGAACTTAAATGCAAATGTTCCCGGGTAGGCCTACAAAACACATGCCTCGCTCACTCGTCTAACAACGACTTTGGCGTTTCCCTAGTCTAGTTGGCTAAGGCGCCCTTATAGCCGAAATGTGGGAGACGTGGGTTCAATCCCCTGGTCGGGAAAGATTTTGTAATTTCTGGATTGTATTTTTAAAATTTTAAACATGTTTAAAATGCACATAACGCAGTAGTCCATCATCTGTGACAATACTATGGAAAACATAGCCAGTAACTTACGAAATACGTGAAAAGATTGTAAAGTTTACTCAATCTCCGAGCGAAATTTGGGGGTACCTTGAGCGTGCCAGATTCGATTAACCTTGGGCACGGCATTTCATGGCCAGGCCAATAACAAACAAAAAATATTTGTTCAAAATCAAAACCACTGACGTTTCCTACGCATTGGCAGCCTATTTTTCAATTTTATTTCTTTTAGATTTTAAATCGCAAAGGATCTAGTTGATTTTGTTAGCAGTTCTCAGTAAACTCGTACCGGTACCAAATGTCTGTTTAAAATTTTAGTGCAATCTGTTGAGCGTTTCGGCTGATTTTCGATGTACACACAGACAGACCCACAGAATCACGGAAGAGCCGTTTAAGTTGAATGGAGTCACTCAGTCGCTACGCTCTCTCGTTTAATGATTAATTATACTAGGAAAACGCTAAAGTCCCGCCGCGTTGATGGATGAGCGTTTTTGTAAGTTTTTTGTTTGCGTGGGACCACTTTTCCTTTGCAAGTGCTTTGTGAATGCATTGTAGGTGATGTTGTCGAGTTTCAAATGTTATTGTTAATGGTTATTATAAACCTCAAAAAATCATATCTAAACCTTTCTTTTGGATTTCTGCTAACTTTTTCAACTTTCTTTAAAAGAGTACTACATCCATAACTTAATGTTCATGTGAAATAATGAACGTTGTAGCCACGTTTGGTCAGATCGCGCGCAAATGTCGGACAAAATATCGGGCACTATTGAAACGAAAAGATCGTAAAAGTGCGATATCACATAAAAATATTTTTCATATGTAGTCCCAAAACGTGGCACGTTCTAAGTTTCAGAGATTTCGAAGGTCCTGTCAAATTTTTCATCAGATCTGCTATGCCGTTTGCCCGAATCGTGCGAACAAACAGACAAAAAAAAAAAAGAAAAAAAATCAACAACAACAACAACAACAAACGAGCAAATTTTTGAGGGTTCAGTGAAATTGAAGTTTTCCTCGCTCGCTACGCTCGCTACGCTCATCCAATAATGCAGTCTCAATTTATAAAGGGATGGTGGAGGTGCCGGTCCCGGATTCGAGTATTTAATTGGTGGAGGTGCCGGTCCAGACAATTTTATTCTACCATGACACAAAATAAAATTCAATAAAATTTAGACAATCAAAGAAGAATAGGTAGAAAATCATAATGTAAGATTCTTCACAAGTAAAATTCAATATCCAGTTTTACATGCATTATTATATAACGGCCCTCTTTTCCCTACCCTAACCCGACCGACAAAACTCGACCCGCACAGCGCTAACATGCTTTGAAATCAAGAGTACTTTATATCTGTTATGCATAGCTTTCCCCTTCCTTTTCTACCTGCAATAAGACATCATAGCTTTACCTATGGAACCAAGCAACTTAGTTTGGTAAATTAAGTTCTGCCAAGCTCAAATACAGGTATTGAGGAAGCATTGCATGATGACATAGGCCTAACGGTAAATGTTGCCAAGCTATCGAACATTCAGGAATAGTCAAATTAGTACAGAATATACTTAGTGCTGGGTTCAGAAACCGACGTAAAAATAAAGCTAGTGTAACAATGTAGACCCTAGCCTAGTGTTTCCAGTGGTTGCTCGAGACATTCAGCACATACGTTTTTAAGTGTACACATTTGTACAGAACAATAACAGACTCACTAGAATGCAAACAGGTAACTCCTTTACTTTTTGTAGATATTCACATCATTTTAGGCTTTGTGGCATGAAAAATAGGAATTGTTTATATCAAAAGGGGAGGGGTGGCATAAGTCGTTTCGCAAACTAATTGGCCGACAGCTCACTTCCTACAATGTTATGTCGGCTTGTGAACCAGCCATCAGAATAAGCGAGTATATAGCGCCAAGCTAGTTCTTTATTATTTGCGACAGCTATATCATATTCATAGGCTACTGTAAATGGAACACGATAATAAAATATATGTAAATAGCAAATCAACTAACTACAGAGATTAGATTTTGAAATAAAAATATAACAGTATTAATTTGGTTAAAATATTTCTAATTTTTTAAAAGTAAATGTACGTAGGTCCTAATCATTCAGGACTGAACTTTTTATATTGCACAATATTAAAAAAGTATAATAAAGTACCTAGCAAAAAAAAATTGAAAAGTAAAAGTAATATGAGCACGTTAATAACAGACACCACAACGGAGACAACTTTCAACACTTTCTTTCTTTGCTATATAGGGTTGCCAACCGGCCGGTTTTTGCCCCACTTGGCCGGTTGCCGGTCAGTCCCTTCGACCGGCAATAATGTTGCGTTTTTTTTTACGTAAATAACCCATTATACTAAAAATATTACTAAATATACACAAAAAACTAAAATAAATATTTAAAAACCATCCTATAATCATCGTTTCCCAAATCCCACTTAATTAGTAAACATTGCTCTTCTCCACTTCCCCTTGACCTAACCCGCCAACCCCCTCACCAGACAGCGAACAAGGCAGTAGGCTGGCCAAAGACTGCCACACTGCACTGCAGTCCACTGTCAATGCCGTTCATACGGGAAGTTTGTGCACGAATCCGACGATGAAATTGACTCTCCGCGAAAAAAATAAAGTCCAGCAAGGCTCTCCTTTAAGCAGCAAGATCAACTGCTAAATACTCATATACGATCAAGAAGTAAACTTGTTACTTGATCATAATTCCTTTAAATCTGTTAATGCTGTTTACGTAATATTAATTTACTGCTTTGAGAATCGTGATATGACAAATTGAAATTAAGACATAAAAATTATTATTTGTGGTTTATTTGGAATTTATTATCCTTAGGCCTAAATTACTTATGAATAAAAATACGCCCATTGCCTACTCGAATTATGAATACTCGGCATATCAGCGGATGAAATATTATAATCTGGGCCTATTATTTCAGTGACTTTATTATTTTTGGTGGTTTTCCAGTTTTGACTGCACAAAAACTACATTGTTTTGGTATATCATCCAGCCCACCACTTTATTCTAAAACGCACCAAATGCAATCTAAAAAGCTGAATTTCAAAATTTTCGCCTGCGGCGCTATAGTTGGGGGGCAGAGCCCCCCAAACCCCCCGTGCTTGATCCCTTTCCCACGAATTTACATGGAAGGCCGGTTTTTCCCGTGGCCAGAGTTGGCAACCCTATAGGTATCGCAAATACAAGTTATTTTATAATACTACTTACCACCTGGACACAATCTAATAATGACTTAGTGAAGCATTCTGATCAATTAGCCAACCATAGCGTAAATAATTAGGGCCTAAGTCCTGGCATAATAAGGTAGAGAACACAATGCACTTGTGGCAAAACACATTGAATAAAACACAAGAACGCATCAGTGGAAAACAAATTTAATGGCAAAGAACTATGCATTAATAATGGCACAATTTGCAGTGTTGCAATACATTAAATTACTGTCTAGATAAAATTATATTCATTATATCAGCTTTACCTAGCAGTTAATATTACAACACAAAACAAGCAAATGCGGCAAATATCTACATCATGTAGCCTATCGGTGCGGTTATAATATAATATAGCAAGATGTTACTCACATAGTCACATCACATTTGAAACTGTTTTTAATTTTTATGACCAGACCAGAATACATTGCATTGTAATGGGTATAACTTAACATATTGTCCCCTTAGAATGTAAGTGTTCTAACACACATGCATTGTGATGAATTATTGAATATTGAATATTATTTCCTTGTATTGATTTTAAACATATTGTTAGTAGTGTTTTACAATAGTAAAGAAGAAATCTTTTCTGGCATAATCTCACTTACAAAATAATTTCAACATTTGCATCCCAGGTACAACTGAGTAATTAGCCTGTTCATTTAAAATATTTTAGATATGAAAACAGGAGGCATGATTGAATCTATGAAGCTTCTGTGTGAATGATGATGAAACAAGCGATGATACAAGCTTCAAAGAATGCAAATGGGACTGTTCTTCCCTCTGGTGGCACAGCATGTTCCAACTAGAATGAATACAAAACATAATATTATGAGAATCACAAAACTCACATCATGCCAGAATACCAGCAATGCAATTGTTGGTTTGTAGACCATGGTTGAATATCTAGTACATTATATTAGTCTAGTTTAAAAAATAAATGTTTGCACTAAAAATTGTGATGTTCAGTCTTCACCTGATATAAATCAGCAATCTAGAAACTAAAAATACTAGCTTCCATTTGCAATTAATTACGTATGTAGTAGGGATATACCTATCTTTGGACAGGCAAAAAATTAATTTAATTCAGTAATAAAGATTTTTACTAAAACTAAGTTAAATATTGTACTGATGGTTTGTATAAGTATGATCATAACCACTGTACACACCAGAATATTATACTGCCGCTTACAACCTAAATCATGGCATGGTGACTGCATGAAGTTTCCACAAGTTGAAGTGGCTTACGTTTGTTTCACATAGCAAACCAAATAAACTGTGGGTTATATTGATAAGTGCCTAGTGGTTGGCCTAAACGACACAAATACAGACGAGCTTATCAGTAGGAAACAATACTACTATTATAAATAATATAATAGTATAAATTCCATTGACCATATTATTATGGTCAATGGAGTTTGGTAACATTTTCATTTTTACATGTTATGACTTATGATGGGTAGGCTACAGTACACAACTATTGTTTTAAATATAGGCCATTTTGTTCGTTGAATCGTTAGTACACAAAATTATAAGTCAACAATCAATAATACAGGTCAACTTTATATTTCTTTAACAGTTTGAGCATTCTGTTTTTTAAATTCAAAATATAGTATTGTTTGTTTAAAAAAATCAATTCCAGGCAAACATACAAGTACCGGTAGGCATATTCTTGTTACTTAAAAGAGTTAATACAGGGGTTTTAGGTTATCTGATTTCAGATTTGTGTTAAAGCTGCTTTCGCAACAGTGAAGCCAAAGCAACAACTGCAAATGCCTAAATAAAGTAAAAGTTCAACTATTTCCCCTATTTCATTGGATTTCTTGACTAGACAATCAGAAATAGTTGACAAGACATTATTCATACTGTTGAGTACTTGGGTAATTATCTACATGTCACCCACATTGTGAACAACTAGTAAAACACAACATTTGATCAGAGTTGTGTTTATCAGACAAGCATTGTTTGCAATACATGTCCCTAGCTATTATTTATACTATTGATGTTCCAAGGCACAACACATCAAGGTCGTCAGCCGATCAAGGAGAATATGAGATTGTATTTAAACATGTATAATATGTACAACAAATTTTGCAATAAATTTTGCAAGTAAAAATTACTCTTTCTATTAGTCTGTTATCTTTTTTACATGTATTACCTAATAAGTGCCATCACTAGAGATACTTTTTTTCAGCATTTTTTAAATTTAGAATAGTATTCACTATTTAGCATTTTGTAACATATTTTGTTCTTTCTAATTTCTACCAAAACCCTTAATGTGGGATGTTTCTTGCACATCTAACTAGGTAATGGAAATTGTAATTAATGAATTATAGGAACATTTCAATTCGATATTGCCACATAAAATGTTAGAATAGGCTTATATAATGCTAAACGGTAGTTCTCAACAGGTATGGAAAACATCATTTTTAGTAGTCAGCAATTAGAAGCGTTTTATCCAATATATGTTCACCGATTTAGCATCAAAAACCTAAAAGTAAAACACTTAAAAAACGTAACTCTAGTCATTAACCTTACGCAAAAAAGGTAATCTAGTAAATACTGTGATCTATAAATGGAATTGTTATCTTCAGCAACTGTTCTACCTACAAGACGTTAAGAATTGACAAGAGAACAATATTATTAAAATAAATAAATATTAAAATAAAATGAATTATTGAGATGGTAAGAATAGACATAAGAACAATATTAAGTGCAAAAGGGAAGAACATATAATTTTGTGAACACTTGTCACACCCTAGCATACCTAATGCCTAGTGGACAATACAAAACATTGAAAAAAAGTTTGATTATACTGTGAGGACTTGTCACCATACCAATCTCTTAATTACTTATTCATTGGTCATTCTCATTCAGGATCATAATACAATGTTGTCAACTGTCAAAATTGTATTGTAATTACTGCTTTCCTTATTTACAAATGTTGTTCAAAATATGTAGCGTAAAACTTTTATCAGGCATATTTAAGAAGTGATGATTAATAAATCCTAAGTGTAATGAAAAGGTTTTTAATTCTTAGTATACTATGACCCAATTAATAAAAGGTTCTCTTGTTACTCAAAAGTCAAATACAAACATCTTTAAGTCTCATCCTCATCAAAGTAATCAACATCTTTGAACAATATTAAATTGGAGTATTCACAATCAACATATTAACGATACAGCGCAATATAATGGCAACCATACTTACCTCTAAAGTTATAATGCAACATTTTAAATCATATGTGTTACTGGCCACTTTGATCAATTAATAACCAGGGTCTCTACTTGGTAAATACAAGACTCAAGAGTTATACTTGTATTCACACTCCAATTAAATCATCATTATTAGATTCAAAATGATTATAGATTCATAAATATCAGTATTGCCACCATTGAACTATATCATACTTGGAATACACCTTGAATTAATCAGACTAGTATAGTAGCAATTCTTCCACATTAGTATACTATTATTATTATATGTATATGATATGTTAATATTAAGTTGTATCAGTTGTGGCCATGGGCTCAGAGGCAATAGCAGCATAGCAAGCACTCAAGCAGCTAAAGGTAGGTATCAGTTAACTACGATGTACCATACGTTGTACCAAACAAAATGCAAGCAATTTAGATGATGTACCTAAAAGTGCTTAGTTGGAACGTCAGATTAAGGACTTATCAAGCCTATTCCTGATGCAGCCCTTTTGACCTCCCAGAGTTAAACGTCACGTCGTTTGTACGTGATTGAACATCACAGGTTAAATGCAATTTTTTAACAACTAATAGTCGAGAATGGTCGACTGGAGGTGGGTTACTGTTCAAATGGAGACTGACACAATAGTTTATACTTAAATTAAACAACGTTATTAAACGTTCCATAGTCAACGTTGATTTTAAAATCAGCACAAGGCTTAGGATACTTCAAAATCACAATGATTTTGCAACATTATCCACGATCACCATGAGCAACTTATCATCACATTCGAATTCAATGTTTCGTTACTTAATTCAGCCATATATGTACTAACTGATCGTCGATGACTAGAGTTCTACCATTATTATTAAAAATGATCGCAACTGGATTTCTAGATAGGTACACGTCTGCCTGGTCAGGCGATTTCAAGTAACCAGTTAACACGAGTAACGTGTACATGGACACAGGTTTACTTTCAGCGAATCTAACAGGTTGCTTGGCGAGGTAAACGAAAGCGGCTTATGTTTAGCTGACCTACAATACAACGTTCCGTATTTACCTGATTGCAAGCCTACCTTTTTTGACACATTTTTGCAGTTCAAAATGGCACCCCGGTTTGGAATCGATGGCAAACTATGAGTATTTAAATGCTACACTTTTTTGTTATATCAACTTTTAATCAGAGGTCGGCTAGCAATCGGTGTCTGCTTGCATTCGAGTAAATACAGTATACGTTCAGAGAGAAACTCGTAAAAAAAATACTTTTATCTCTCTTATATCAAGTACAAAATAAAACAATCCACAAAGCAAACGTTTGCAAAATTTCTTCAAAATCTACATTAAAGAAATTGTGTCAAATGTCCCACAAAAATATTGCATTTTTTTAAAATCTTTTAAACCACATCAGAGATGACATCGTATCGTTTTTTTGGATTCAATAGGAATTGATTCACATTACTTACACATTTAACAAAAGTCTCATAATTTATGTGACAATACAATTGCGTAATTATTGTTCAATGCACTACCAACTCTCTACCATTCAAGACACAAATACAAAACCATGAAATGCAACTGTGATGTTTCTACTGAGGGTTAGGTACACTACTGCCCCTGGTTCCAGGGCTCGATCTTCAAGTTCAACTCAGTTGTGAACAACAAACACCCCGGAGTACGATGGAAAAGCTTAATAGTAAATACAATTACGTATATAAACAAAACTATTTTTATCATTGTTATCACAACATAACATATATTACTGCAATTAAATTCAAAACATAAAGCCACTCATTTTATTACAGTGTATATAAATAAACAATAGTTATGCAAATCAAAAATGTCAAAACACTTAAGACAATTTGGAAACATAATTTTTAACGATTGATCGATGTCACCAGTAATGTAACGAGGTTTAATTGAATGCAATATCATAAGGTCCAACTTAATAACAGTGTACAGAATATAATAGCAATGCCAAGTTTTATGATATAACAGGTAGGGTTGCCGCCGATTATCATCAGTTATTTATTTTTTAATTACAGTAGTTATTATTATTATTATTGTATAATCAATCGATTATTCAATTATGATGGATTCTACAAATAGCAATAATTACTGTATTTATCTATTATTAAAAGTAGCATCGATTGGCAACCCTAAATACTACCTACTTGGTGTGATTCAAGCTCCAACCTTTATCTGACATTCTTAATAAATATAAGAATTGGAGCTTTGAAAGCAAATATGTAATCTTATAAAAATGTACATTGCAAAAGCACTCAAAAGTAAAAACAAAAATCAATAACACTTATTACAATTTACAACATATATAAACTAGGATAATTGCACGACCCTACAACATGAAATCAAAGCACAGACAGGCAGTTTCATATTTATAAACATGACACTCCACTGCCTGACAGATCAAGTTGGAACGCATCGTGGTAGAAAAGTGTTGGTCGCCCGTTCGTTGATGGTGGTCCAGCCAGTTCTTCAAACGGGGCAGATGCAGATCTCACAGACAACACGACTCAGTCACTTTATAGCTTGGCCCGTTCTTCATGAACTAGCCAGTTTTTTAGGTCAAAAGGATCTGCAATTTGTTTTTCCTGAGGCTGCGTCACCAGATTACCTACGGAAGACAAATCAAATGAAGCTATGTACGTACGTACTTGCATTTGAGAGGTTATTATAGCGCATTTAGAGCCTACCCACTCAGCAGTCTTGGGGAGGCTACTTTTTAAAAGTAGCATGCTATCGCTAACGCTACATGCCCCAAAAAAGTAGCTTCGCTACTATTTCGCTACTTTTTTTCAGATGTAGCGACGCTACATTCGCGCTACACTAGAAATATAGCGCACTACTTTTCCGCTACATGTTCACGTTTAATCGGGGGGTGTCGAGATCTCACATTATCCTGTTTTTAAAGCCTTTTGACATCGTGCCGCGATGATTTTTAACTCCATTTATGTCAACTCGATCGTGATTTATCATCAAAAGCACATAGATTCGGTTACCATTGTGACAGAAGGCGTTCTTTTAACGTTTAGGCTAGGCTAGGCCCTAGTCTTTTAAGAATTCTAGGCCTAATGATCAACATTCATATTGCATTTCTTATTTTCAACGTGTTTTTTGCGGAATCACTGCAGGAGAATGCGACAAACAAGGTTCGGAATAGGCCTACTGGTGCCGTACAATAGCGATATAGCCTGGAATGTCCCAAGGGAGGGGAGATGTATGACACTAATCACTTCATTTTAATATGCAATTCAGACGATTGGCGTAATTATTGAGCGGCTTATGCTCAAAATCAATAATCCGACTTCTAATTATCGTGGATACATCTTTGTTTACGACCCTGAAATAGCACTCAAGATGCACCACGCAATTTAATAATCACTGCAATATTTTTGGTAAAGTCAGCTCACACAATGTGACAGATCGGCGATCGCTTGCATCCTTCGGACGACGCAGAGAGAGAGAGAGAGAGTGAGAGAGAGGCTCGCTGGGAGAGAGCGAGGGAGACGGTGTGCAAGTGAGATGAGATTACGGGCCGGTCTACATGGCGAGCACATGACGTGGCGAGGCGGGCGATACAAGTTAGTTTGCGGTGCCGACTTTTGACTTTACGTGGTACTGGGACTGCTGGCGCTGGAACTTAAAAAGTAGCGCAAATATCACGCTAACGCTACAAAAATTGTAGCATACTACCGCTACAATAAGCCCCCTTAATAAAGAAGCGCGCTACTGGCTCCGCTACACATAAAAGTACTACTAGCGCGCTTCTCCCCAAGACTGCCACTCAGTCACATTACTGATTTTCAGTGGGGGACAGTAAACCAAAGCGACCAAGCCAACCCTGCAGGCCCCGACACAATCGACGAGTGAGAGATAACCAACCAAAGATTGATATGTTTTTATTGGGAAATATAGCAAATCAGTGGTATGGACAGTGCAAACACCCCCGGATCAAGGCCAGAATCAACAAGGCCGATTCAGAACAACTTTAAATTTATTATGTGCCTCGTTGCTAGGACGGCTCCAAAGTCACCGTTTACAAATTCCTAAGACAAGAACTGATGGACTTAAGTGAAAATCAGAAGTTAAAAACTATTGACTTTAGCAGGAATTAAACCCTGGACCTTCTGAATTGGAAGCAATCACCGACACTAATTCAAATTCACTAACAACAAGACCAACGAGCCACACATTATAGAGTGGCCTATCGGTTGGGTTAGTGAATGAGTGGGGACGGAGAAAGGATTCCAACAGCTTACCTGGAAATTGTCGGTGGCTGAGCGAGGCGAGTAGACATGAATATATACACACACAACAGTATTTGACTATTTAGTGATTTTACGCACGCTAGTTATGCAGAAATGTGTACAGCCTATGGTAATAAACAAATGAGTTGAATATCTTTATCACTTACAATGTAATAAAAAAATATTATTGCAATTTAAGATGAGGCGACTGAGCCCAATTGATGGTCAGTAAGTGTAACTCATCTTAAAAAATATTGTAAAATAAAATGTCAACATCACAAGTTGAAAACAATTAATAAAAACAGGGGTGAAATGTTGAAATTGTCGAGACTCAAATTCTCAATCAAAAAATATTCGTGATAAATCTTAATTAATAACTTTTGTCGATTGATAATAAGGATTAAAAAACTAGTGCATGGAAAATTAACATTTTAGATAGATTTAAAATTCTCTTTTTAAATTTAGTAACCAGACAATGAAACTAACTACATACAACTACATAAATGTGTAACTTACTTAATTTGTGAGTGATGTCTTGCAAAACCTTTTCATTTGCTTGATAGTGGTTTTGTCCATTGCTGGAACGGAAAATAGAAAACAACCCAAATTAAAGCTCTGAAAGTATTAGGCTAAAAATTGGACAGAATCTTTACAATCAATATCCATTTAACTATAACCATTAGTTATATCAATCAATACCATAATATCCCTGTCCAAAACGGACGAGTCCAAGTTTACTTGAATGCAGGTGAGGCCAGTAGCCAGTGATCGGCGGAGAACAAATGAAGGTGCGGGCCTCCGACAAGGTCATACCACTCACGTACGTGGCCATAGCCGGCAACAACTGAGCCATAAGGCGCCCGAAGAATGAACTTGGGCTGGAGACGCGCACACGTCGAGGTGCAGACCACAGTAGTGTGGGTAGCACCCATGATTTTAGAATTTTATGTAACTTGACCAATCGATTCAGGCTATATATTAGTGTTCTACTTTGGACGAAACTAAACTAAAATTTGCATAGTAGTAGGCACTAGGTAGGCCCTCCTCAACATGTGCGACTTGAAAAAAATTAAACTTGACTCACTATTGCCAAGTCTACAAGTCATTGTGGTGTTCCAAGGTGACTGTCCAACAATCATTTATTTTATTCCTTTTCAGTTTCTCTACAACATTACACAATGCTCAGTGAATTTCAATATGTTGATGTACCAGGGTTGGGGTGAGGTGTTACTGGACTTACTGCTATTACCCAGCACAACCCACGGTCATTCACACACCTTCCCATCTTTTAAATGATCCGACCACATCTGCTGAAGTTTGTTCTAAAGGAGAAATTGACAGAGTAGCCCACTCCACAAGTAGTAATGCGTGACTTACACGTTGTGTTTAGTGAGGGCCTGCATGGCTGTGAATGCCTGCAATGCCGCGGAGTACATATCTAGGGAGAGACTGGCGGGGTGCGAGAGTTGCTGTGCACTGAGTTGACTTTCCACAGCCTTCTGAATAGCGGGTATCAACTGCCGCTCAGGGCACGGGGCCGCATTGGCTATCTGCAATGCAAAACATCTTGAGCTGCGTTCACTCTCTCAATGCTACCTGAATACAGTACACACAGGTAAGCCTACTATCTAAAATGAGTTGCACGGAAATTAGCATTCCTCTACATAGATACTAACACAAAGAGGTATTGCTTTTGACTTACCGTTATGTGCACCATTACGCTACATTTATTATTTATTTATGAATTGTTACCATTTTACACAGCTAGACTGCATAATTCAACAAACAAAAAACACACACATGATAATTGATATTTGTATTTGATGATATACATTAAAAAATATTTCAACATACAAACTCTAATAAACACATAAGACTACAATAGCAAAAATAACTACAAAACAATAGATGTTAATAACAATATGTAGGCTATGGATTAGGATTAGGATTAGGACAGTTTATTAAAATATGTTTAATACCCAAGTGGGATAAGTACCCAAACATTTATTAAATAAGGTGCTTTAACAGCAAAGACTTGCTATTTAAAACTCCTTAAAACTACTACAAGCAAAATGTACAAGCTCGTCCAATACATAAAACAATACTTCAATGCATCATCGAAACCCTCCTCGTCTCTGTACGAGTCTCCCAGTCAGACTCACCGCTTGCACCGTCTGGCCGACAACGAGATAACCCTCCAGGAAGGGACGTAGAAGATGACACAGGAGCAGCTGCAGCTTCCTGTGGTTTCCCAGAGCCAGCTTCCCGTCTTTGACAACCTCGATAATGTTGAGCAAATCTAGTTGAGCTAGTGTCTTTTCAAAGTCCTACAGAAATACACAGGTTAGATAACTCGGGTTCTGCAGAATACTAGCCTATGTATTTAAAATGCTAAGTGAGATGCAATTAATTTTTAAATATTGCATATTGTAATTTATATGGATGTCACATTTCAATTAAAAATCTTCATTGTTCAGTCATGCATTAATATTAATTAAATTAAATTAATTAAATGCCTCATGCTCATTATTAATCTACAACAAAATACATTACCTGTTGATTATCTATTTATAAGTATGATTGTTTTTATTTGGTTTAAAAGGGCACACCAACTGTTAGGCCATAATGTGTGGTTTTAGTCGTGGAAGCAGTTATTGACAAAGGTAGGCATAGGTACTAATACAATTATTTACAACACTATAATTTTGGAAGCAACCAAGCAATGCAGTCAATATGAATTATGGAATAGAAATAATATTACACAATAAATTTTGAATAATCTTGATAGAGCAGAGATGTGATGTTGCACTTGAAAGGCAATAAAAAAATGAAGCACAAAACATGCAAAATTATAATAGTATTTGTTAAAAAACTGAAAATTCAAAACTCCAACATGACTTGTGTGAATGTACGTGTCGAAAGTGAGACTTAAGAATAGCAGTCTATGATTGCTTGAAGCCCATTTAAAAGAAAACACAATACTTTGAAAGTAATCCAAACAATTGAACAATATTTGCAATGTTTAAAGGTATCTACTATGGTAATTATGTCACACAAAAGCAGGCATGCTCATCTGTTTACTTCGAGTAGTTACCATCACGGATGATGGTTGATTGATTGTTAGTTGAAGTTTTGGGATATTTCTAGGTTTCGAGCAAAATAAAAGAACAAAAAAGAGATTACATAATTAATGTGCAATGAAATCAGAAATGCGCACACACACATACAAATGTGATAAATGCAAATATTAATTAATCCAAAACAAACTTTCATACTTTTTGCTAATAAACCAAGACACACTTTATATAGGTATGTAGGCTTTAATTTAGACTGTAGAACAATCCAGAGATGGCAACAGCTTGAAGTATACAGACTCGTTAACTATGATTTGTTTAGGTTTAGGTTTAGGTATTAATGAATGTACCTTGGTTTCTCGTGCACTGTACAAGACAAATTCGTGTGAGAAAACTGACCGCACAAAATGGTATTTGCTGAACAGATCATCTGAAGAAAGAGACCAATGCTAATCACCACAAGACAGTATTTTCAAGTCACATATAAGGAGGCTAGAATATAATAAAATTGGACTTTTGTAAGTAGGGCTTAACAATACATAGGAATTAAAATCTTCTTAAGCTAACTGTAAGGAAAGGTAAGGTATTCCACGTTACTATTTAGTATTTATTTACTTTACCTAACACATAAACAAATAATCCATACAACAATATTCTAGCCTGCTCAGTGTGCATGCAGCCTCCAGGAAACACTTTAAAGTTTAAATCATGGTTTTAGATGAGATACATTATCCATATTAAATTGTTTAACCTTGGTTTTCTAGAACTAGTGTGCCAGCCTTATTACGACTGAAGCAAAGTTACTGGTAGGCCTACCTGTCTAGTCAAATAACAAACCTTAAAAAGTTAAACAATGACTATAATGAATGATCCTCCTGTAGACTTACTATACTGTGACAGGAACATTGTGGTGGGGGTATAAAGTTGACAACTGTTGGCAACAGCTTCTATAATTTTTTTTTGGATACTAGGGGTGTGTCTGAAAATTATTCAAAGTCTAGGTCCAGGTCCAGGTCTAGGTTCCAAATTCAGTCCACATCTAACAACGTAGTTAGGTACTGATTATCTGTCGATGGCGTGTGAAGTACTGTCTGAAAAGTCTAAGTCTAGGTCCAATCTTGGTCCAAGTCGACAAATAGATCGAGCAATCGAAAGTGTACACTCGTTTTAGGTCCGATTCAAAATGGCCGTCCACGACAATGAGAGAAACAACAAATTAATGCATTGTTAAATAAAGGTAAACATTTAAGTTTTGTTTGTTTTTATCACGTATTTAATTGGTTTTACTAGATTTACAAATACTTTTAATAAACAAATACTTTACAAAGGACTCTCGAATGAACACCTAACCTAACTTTAGGTAGTGTTGACTTTGCCCGGCAGGCAGCTCTACTGTAGGCTAGTATAGCACTTTAACATTGAGTTGGACTTGGACCTACACCTGGACTTGGACCATAATTCAGACACACCCTTGGTATTGCTTAACGTCTCATATTTGATTAGTAATAATTGTAGGCCTCCGCCTAGGTTAGTATTATTCATTCATACCCAACAATATTTTTTCAATATCAATATCAGCGCCAATTTTATGATATCAATATCAAGCCAAGATCGTACTTTCCAAATTAATATCGATATTGAAATATCAAAATTTTTCGACACTTCAAAAGAACTCCGTGTATGCATATCCCGATCAGTCATCGTGGGAACAAAACGTGTACTGCATACTGCAGCGGGATATTTAATCTAGTATGATAAAGCTACATGTTGCGATTTCCGAAATAGTATGACGTGAATATTCAATATATTGATATCTAAAATGGCCTCGATTTTCCCACGATATCGATAAGTACCAAATGATTGATGTTGGGCATCACAAGTTAGTATTATTCAATGAAAGCATGTTTTCTGCTTTAAACTAGTGATGACGACGGATAAGGTTTTGTCAACCGATTGTAAAAAAACAAAAAACGGTTTTTATTCGGTTAATTAAAAAAAAATTAAAATCATGCATTACGAGCGTGAACATTCTAGCGTGACAGCTACTGGAAGCACCGCAGTCGAATCTCGTTGCTCGGCTCCTCCTACTGCAGGCATCACCGGCTCATGCGCACGCATCAGCCGACATCAAGTCTAAACAGCTGTTAGGCTCTCAATTATTAGTGTTATCTTTCAACGAGGCCAAGGAAACTCATCGGATGGATGTGAGAAGGTAGTTGTGCACTTTGTTACAGAACAAAGAATGTAATCAAACAATTGAATTTGCAAATTATTCACTCCGGAATGAACGTGTGCAAATGTTACCAACAACATTTGTGAAGATGTGAACTAGACTGGGGGCTTTGGTGTAATAATTTGCTCTTGTATTTGAAGACTAATAATGGATTCTACATGACGAAGAAATATTCATAAATATCTCGTCAATAGGTCCGATCAACATGACTGAGATAAAAACATTAAAGACACCAGCAGAGCAAGAGAGAGAAAGAGCTATGCGATGTTCACAGGTTCTGTGCATGCTCTCCACCAGGCGGACGAGTGGCGACTGACGTGATCGTTAGCTGAGAAGCAGCTGCCGACGTACCCTACCCAACTCGACTCTCGTGCAACGTAACGACTCGTGGCCCGGCCAGCGGGGTGGGAGACAGAGCGCACAATATCCACATAAGATCGCAGTGTAAATTATTGGTTATTGACTTATTGCCCGTGTAACCAGTTACAAAAATTAATCCGTTAACGATTAACCATCGTCATCACTAATTTTAATTTTAACATCATATTAAATGTTCTTCTTTCATTTATTTGTGATTAATGAGAGTGTAGTGCAAGCTTTAATTAAGCAGATTTGAGGCAGGCGTTTAATAGCCTGAATTGACCACTAGCAGCACAGACAAGTCCCAAATTATAATAATTGCATCTTGAAATGAAAATTTAAGGAAAGGGTGAGCAAATATGATTTTTAAAGTCGAATACTGATATCGAATAATTATCCCAAAAAATTGAATATAAAATACTTGGCATTTAAATTCATTTAATCTATAGCCTAGTGCTTAGGCCGGTTAAATTTTTTTTCAAGGCTAGGCTAAGCCTATTTTCAATTTTGTCCTATTCTTCAGTCATTTTGATGATACATAAATACTATCAAAGATGTAGGGCCTAGGATGGTTATTAGAAAATAAGCCTCGAGCAATGCAAAAAAACTTCAAACAAAACAAAACTGGAAGTGGAAGTCATAATGAAATTTAGAAGTCAGTAGCTTTGTTTGTTTGTCCTGTACCAGGTTCACATATTTACTCCTGGAATCGTCCGGATGTACGTCATAAAACCGGAAATAGGAGTAATAAGTAAGCGTTACGCCCAGTTGGACAAACAAACATATTTGCACCCAGTTTTGACATTTGACGAGGCTACGAAGGCCTAGAGCCTACATACCACACGATGATAGGCTAATAGGCTTTGGGCCTAGTATATTTTTCAATATTTTGGCCTAGATAATAGGTTTCTAGTACATTGTTGTACATAACATTGCTAAACGTCTTTCAAGCAGACCTATCCTAGTTTTAGGTTATGTCGGCCCTGGGCTTAGGTTTTTGCTTAACGGTTGATTAATTGGCATTGTTCCTTTTAAGAAAGGCCGTGAAGATTCATATAATCATTGGGAAAGATATTGCTCGGCCCGGCTTTTTCCATTTTAACTTCTAGCTTCTTTCTTAGCTTCTCACTACACAACCAAGAAACTACAAACTTTAAAAATGGTGCAATATTTTTGTTGTTTTACACCCACTCCTGCTAAATAAGCAGGTGTAAAATTCTTACTCCAGTCGCAGTTGTGGTAACTTACAACAGGACAAAAAAACGTTTCTGGGTTGTGACAGGTACATTTACACCAGGACAGAAAAACGGGTTTTCGTGAAAAACTTACACCTGGTGTAATAGAAACAGGACAAACAAACAAAGCTAGTTACTACAACTGGGTAAATTGGCGGGAAATTCAAATTTTTAAATGTTAAGTAGGGGCCTAGGTATTCGAGTTTTGAATCAAATTGTTTGTGAAACTATTTGACAAACTATTCAATAATTTTGAATATTTGACCATCCCTAAATGAAAGAGTAAAATGTTTAAATTACCTCTATAAAGAAATGTAATAGGTAGTTTACATTTTATAAAATAAAACACATGGATTTATTAACCTATTAATTCTAGGCTTATAAGATTATACAGTATACACACATAATAAACATCATTGACCAGGTCACTCTATCGAGTTGGTAGACATAAATCTGCTCTATAGGTAGGTGGTTCCAAGTCCAACCCAATCTACACACTGTCAATCATCAAACTGAAAACATGCCGATTGTATTGAGGCCTCTCGCTAAATCTTTGTATAATGTATAGGTAAGCCTACTAGTAAACTAGTTGGACACACAGTTACAAAAAGGGGACCTTCTCAAATGCAGGCATGGCACCAATTTGGTACTTACAGAAATAAAAAATAAAAAACTAATAAAACCACCATTAAATTTGTTAATTTCCATAAACAGACACAGAAAAGCACTAACAAGTAGTCTATCATTAAAAATTATCAATTATCAATCATTAATCAGGGTTGTACTTTTATGAACGAGTCAATCGAATCAGTTGGACCTGGGGCCCGGCTTCTGACAACACGGAGCTTCAGCAATCTGATCGTACCGCCCGTCATGGACTTGGGATCACACAACTTGTACAGTAGTGTCTTCAGTAAACATTATGCTCGTCATTTTAATTATATACTAATAAAGTTGGGTATTCTGGTAACGGAAAAAGGTTTATATTAGCTAGGCCTAAATTCCAACCAAATTTGTAACCTGAAACAAATTTACAAGTGGGAGGTATTTTAAATCACGACCTACATGCTATAACCTCACTACGTAAAGGCAAGGCAGGTGGCCACAACAGTGATCAATGCACACTCACTCACCCCTGGATATCTGTCGAGACTCATCCAAGTGTTGCATGAGCACGGTGACTATTGCCGGCCCAATCAGGAAGTGCAGACAGGGGTTGACGTAGTGTTGAAGCATGAGGAGGGGGGTGGCCACCTCCATCGTCTGCTGAGATAGGTTGTGACCTGAGATGCAATGCGTTTCACTTTAAGATACTAGTCACCAGTCAGTATAATAGTAGATCTATGAGAGTGATCCAGCCTTTTGGCACCCTTTTCTTCATTTAATACGTAGTAATCAATTGAACGTACGGGAATAATACTCATAAATTAATATAGTAACAGAAGAGCACAGGCTACACACAGAATCATTGGCTTTGTTAAATAATTTATTACTTACGGGTGTGATGTAGAATAAAATAGAATAGGGGTTGTGAAGTCATTCCTCCTAATCGATAAGAGTTGAATATTTGCAAGAGGAGCCTGAAGTGGCAGTTCATTGACCAAGACTGTGTGTGATAACTATCAGTATGAGACTGAGCCTCACCTTTGAGTCTTGCGGGGTCTATGACGTTCCCCGAGTGATGAACTCTGCCCAGTTGTATCGTGCCGGACGGAGCAAGACTCGCCAGGGCCCGGTGAACAGTCAGCGCCTCCCTCACCGCCACCTCAACCGCACTTAGCTCCGCTGAAATACAATCAGACCCAATAAGCTCGGAACTGACTGTCACTCTAATGAAGACGTGATTGAAAAACCTTTTGTGACGAGGTACACTTTTTGAATGAATCTTGCGAGTGAGAAATAGATAAGATTCCAACAGCTTAACTTGAAATGGAGAAGGTACGTCACAAACAAAAGCTCACTCGTCAATTGCGTCAGGGCCTACAGGGTTGGCTTGGTCGATTTGATTTACTGTTCCCCACTGAAAATCAGTTATATAACTGAGTGGGTAGACTCTAAATACAATTTATTTATTTAAAGCTAACGAATTAAATCAATTAATATCAATAAATAAATAATACCACTGTATGAATCCTACCTCTTTCTCACTAAACAGTTGTTTGAAGTGTAAAAAGGCCTACTGGCTAGTGGCTAGTTTAGTTTAGATTGGAGAAGGGTTGACAGATTGGGAAAGAATAGAGAACATAAAGCCCAGCCTGAAGGGTTGGGGGCAATAAAACTTTCACCTTTCTCACCCCTGGTGCTGCAGAATTTACTTCTTGCGTGGCCATACCATAGGTTTGGTTATGTGTTGTGAGTTTTGTTTGTATGCAGTGAGCTGATTTTTAGTGGCCACCATCCGCCTAATGAGTCTCAGAAGGAGCAAGGACAAAATGCATCGGGGATTAAGGTAACAAACAACTTTAAATTATGGTTGCCGATTGATAATGGATATACTGATCGATACGATTATTTTCGAAAAAATCGATAATCGATTCAGTCTTCCCAAATCAATAGTGGAATAGCTCACCCTTCCAAAACCAACAAACAAAATTAATCAGATTTTTTTAGATTGAATTTAACATTTTGACAACGAGCCAGGTGAGTAAGAAAAAGGAATGTACATTGAGCTAGCTCACCCGGCAACGCAACCAACGCTCCCAGCGTCTCCAGCACCGAGCGCAGCCAGCTGATCTCCCTTGCGACGGTTGGCACGGTGACAGGCTCCGCCCCCTGCAGTACGACATCGTTGAGTACGAGCGCGACTAGGTTGAACCCCGTGAGAACGGCGAGGTCTTGCTGCGTCCGTACCACGTGGTGCGCAAGATCGATGCACAGGGCGGTTTCTTGCGAGTTGGGCCGCGCGAGTGCGGGAGGTTCCAGCGCGTGGTGCATGCGCTCCAGCCGGCCCTCGCACCAGCTGCGTACTGAGATGGGCTCGCCCACTTCCACGTACACTCGGCCGTACTGCTCGTCCAACACGCGGACCGCTTTCACCAGGCCCTAGATGAGAAAATATTGCTGTCATTGCAACTACGCCCTAAAGATAAATCTAATTTAAATTTAATAAACTAGTAGACTATGTTTTGTACAAGGCAAAAAATAAGGTAGGTCAGCAAAGTATTTTCTACAGGGGCTGACAAGTTTAAATGTGTTAACATCATTGGATGACTAAAAAGGAAAGTAGGAAGGAAGTACAACATCAACAGACAAATTCCAAGCAAATATAATAGCGGACATATTCCAAGAAAACATGGGTAGGCCTGGCAGTGAAGTAATTTTCCACTTGCTTCCCATGTACTTATTTTTGAAAGGTTTGCTATTTATTTAGGCCTACTTTATTGAAAAGTGTTTACAAGGTCTGTTACAAGTAGGGATGACGAAACCCGATTTTTTTTACGACTAAGGTACCCGTCCACATTACCCGCAGGTTACCTGGTTAGTAATACACAAAAAATCGAGTAGAGTGACCAATGAACTGCCAAGAAAAATGCTCATCAATTATTGTAGCATGAAGCATGAAGCATGAAGGTATTTCGCAATTGAAGGGCGGGCCATTGAGATAACTCTCACTCACTGCAGTAAAACCTCCATTATCCGATCATCGTCTATCCGATCGCCCGTATTATCCGAGCTCCATAAAAAAAAAAAAAATAAAAATACGTAAATAAAACATAAAAATAAATTCAGACGCCGTGCCGCGCTTTTTTAAATGTAATCACATACATTTGTAGGTCTAGCGGGAGTAATGCCCAAGCCTACAAGTGAGTGCAAGAGAGATAGATCGGCGATATATCTCGACTTTCGAGCAGTGTGCATCGTGTGCATCGCCGCTAACGAGCCTTCCCGACTGCGGTCGATTGTGCTTTGGCCCCATAGATATTATTTAAACGCCTATACTGCACCGGGTGCACTCCATGCGATGCAACGTCGCTTCTGCTGTCCGTCCGCAGCGCCAGACACCAGTGCTTTTACGGGTGTGCGCTCTGACCGCACAGCGCACGCACATGCACATGAAGACCTGACTTGACTCTTGAGCAGTCCGCCTGCGCGTGCGCATACGATCCAACCAACTCACAGTCACAGCTGATCAAAGATGGTCGTTGTGGAATTAGGTGGAAGAAGAATTGCAATGCGATCATGTTTCAACCTATTTACGAAATTCCTAATCACGACGCATTGAATTGTTATTCCTGGGCTTATCTTATTTCTTTCCCAGGCTTATCTTGCGACGAGAGCTTCAGCGCGGGCGATAGTAGTGAGAGGTTTTCCCACATGAGAAAGAGAGCTAGGCCTATGTTTGCATTCTAGGCCTAAGCCTAGGCCTACTGCGTCGAGTTTAGGCCTAGACATGCGTTTTCATTACGACATGTAGGCCTAATTGTGTACGTGTGTTTGTGAGCTTGATTTACAAGCTATTAAATCATTTGGTAACCCTGTATGAAGTGTTTCATGTGTATTTTATGTTCCTTTATCCATTGCATGTGTCATATATCATTTTACCATATCATCAGGCTATATAACGAGAGCAAAAAAACAAAAAAAAAACGCAGTCAACCAAGTTTTTCGGTAATTCGAGGTGCCCCAGGTCTCATCCAGCTCGTATAATAGGGTCTTTACTGTATTCATATTAATCATATTAATGCACTTTGGCTATTCGAGACCGTGAGTGGTGATACATGAGGATGAAGTATGAACAGAGGGGAGGCGGGGAAACTTAGTACCGGCATGTAGCCTACTCCTTTCAAAAAGTACCAAGGGGACCAACAGCTTTACGTCCCATCCGAGAGGACGGTGTAACCTTGACAGTCATATAGCCAAGCAGACGTCGAGTACACTGTTCCTTGCATCTGTATTCTGTTTTATATCTTATCAGTTTAGTCAAGGTCACGATGCATTGGTACTGAAGGGGGGTAGAGCAGGAATGTACTGGCTTGCCAGCAGATAATTCTAGATTGTTAGCAAAATAAGGAAAGGCCGGCCTCTGCACTATCTCTACTCCAGTTTAATTTCAGTTTAGTTTAGATAAGTTGAAGTGCATAATTTAAGTTTAAGTTATCATCAACTTGGGTGACTGATAGTGATACTGATAGCTTTTGACATCCAGCAGATTGGAAACATTAGTGGGTTATTTATAAACATCTTAGCAATAAAATTCTGGAAGATGGCGGGAGGGGTAAGGTAGCCGGGGGGTGGGGGGCACTCATAAGTCATAACACACTATTAAAAGACGGTGGCCTGAACAATGGACATTATAAATCAAAAGAAAAACGCAGCCAAGCATAAGATATAAGAAAGCTCATGTTTACATTGGCTCATGTGTGCCCCGATAGGAAACGATCTTGCACTTTCACCCATAGCCGCTCTGCGGAGAACAATGTACAATGTACAAGTTTCTGGTATTGGATAAACAAAACAAAACAAAAACAAACATTGGCCTTCGGCTTACAATGTGACACCTCAATTCAGGAACCGGGTTTTGCAGGTAAACGGGTACTGGAAACACAAACCCGACCTCATCTGGTAGGTAACAAGTACCCGGGTACCAGTCGTCATCCCTACTTACCAGTTACCAAGTCTATTTTAAGTGGTACCTAAACAACAGACTTTGAAGTCCTACAACATGCATTGGGAAAACAAGGTCTAGAATCACCAATGTTACAAGTCAACTAAGTGGTAAGGTTGAGGACTTGACATCAATTATTCGATTCGACATCGATGTCGGAGCAAAAGTGGCTTTCAATTCGACATCAACTTGGCATCTTAATTTTGTTTTTTTAGAAAAATCGATTTTGGAACCATGTAAAAACCATATATTTTACTTTTTGCATTATAATTAATAATAATAATAATTCACAAGTTATACTTTCGCGACCCGATATAATTGAAGAGAAATTATAACATTGACGGGATGTTTCGTCGCGTCGTGGTGGTGAATAACTTACATTATTCTTGATTTCCCGACGTAGCGTCCTCACTGTGGAAGACATTTTCAAGGGATTGCTGGTCTTTCGTTTGTTTGCCTCTGTTGCAAACGTCCACTTCTTCTTGGAACTGCCAGGATGGCGGTGGACGGCTCTATTTGTTGTTGTTGTTGTGGTGGTGGTGGTTGAGGTGGTTGTGGAGGTGGTGGAAGTGGTGTAGGTTGGTCTTGAGGATGAAGATGCTGTTGATGCTGTTGTTGATCTGGTGGTACCTCAACCACCACCACCACCACAACAACAACAAATAGAGCCGTCCACCGCCATCCTGGCAGTTCCAAGAAGAAGTGAACGATTGCAACAGAGACAAACAAACAAAAGAACAGCAGTCCCTTGAAAATGTCATCCACAGTGATGACGCTACGTCGGGAAGTAAGGAATAATGTTAATTATTCACCACCACGACGCGACGAAACATCCCGTCAATGTTATAATTTCTCTTCAATAATAATAATAATAATAATAATAATAATAATTTTTTTTTTTAGAAAAATTGATTTTGGAATCATATATTTTACTTTTTGCAATAATTATAGCATACATTACCTCTTTTTTACATAAAAAGTTTTTTTTTAATTAATTTTTTTTAATGTCAAAAAGAATTTTGATAGTCATTTTTTTTCTTCGGTGTACTGTTTAAATTGTTAAATTAAATTTTTTTAATGTCAAAAAGAATTTTGATGTCAATTTTTTTTTCGGTGTACTGTTTAAATTGTTGGTTTGACATTGATTTCGAATTTATAATCGAATCCCAACCCTACTAAGTGGTAAACAAAAGACCTAGCAGTCCTACAACATGTATCTAGCAAACATGGTCTAGAATCACTTACCGAGGTTGACTCCTTTGGTTTGGGGACGCCGAGTAGCTCATAGGCGAACAATACCTCCTCCGGGGTTCTATCATAGCTGATGCTCCAGGGAACTATCGTGACATCCGGGACGTATCCGGTGAAGAACGGAGCAAGAGCCATCGACAAGAAACCTGACGAACAACACTCCGTTTAGAGAAACATCTTATTCTTAAACCACATTTCCTGAATTGCAAGCGACTACGCACTCTTTAATAACCCCAAACTGCAGTCCAATAAGTAGCATAGTACTAGGAAAATGCTTCCTTAACCTTTTCTGTGCGGCCATCGAGTATACTCGATGCCGCCATATTGTTTCAAAACACGCGCGCTTGTTGCTGCTGATAGGTATAATCGATTGTAAAAAGTCGATTTTTTCAAACGGTGCTGCACTGTGCAAGCCATTCAACCATCTTCTAGTTTGGTAGTTTGACCACAGATGCCTCTGTCAGTTATTTCATTAGTGCAAAATTGACAGAGCAACAAGTGAAGATAATAATGGCGTCTAGAAAAGGTTGTAATGAAGAGGTTTACGATCCATATTCGGACTTGTTTAGCGATCATAGACTTTGAAGTAAAGGTTGAAATAATAGAGAATTAATTAAAAGACGTTGCCAGTAGGCCTAGGTGACTAAAATCAGCTCTCACTTACGTAGGCATATGCTAGGGCAATAGGGAATATTCCACTTCCGCCAAATACTGTACGAATAGATTTTTTAGAAGAAGTATTTCGTCCCGATTACAAATATGTACTTTGTTTTTCCGTGAAATAATAATCCAGTGATTTATAGCCGTTTTAAAAGCAGCAGTTTTTTAAAGCGGCAAAAAACGACTGTGACGTCAGAACTGTGTTGATCCAACGCCGTCTGGATAAACATACATCCAGACCAAAGATGTTGGAATAGTATTATAGTAGGATCGAGATATACATCAAGACGGCGGTGTTTTAAACAAAGCAGCGCCTAGCGTAGCCTACAGTAATGTAAACAGATGGCGGACATTTTACATTTAACGCCTAGCCAGAAAACGAGAAAAGTTGACATTGCAATCAAAAAACAAAACTGAAACAGTCCTAGGTCTAGGCCTAGACGTAGAAAATTATTTATAATACAACAGTCTAGGCCAATCGTTCCTGTAGGATATAGGCATTGGTATGTGAATACTAAAATTTCTCACTTGACAAGCCCTAGGCTTAACTTTCCGACCCTAACCTGCACTTTCGTGTTCTGACACACACCCCGCTCAAAAACCTTACTTTGATGACTAATTAAAGCCTATTGTAGATAAAGAATACCATGATAGTCCTAGGCTATGCAAAAATTCAATACCAAATGCTCGTTATTCTTTATCACAATGATCTCGCGAAATCTCCTGTCACATACGAAAAAAAGAAAAACAAAAGACGGTGAAAATGTACATCCTTGTGGAGTTGTTTGTGTTGAGCGGATGGGCGAGCACCGCCGTCTGTATGTAAATATGTACAAATATACGTACATTTAGTTTCCAATTGGCCTTGACTCAGCACAGTTATGACGTAGTACCGTCCAAAGATGGCGCACGCTCGTTTTTGGCGCGCAAACTGGGAGTCCAATTTACTTCTCGTTTAAATTACACAAAAAACCTTTTTTTTAAATAAAAAAAGTGCAGTGACTATTCCCTTGGGCAAATGGAGCATTGTAAACCTTACTTTATTGCTCTGAACATTCTTACAGTTCCATGTCTTTACATTCTTAAATCAGTCTTAAGCATTAAGAAAAACATCCAAATCCTTGCAGTTAATGCGAATGTACATACTCACAACACAAGGCAAAAACATGATCTCCATCTTAGCCAATGTTCTACAAACCTTGGCCAGAAAAACTCTGATTATATAAATAAAATTCTCTACAACCTTGTTCCAAAAGAAATCAAAGATATACCTCAATATATTAAATTTAAAAATGAGCTGACAAAATTTTTATTACAAAAAGCTTACTACAGTGTAAATGACTTTATCACATCAACTGACCTACCATAATTTTAAATCAGTTGGTTGTTAAATGTTACAATATTTGAAATTTGGAAATTAATGTTCTTATTCATTTCTCTTTATCCAAGTTAATTAACAATGTAATATTGTAAACTTGCACTGTATCATTGGCTTTTGGTAGTTAGCCTATATATTACCTAATATGAGAGACAATGTAATGAAAGATGATTATTTGTTAGTGTAGTGTATTTTGTATTATTAGTAGTGTATTTTGTTATTAGTAGATGTACTGTATGTATAGTATTTATACATATACTATTGTGTAAACTTCATTAAGTTTAATAATTGTGTACAACTAAAATGGACTACACGGTGAAAACTGTTGAAACCTGTAACTATTGTTATTTGTTGTTGTCCAAAAAAATAAATTGAAATTGAAAAGACATGAATAAGAATTAAAATAAAATATAAAATATTAACTGGAATATTCCCTATTGTCACATGTAGGCCTAAATAATAGTTTTGACATTATAAAAGCAAGATAATCTAAACAAGGTTTAAAGTGTAATGAAATCTATTTCATTTCATGGATGGGGAAACATTTCGATATGTCAGGGCTGCCGTTTTAACGGATTTTATCCGTTTTTACGGATATTAAGGGTGCAAAACGGATAAACGGATTTTTAGTCTTATTTACGGATATTTTGTTAATTACGTTTTCTATGCTTATTTTCGTATATTTGAGTCTGCGCGGGCTAATTTCGATTGTAAACATTGAAGGCGATGATCGATTCGACTTTCGATAGGGGGCGGAGCATGGGCGGAGCCGTATCCCAGATGTAGTAGGAACTGCTTCCATTGAGAAACAGCCAATCACACTGCACAGTTGCTTTTGGGGAGGATGCAAGTTAAATTGAACAGCCAAGAGGCCAAGAGCCTACAAAATTGTTTTCTTTCGTTTTTGTTTATAAAGTTTGGATTATGTGATATTAAAAGTGAAAAATAGAATTAGTATATGATTAAAATGTTATTATCAAGTTCTGCAATGTTATTATAGAACACAACACATGGGCCTAGGCTAGGCCTAGGTCAAAATTGTGATGCAACATTCATAGGGCCTAGCTAGGCCTAGGCCTAGAATTTTTTAACCAGGTCAGAAAATATTATTTTATTTAATGTTTAAAATGGATTTTCTGTAAATAAATAACATTTTAAATTTTTATGCAATCTTAATTAAAGCAACCACGGGCGTTTCTGGCTCCTTTCTTCTCGTCTGTGCATAGGCCTAGGCCCTTGGCAACTTTTAGGTTAAGATGGTAACAAATATAAACATCACATTTATCCATTTTCATAGTTTGATCAATGAAATCAACGTTTTTAGACTTTTCATGGATATTTGCGGATATTTAACGTCCTCATACAGGATTTGAAAAAAATATCAGTGGCAGCCCTGCGATATGTTAAATATTACTATCAAATACAAGTGAGAGAAATTGACTTTTTGCTCAAAATAACCCAGCCCTGGGGTGTTGGGTGCTCCGTTCAAAACCCAGCATTGAAAAGGTTAAGTACCGCCGCGTTGATGGATGAGCTTTTTGTAAGTTTTTAGTTTGTGTAGGACCACTTTTCCTTTGCAAGTGCTTTTTGATTATTGTCAAGTTTCTATTGTTACTTGTTAATTTTTATTATAAACATCATAAAAACTCATATTAAAACCTTTAATCTATGGATTCTGGCCAACTTTTTCAACCTTTTCTTTCAAAAAGCCATTATCACCATTACTTTAATGTCCTTTAATGTGTGAACGTTTTAGCCCCACCCGTTTGGTCAGAATCGACCCAAATGTCACGAAAATATTGCACTAAAAATAAAAAAAATCGTAAAAATACAATATTCACGAGAAATATTTCTTCGATTGTACCCAAAAACGTGGCAGGTCTAAGTTCAGAGATTTTCAGGTCTCCTCCAATTTTCATCAAAATTGCATATGCCGTTTGCCCGGTAGCATGCGAACAGACAAAAAAGCAAAAAAAAACAAACAAAAACAAAAACAAACAAACAAACAAACAAACAAAAAAAAACATTGGAGCTAAATTTTTTGAGGGGTCAGTGAAATTGAAGTCTTTGCTTTGCTCATCCAATAATCCCTTTTCAGTTTTCACTTTCAGTCACTTTGTCAATAACTTTTTAACAGTAATAAATTAATTTCTCAAGTCATATCATGTTTTTAATTGGGGAAGCACATCAAAACTGTTTCAATCATCGATTATCGAAATGGTAATGTCATTATCGAATCGGTATCAGCACAATCAAAAACAAAATCAAAGCAAAATCAAGCACAATTCTTCTGGGAAGTTTGGTGAGGATCATTTGTTGTTGTGTAGAGTGGAAAATGAATTATGAGTTTCGGTCCGTTTCTGAACAAAAAGGACATTTCAATTATCGACGACTTTTTAATATTGAGATTTCGTCAAATATTGATTGTCAATCGATAATATCGATGACTGTCCTGTGTGCATCCCTAGTTTTAATAAACCTTGTGTTAGTGGTAGTGTGTCCTCTGTACTGCATGTGGAGTGTGGTGTTTTCATTTCTGCACACATGACTCACCGTACTTGGGCATGAGTGACTTGGCGGACCGGCTCCGAGTGCCCTCTATGTAGAACTCGAGGGCCGAGTCGCCGTCCGTGACTAGTTTCGAGACGTACTCTCGGAAAGTGGCCGAGTAGAGTTTGTCCGAGCTGAACGAGCGTCGCATGAAGAACGCGCACGCCTCGCGCATCAACTGTCCCACCAGCCACATGGATTGGAAGTCTAAACCAACCAGCAGTACTAAGTCATTAGACAAGTTTTAGTTGAATTTAGCATTTCTTATTGTAGGCCTATGGACAACATATTTTTACAATCAGAAGAGCCTAGCATAAAAATTAAAAACAATGATACAACACAAATTAACAAACAATTAATTAAAAAACATGAAATTTAGGCTAATTACAAAATTACAAACATAAACTATTAAACTTGTCCAAAAAAAAGTACTGTTCTGACAAATATAAAAACATAGCCGTAATTAAAAACAAAATGAACTAAAATAAATAAACAAAACATCAACACAAATACCTACCTAGTGAGAAAACATTCAATTACCTTTGGGTATTTTACATGTTTCAAATAAAATAAAGTGTGGTAACTGTGTGTGGTGTGTGTGAGGTAGGCCTACCTACAGTATTGGGAACTGACATACAGCCTGCATGTCTCCTCAATTATGATAATTAGTAGCGCCTAGATTAATCAATACTGCGTAGCAAACAATAATTCTCAGTTGCTGTTACAATAAAAGTAAGCAAACCAATCTTGCTATATTGGGAGGATACTGGATAAAATAGTACATCTTGTTGAGGTGAGCTGGATGAAGACAAGTTAGTAGGGCGACTAACAACCAACCAGTCTAGTGGTCAGCATACTGGGAGCATGTACTTACCCATGCCCGCCGCTATTGCAGGGATCTGCATGTCATAGTGGAAGCAGATGTAGGACATGAGCATGAAGTCGAGGTAACTGCGATGACTGGGAGCAAATATCACAGGGGTGTCACCCATCTGAGCCATAATCTGGTTCAAACAAAACAGAAACAAATTAGAAATTTATTACTGTCAAAAGCAGGCCTTGCAATACTATAACAATTAACAAAACACGTATTTTGATTTTTAATACTAAAATTTTAAAATTTAAATATATAAATATTAAATATGGCAATATAAAAAAGAAAAACTGATTGTCAAGACTGAAGTGGTAAAGGTACAAAGATAGCCTACCATTTAATACATTTTTAACTACAGAAGAATTGTCTGCATTTCTCAATTAGGCCTAATACCAGCACAGGATGCATGAGCGACGGAACAGGTCGTACGATAGGCTTACCTTCTTAACCTGATGTTCATTGACAAATACTCCGGAGCAGCAGCGCTTCAGCATGGTAATGAAGAACATCCCCAGCCATCGGATTATGGCCTTGTCCCGCTTCTGTCCCACTTCCTCCAAGATCGACCACACATCCTTGTACAGCAGCTCCTTCGGCACGTTTTGTTCCGCACTCACCTACAATATTTTGGTGCTGCTGTAGGTGTTTACATTGGTTTATCTTTTCACAAATATAGTAGTAGTATACATTGCTCTTTCTTGAAGCAAAAACTCATAGCTTGTAGGCCTTTTGCATGCTTATTAATTTGGTAGAGCTAGCCTGATAAAGTAAATAGTAGGTACGTAAATACTAACCTACCAATATATATATAATTTATATTTTGAATACTTGTGGAAAGGTAAGAGTGGTGGCAAGAGAGAAGAAGATGGAGAGGCCCATCATAAATACCAACCCAACACAGAGTTGGACGTGACAACATAAGCCTAATAATGAATAATGATGTTGATGATTTTGAATGTTTGGTCCCATTTATCAAATTTGGAAAATACATAGGGTACTGAATAAACAGGTATTAGTATATTATTATCATTATATTATTAACAAATATAAATTGTTGCCGCTACTTCTATGCAGTGCCAATTTTAAACATTGAATGTTTACTGAATACTTTGTAGTTTGTACATACATAACCTACCAAGTGTGCCTACATGTTGTGGTTTGCTGGTATTCAAATATTTAGATAGGCCAATAAATTTTTCTCCACTTAGAAGTTTTGCATAGAGATATCCTATCCTGGACAACACGGTGGAAACTGTTTTTATTAGGAAATACTGTAGGGCCTATATTTTCTAATGTCCAATAAAAAAAAGAAAAAAAAGAAAATTATAATAAGAAAATAAAACAAAAACAAGATGGCCACCATTTTACCTTCTCAAGATTTATTTTTTATTTTATATAGTAGTAGTAGTAAAATCTTCTTTTTAGCAGCTAGACTCTGCTATTTTTTTCTGGTTGTACATAACTTGATTTTTCTTCTTTAGACAAGTGGATTTGCACCCAATTTTGTATAGCACTTTTGAAGTTTGCTTTTTTACCCACCAACATTTATAGATTTTTAGGTAACTTGTTGAATTTTTTAAATCCATTAGATCAGTTTTAAAATAAATGTTGGCAAAAAAAATATGTTTAGAAAATAATATTTGTGAAGTGAACTTCTGTCGCAACTCGAAACCCTCCGATTTTGTTTAACACACGGGGTATTTCTTCAGTTTTTAAGAGGCTAATCGTATTGTTGTTTTAATTGTATTCAAGCAAAGATGGCAAGTAGGGCTACATTTATTTTGACTTAGAATCAACTTAAAATTTTGTAACATTGCCAATGCAATGCAAAATTCATTAAATTACCAAACCAGCAAGTAATGTGTCACAACAGCCCAATGTAACAGAGGATTTAAAAAATAATAACAAAAAAACAAGATCAAAAGACTAAAGAGGCATGATGAAATGAAACAGCTGGTTCAAAATGGGTCTGGGGGTGGGGGGATGTAAATTGAAATTGAAGGAGGCCAATCTAGGGCCAAGAATACATGTAACACAACGTTGAAAAACAAGTTTCAATTATATGCATTGGGCATATTTAGCAGGCAGGCCTATTTACTAGGAACATAGCAAGCAAACGATAGGAGGGTATGCTAGTAAATCACTGTAAAAAACAAGAACATAAAACACCAACATAAAACATCAACAACACTCCGTGACTAGGGAGGCTTATAGTGGCGGATCTAGGACAGAATCATGGGGGGGGGGTGATCGCCCCACCGCCCCCCCTGTATTCACCACTGAGTAGCCCTACCTCTGTTACGTTGAAGCATGCCTTAATAAACAAACACACTGATAAACGTCGTAGTTTTACACTGGCCTTGAAGTGACCGTTGTTGCGTTGGCCTGTTTTTACGAGGCGAGAATTGAATGAATCTATATTTACACTATGCGTTGTGACTGGTGACATAACAAGGAAAATAAAACGTCTTATAGTTACAAAGACACACACACAAGGCCAAATCAAATATTTGCAGTCTGACTTTCTCGTCTCCCCAATAGTTCAGGGACAGGACAGCAAAGAGTATAGTTGGGCAAAGAAATTGATGGATCGATTATCGACTCCACGAAGAGAATTTTTTTAAAGGAAAACAAAAATTATTGATTTGAATCCACATTTAGGGTAGGGCCTACCCTACTTAATTTAGAGTTTATTTATTCATTTGTATTTTAGTTTAAATACCTCACAAACTTGTCAAGTTTTAAAACACATCTACTTTAAGTTATTGTAGTACAAATCTGATTTAAATCTAAAAGTTGAATTCGTGATTTTTGATTTTTTAAATTTAACTTTTTATTCATTCTTTTTGCATTTCCGTGTCTGGAACAGCATTCTAAATACTACCTAACTAATTTCCAAAACTCCGCCACATTTTTGGCTTTGTCATTTGCATTTGCCTCTAATGTACAGGCCTCCTCTAGGTTCGGCAGACTAGCAGGTGCTGGAGATCCTGAGTCTGTCCACACTCGCATGGTTCGTCAGCCTCCGGTATCCCCATTTCCTCATATTTTCCTTGCATCTTGACACTCCTGTTCGTAGCTTTTTGGATGAGCGAAGCGAAGACTTCAATTTCACTGACCCCCCAAAAAATTTAGCTCAGGTTTTTTTTTTTTTTTGTCTGTTTGTTTGCTCTCTACCGGGCAAACGGCATATGCGATCTTGATGAAATTTTGAGGGGACCTTCGAAATCTCTGAACTTAGAGGTGTATTGTTTTTGGGTACAATCGAAGAAATATTTCTCATGAATATCGTACTTTTACGATTTTTTTCTATTTTTAGCGCGATATTTTCGTAACATTTGGGCCAATTCTGCCCAAACGGGTGGGGCTACAACGTTCATATTTCACATGGACATTAAGGTTATGGTGATGTATTGCTTTTAGAAAGAAAAAGTTGAAAAAGTTAGCCAGAATCCATAGAAATATAGCTTTTAATATAAGTTTTTTACGATAAATAATACCAATTGACAAGAAACAATAGAAACTTGACAACAATCACCTACAATGTGTAGGCAGCAAAACAAAGCACTTGCAAAAGTAAAGATATCCCACGCAAAATAAAAAAAGCTCATCCATCAACGCGGCGGGACTTTAGCGTTTTCCTAGTATTAAAAATTAATGTGATTTAGTTAGGCTATCAAGAACACCCTGTCACCCTGCATGGTAATGGTAACCTACTGCAAATATCACAATAATTGGCAATGCAATCGACAATTTTAAGGGTTGGCTAGGGCCAAGGTATAGGTAGCATTGAAATTGGTAATATTACCGGTAATGTTACCGATTGCGTTAATTTTCACATTTGATATTTTTTATAGTAGGCTACTAGTAATGACAAAATAGTACATTATACAGCAAAATCTGACTTGTCAATCATTAGGCCCCATCAAACAAAATAACGCAAGTTTAAAAAAAATGCATAGTAGTATATTATTAATTTTGATCTTGCAACTTTAGGTTACCGTTACCGTATCGGCCTACTTTTAAATTTTAATTGATTATAGGTAATACTGTTAAGTAGGTCTATCCAGTATCCAGTCCTGCCTCCCGAGTGCCTCCTCAGCCCTGACGACTGGCTATATATGCATACATACTTGAGTTATAGTTACCTACGTAAAAATAGCGTTTTGTGAATAGATGCTATAACTATAAAGTGCTATTGACTTGAGGCCTATGTCACTTAAAACTATGATTTTCCAGTCCTACTTCATTTAATATTACATAGTACTATCTATTATTTGCTATACACATTTTTGAGCAGTTGATATTGATTCAACCTTGATGACATGATTTCAAAATAAAAATATTAAAAAACTTCATACACAAGCTTTTGAAGGTGGTCAAAAAAATAGATGAGCTACAAAACGCTATATAGTCCGTGGAACAAGCTGCTAAAACTATAGGAACATTTCAAATCCGGAAACCAGCACCAAAATTTAGGAGCAGGTAAAAGACGTACTTTAGAATGTTATTTTCACGGGGGACACGCATGGTAGCAAATAAGTCACCTGTCATGGCGTCCACAAGATGGCCGCCAAAATAATTCTTAAAATTGCTGTAACTCAAGAAGTAATCATCAGATTTGGATAAACTTGGTTTTGTTTTATTCGGTTTTTAATGCTCTACAAAAATGTCATTTGAAATTTTACCGTAAATACAATAGTTTTAATTATATTTATATATTATTACAATGTATTGCAATTATAGCACTTTTTGGTATATATATAATTATTTATACGTAGAATTTGCTAGATTGTCATAAAATTTTCAGACCATACTAAAATAACGCCAATAAATCCAAAATTTAAAGTCCCGAAACGAAATTCTTGTAACTTTTTGATTAATTAATTAATTAAATTAAGCATTAATTAAATCCCAATTAAAAGTTTCTTATTTACTTACCAAAGTCACGTAGTGTATCACACAAGAACAATATGACCACAATGAACCAAAAATATAAAAGTTCAAAAAATTAATTCCAATCACTTTCCTATTAATTCAATTAATTCAATTAATTAAAAATAATGACAATAATCTCAATTAATTTTGTAAAATTAACACAATGTGGACCTTGAATATTTTAAAGCTAGTTTTAAGGCGAATAAATGTAATGAAAAAATTAATTAATTAAATTAATAAATCACCGAATTAATTACATTTTAGTTAAATTATCCCACTTTTGACATATGTATTGTTATGTATACCTAAAACTCGATCGATCGTCATAAAAATATACTACTTTACTGACATAATGCCAATGAATCCGAATTGTCATGTCCCGAAACAAAATTCCTATAACTTACCGATTAATTAAGAAATGAATTGAAGAATTACTTATATTTCAATAATTGTTGTTGTCACTCATGTAACACATACAAAATGCCAACAGAAATATCAAATATAAACAATGCAAGTATAATTTTAAAAATTAATAGTCCCAAAATTAAGTTCATGCTTCTTTTCTGTTAAGTGAATTTCCCACAAAATTATTTTCCTGTAAAATAAGCATGCATATGGTTCCCAGTGTGGCTGTGTTAATTTTACACAACACATGGTGATTATATCAATTAATTTAATTAATTCATTAGTTCAATTTACGGGAAAGTAGCATGAACTTAATTTTGGGACTATTAATTTTTAAAAATTATACTTGCATTGTTTATATTTGATATTTCTGTTGGCATTTTGTATGTGTTACATGAGTGACAACAACAATTATTGAAATATAAGAAATTCTTCAATTAATTTCTTAATTAATCGGTAAGTTATAGGAACTTTTGTTTCGGGACATGACAATTCGGATTCATTGGCATTATGTTAGTAAAACAGTATATTTTTATGACGATCAATCGAGTTTTAGGTAGGGGAGATGTGGGTAATGGGGAACACTTTTTGAATGTTTTCACTTTGGTAATTAATTGTAATTTTGTGGTTAACTTTTTTCAACTGAGATTTTTTGCAAAAAGTTTGTGGGGGTATATCCTTTAGTACTGTGGGAATTATAAACTTTGTTTTTAAATCCAGAATAAGCAAGGTAATTTTTAAAAAAAATACGAGTTTGTTCCTCATTACCCTAGCTCCGAGGGTAATGGGGAACAAGCCTTGCTATAGCCATAGGGTCGTGTTGTAAAATATTTGGGGTAATCAGGAACATAGAGCTTGACGCCACAATTCCATTGCAATTTGCCAAATAAAATGTGACAATAAATGGAAATTTTACGGGTAATTGAACAATGAAAAATACTTTATCTGGGAAACAACCCTGGAAACAGGGGTAACAATAGTTAAAACTAATGACAATGAAAACAAAAAACATTTTGATATTAGCTTTCACTTATTTTTATGGTCATTATGTAAGCAGCTTACATAATATTAGATGAGTCTTTGTAAAAATAGGTCAGATTTGACCACACTTCCAACTTAAGGTAAAAAGGAACATAAAAGTGTGATAAAGGTAGAAATGCATATAAACATGACTAGAAGCCTACTTTAAAGAAAATAAGTTGACAGAAGTCATGAATCAGGCCCACATGTCTGAATAATGCTATGGCATAGTGCATTTATGCCTCTTTCACATCAACTTTAAAGGCAAACTTATACTTGATGCGATCGTTAGCCCCATCCATGTCGGGAAATGGGAGGATTGCAATTATGTCAGAAATAGTCATAATGGATACATCACGCGAGGTACTGCTATACAGAGCCTAGAGAGGCCTAAGGATCATTGTTCACTGACTTGGTGCCCAATACACGATATTCAGGAACAACGATGTCTTGTATGATGCACACATATCGAAAAGTTTGTGCTTTTCTTTTTCCCAATTTAAATCAAGCTAGAATGAATTGACCAACTGCCAATGTCCCCAATGCCAATGCCAATGTGTGCCGATGTGTGTGTATGTTTGTTCCCATTTACCCCACAGATATTAATCCAGTGATAAATGGCTTGTTCCTCTTTACCTATGTTGTTCCTGATTACCCTCATTGTGTGTTCCTCTTTACCATCAAAATTAACTTGTTAGGGTAATGAGGAACATCATTAAATTTAATGATATGCATAAATGTTAAAAAATAATGAAAATCATGATCATGTTGACACAAGAAGTAGGTAACTTTCTATGCATGCTGTTTTAATTTGTGTTACTGCATTAGCCTGTAAAATAATTGAAAGTAGTAAAAAGTATAAAAACAATAGCATGATTTTTTTACAGGGTGACAAAAAAAAATTAAAAAAATACTGAACATAAGTAGTAATGCAAGTAATTGTAATTGCCTGGCCATAAACATCAATGCAGCTAAACAGTACAGTAATTTTCATAATTTTGCTTTCAAACGGAAACAAGGGAATGCCACTGTTCCCTATTACCCTTTGTTCCCCATTACCCACATTACCCCTATATACATAACAATTCATATGTCAAAAGTGGGATAATTTAACTAAAATGTAATTAATTCGGTGATAAATTAATTTAATTAATTAATTTTTTCATTACATTTATTCGCCTTAAAACTAGCTTTAAAATGATTCCAAGGTCGACCACATTGTGTTAATTTTACAAAATTAATTGAGATTATTGTCATTATTTTTAATTAATTGAATTAATTGAATTTATAGGAAAGCGATTGGAATTAATTTTTGGAACTTATATTTTTTTGGTTCATTGTGGTCATATTGTTCTTGTGTGATACACTACGTGACTTTGGTAAGTAAATAAGAAACTTTTAATTGGGATTTAATTAATGCTTAATTTAATTAATTAATTAATCAAAAAGTTACAAGAATTTCGTTTCGGGACTTTAAATTTTGGATTTATTGGCGTTATTTTAGTATGGTCTGAAAATTTTATGACAATCTAGCAAATTCTACGTATAAATAATTATATATATACCAAAAAGTGCTATAATTGCAATACATTGTAATAATATATAAATATAATTAAAACTATTGTATTTACGGTAAAATTTCAAATGACATTTTTGTAGAGCATTAAAAACCGAATAAAACAAAACCAAGTTTATCCAAATCTGATGATTACTTCTTGAGTTACAGCAATTTTAAGAATTATTTTGGCGGCCATCTTGTGGACGCCATGACAGGCGACTTATTTGCTACCATGCGTGTCCCCCGTGAAAATAACATTCTAAAGTACGTCTTTTACCTGCTCCTAAATTTTGGTGCTGGTTTCCGGATTTGAAATGTTTTTACGCTTGTTCCACGGACTAATAGGCTATATAGACACTTGAAAATATGCTATAGCCCTATGCACGTATCTCTTGTTAAAGTACATGTAGGGCCTACCTATTATATAATTTGTATTTAAAATTTAAACTTAAACTTAATTAATTATATATTAGGCCTACCAGATTCTTTTTTGAGGCCACAACATAAAAACATAGGGAGGGCCTAAATATTGATCAAAGATTTCACAGCCTGTTGCGCTGAAATGATTCTATCAACAAAGTATGCTCTTGACTATTATTCTCAAGACTTGTTTTGCATTGTAGTAGGCCTATCATATTGGATCATTATCATTATATTGGAAATATAGGCCAACTAATAATTACCGGTAGGTACAATGGAATTCAAAATATGAATATTATGGTAATATTCAATGTTACCAATTTGTTGGTAGCCTAAAATTACCGGTTCACATAACTAGCTAGGCCTAAGTTATTCATTATGTAAAATGTAGGCTTAACCTCCTCAGACCCAGCGTGGCCCAATGGCCACACAAAATCAATCAATTTTTAAAAATTATTAACTGAGCCACCAATGCCCCAAAGTGGGCCGGTACCAACTTGTTTTAGTTACTGGCAATAGGTAGTGCAATTTGGCGTATATGCCTATTTTCATTTCAAAACCTTCCATGAAGAAGAAAATGAACGTGTAAAATGTCCTAAAATGACAAATGAAAAAAAAATGAACGTCATCTTCTAGTAATTGACGAAAGATAACAAAATTATGAAGATAAAAATTTAAAGTTGAATTAAAATTTTTAATTGTGAGATAACGAAATGTATTGATGCTACAACCAATGAAAATGACCATTGTTTTACTGCTACAATGCAATTAAAATTAATGTGGCCATAGAGCCACACTGGGTCTTTGGCCATACACAATTATTCATCTGTCAAAAAGTAAACAATGCTCACTAATCTTGTTTTCTGTAACTTTTTCAGTTTTTAGTGGTCAATCAAGCGTACAAAACAATTTTTGACAAAAAGTTTAAATTTAAATTTGGATTTGAGCACACACTAGGTTTTCAAAATAGGCCTAAGCCTAGGCTTTGAAAAAATAAGGCAAAAAGGCGCTAATGATAGGCCTAATGATAGTGTCAGTATGTCTTGACAATGACAAATCAACAGAGTTGGGGAGTAACTTAACGAAAGTAACGCGTTAGCGCTAACGCGTTAGTTTTTTAGTAACTTTTAGGGTAACGCGTTATTTTTTCAAATCGGTAACTTTTTAAAGTAACTGATATTTATTTTCAGTAACTTTCAAAAAACGTTAAGTTGAAAGTTACTTTTGTTTTGCAGCCTGTACTTCATAGAAATGACCATTGCATTCATGAGGATATATCTCGAATCCGGTTTTCCCAATAATGCAATGTTTTTATAAGAGGAATTCTTGTCAAAGCCTCGTTTCCGAGGAGAAATTCTCGCATCAGCCGTCCGGTAGGGATCCTAGCATCACGTGCGGCAGCAAGATTGCTTACTCTGGTGACATTTTTGTTTCAACTTTCAATCGCAAATTTGCAGAGCCCGTGTTTCCTCTAGGGTCAAATCGTCATAAAGTGTTGTGCGTTCCATTCAGTGTTCTTCGTCCCGTTTGTGTTTTAGCCTGCGTTTTTCTTGTTATCTTATCATTAATTAATTATATTTTTATTCCCTTTCACTCATCACTGTTACTGTTCGTGTTAGTCTGCAGTCTGCTAGTGTGTAGTGTAGTGTTCTGTTCTGTGTTAGATTGGATTTTCGTGTGTTATAAATACGTACGTACGTAATTACGTTACGCGTTTTTGCCGTAAAACTAACTTTTAAAAGTTACTTTTTATGGTAACTTAACTTTCAAGTTACTTTATTTTTGAACTAACTTTAACTTTAACTAATTACTTTTAAAGTCAACTAACTTAACTTTTAAAAAGTTACTATTTTTGGATAACTTAAACATGGGTTTTCAGACAAATCAGCATTCAAATGTGATATTTGGCTATTTTTATAATTACTGACAATAAATTACATAATCAATTGGCCTAATTACAGCTAATTATTATTATATTTAACCTTAATTATCATTGTATGTATCTATGTTTGTGATTTGAACAATAAAAAAATGTTACATTTATCATACATGGTAAATTTAAATAAATCTTACATCAGTATTTGGAACAGCCTGGGACCCAATGTGGCCAAACGGCCACACACCGTATCTGGTTTATTTAAAAAAAAAAAAAAAAAGTTCATACAAAATATTTTTTAATTAAATTTTTTTAAACCACCCTATGAAGTTTGTTTTTCAAATATGTGAAAAAAATTATGCTTGGGTCTGAGGAGGTTAATACTTAAGGGCAAACTTTTAGGTGGTTGATCATGAGAGGAGAGTGGGAAATCTGTTAACACTTAACAGCAGACATTGGCCGGCCCATGTATGTAAAGCAAGCATGGTGTTTAATATTAAAGTTTATGTTCCATGAAGAAAGGAGACCTGCTTGGTCTTAATTTTGATGTCAATCTGTGACCTAGCACCGAGTGCAACAAAGCGTTGTGGCCAAAACGTAGATATCTGGTTAGTACAAGAACTAGTGGGATAATTCACTATGGCTTACCGGTACATACTAATTAAAAATTACAATATTTAATTAAAACATCCTCCCTAGTGTGAAAAGCTAGGTAGGCTTACTAGGTATAATTTAGGTTGATCCTTACCTCCTCAACAACTAGCTGCAGCCTTGGACTATTTAACACCGCTTCCTTAAGTTTGAGTGGGTTTGTTTTGCGAACATGGTTGTACGCTGGTATCGGATGCCAATCCCTGGACATCCACATGAAGTTGCTCGTACCTCTACGGTCCTTGATGATGTCTTCGAACTTGCTCAAACTTCTCGCACACATTATGTTTGTATCCATTTCAACTAGATCGACGTGTCAGATATAATTAACCACACCTGCAATGAATTAAACTGAACCTTCAATAACAAACAATTACATATAAATTAATTAGTAGGCCTAACAATATCATCACAGGTACCCTAGTCTATAGAGCATAAATTGTCACACTACAATACACTTGCTGTCACTCTACCAACTACTTACAAACACACAAGCAGGACAATCTAGCCTCAAACACATATGATTACTACAGGTTTAGGCTGTGTAGGATTCTACGTGAAAGTTATTTGAAGACTAACACTAACACACTACTAAGAATACACTGGCTCTATGAAAAGATTGTTTGATGAATATATTAGTAGGCTAGGCATAGAAAATTACAGCACAAAAGTAGATGTCCTTCAAATGAACACTGTTTGTTTTAATAGGTTTCCCTTGTTGAGTAAGACATCACTGACTTTTAAAATGAAACAATGATTTAACTAATAGCAACATAAGTTGGCATGGAATGCAATGACTTATACTGGCTCAAATGACAAGACTTCTGTGAGCACGTTATTTTGCTGCAGATTCTTGTTGCACATATGTCTAATTAAGAACCAATCAATATTTACGTACCGGGCCTAGCGATACCGATAGCACGATGCAAGGCAGTGTGATAACTAATTATTATCGTTTATAAAATAGGACTACATGGTATACCTAGACCGCAGGTATTTTGTCGGGGGGGGGTCTACAATTCATTTTACACAATCAATGTCAATAGGCCTATTGCTTAAGTCGATTGCAAGCCGGCACCGAATGCAAGCCGAACTCCTGATTAAAGTTCATTTAACAAAAAGGTAGGAGGCCTACCTAGCATTTAAATAGCCTACTCATAGTTTGCCATCGATTCCAAGCCGGGGTGCCATATTAAATTTTACAAAAATGTGTCAAAAAAGATATAGGCTATTTTTTTTTGAATTTAAATAGTTAGGTAGGGCTATTCTTCACAATTAGGCCTACCAAAATTTAAAATTTATAGCCCTATAGGCCTACCTAACTTAGCCTAGGCCATATCGGTAGGCCTACTTGGCGGGACGTGGTCTATTGATACAGTAAAATTCTTCAGGCTGCTAGGCTTCACAATGGACTATACGCCTAGGCTTAAATAGGATGAACATATCCTAATTCTCAGCAAGAGAATAAGCTCAGCGTGCTTTGCTCCAAGAATGCTTAGACGCCAAGTAGGCCTAAGCGATAACGCCTGTAAAATTGCCTTTTAAACGAACGTACAATCTTTAATTCATTATGGTATTCTGCAATGGGTTGCCTCATCGGGCGCTCTAAGAATCTTTTTAGGCTATATTAGAAAAAAGCGGTGCGTATTCTTGCAAAGGTGACAAGTAGAACCTCTTGCCGTGGGCTTTTTTTAATCTTTGTACCGTATTGTACCGAATATAGTCTGACCCTGAATATAAGCCGACCCCCTAACTTTTCTTGTTGAAATATTAAAAAACATACCTAGGCAAAAGCATAGGCCCTATGCAAATATTAGTTGGCAAGGGACTTTGAGACTTAAAATAATGAAAAAAAGGGTAGGCTTATATTCAGGACAACATGGTATTTTAATTTTTAACCATCCCTTGTCTTTATATTTATGAGGTGAGCTTGTGTTTGTATGTGAATTACTAAATATATTTATTTAAATTTAATAAAAATAGTGACATACATAGTCACAACACAAGGCAGAAGAGTTACCTAGGCTACACAAAAACAGCTCTTGACTGCAAATGGTGAGTCGTAAATAAATAAATCGGGATCCAGCTTATGCGGGGTGGAATTATTCAATTAGGTACCGGTACTTGCCGGAAAGACTTAAAAGACTGGATATCAGCCTTAACTTATTTAAGACTAGGATTAGCCCATAGATATATAACCCCTAAGCTAGATTAGCAGTCGGTGGTCCACTTCCGTGACAATTAGAAGCCATCTTGGCTTGGTCGCTTTGATTTAAAGTCCCCCACTGAAAATCAGTTATATAACTGAGTGGGTAGACTCTACTAAATAAAATTTATTTATTATTATTTATTTATAAATTCCAGTTTACGTGTTAATCAAATGGGAGTGATTTGTAGCACAAATAGTTCTCAAGATTGCCGCCAGGTTGATAGGGTTGCCAACCGGCCGGTTTTTGACCGGCATGCCGGTTTTTTCCCCACTTGGCCGGTTGCCGGTCAGTCCCTTCGACCGGCAATAGTGTTGCCGTTTTTTTTACGTAAATAACCCATTATACTAAAAATATTACTAAATATACACAAGAAACTAAAATAAATATTTAAAAACCATCCTAATCATCGTTTCCCAAATCCCAAATCCCACTTAATTAGTAAACATTGCTCTTCTCCACTTCCCCTTGACCTAACCCGCCAACCCCCTCACCAGACAGCGAACAAAGCCGCAGGCTGGCCAAAGACTGCCACACTGCACTGCAGTCCACTGTCAATGCCTTCATACGGGAAGTTTGTGCACGAATCCAACGATGAAATTGACTCTCCGCGAAAAAATAAAGTCCAACAAGACTCTCCTACAAGCAGCAAGATCAACTGCTAAATACTCATTCACGATTAAGAAGTAAACTTGTTAATTGATCATAATTCCTTTCAATCTGTTAATGCTGTTTACGTAATATTAATTTACTGCTTTGAGAATCGTGATGATGACAAATTGAAATTAAGACAAAAAAAATTATTTGTGGTTTATTTGGAATTTATTATCCTTAGGCCGAAATTACTTATGAATAAAAATGTGTCCATTGCCTACTCGAATTATGAATACTCGGCATATCAGCGGATGTAATATTATTATCTAGGACTATTACCTCAGTGACTTTTTTATTTTTGGTGGTTTTCCAGTTTTGACTGCACAAAAACTACATTGTTTTGGTACATCATCCAGCCAACCACTTTATTCTAAAACGCACCAATGCAATCTAAAAAGCTGAATTTCAAAATTTTCGCCTGCGGCGCTATAGGCCTAGTTGGGAGGCTCTGCCCCCCCAAACCCCCCGTGCTTGGTCCCTTTCCCACAAATTTACATGGAAGGCCGGTTTTTCCCGTGATCAGTGTTGGCAACCCTACAGGTTGACAGGTAAGCATACTAGCCTTTAACACCAAATGATTACTAAATTCCCTTGTGCAATAACTTCGTATTGTTTCTGTTTGTTCAATACCATTCTGCACAAGCTAGAACCATATCAAACAATCCCGTAAAATACTTTATCGCATTAAAAAACCATAAAATAAAACGCCAAATCGCCATCTTGAAATGGGCCGATTGACTCTTCAATTTGCTACGCTCGCGCCTGTGCGGAGGTATAGGCCTAGGAGACTGCTAATCTAGCCTACTATAGGGGTTATATATCTATGGATTAGCCTCTATTTAAAAAACATAGCTTTTATAGCGTTACGGAGTAGGCCTACACTTGGCAAGAGCTACCCATGTGAGCATTGCTTTAGAATTCTAAATGGCTGGTGCCGGTAATGTATTTGAGCGAGCGTCTCCACTTGACTCTTATGGCTCGAATGTCTGTTTTTTTTTCTTTTTTTCTGTTACTGCTTCGGTAGACCCTACAGGTCGCACCGTTTCTCTGATCGACGTGTCTGAAGTCTTCAGACACGTCCTCAGACTTTGCACACACCCTCTGGTCCAGGCATACGGAAGTTGAGGTTAAAGTAGGCTTATATAAACATTATGTAGGGGAGGAGGCCTAGGGTATCTCATGAGCAAGCTATCCTAAGCTAGATGTGGAAGCTCCTACAAGTTAGCCTACAAACAGTAAGATAAGGCCAGCCCTAGCCTAAGCCCTGAAAGGCTGCGCTGCCCGGCTAAAACGAGCCTCGACGCACACGGTCGATAGGGTAGGCCTAGGCCTAGGCCCTAGGCCTACGCATACGATGCTATTTACAGAGAGCCCCCCTGTAAATATGTATTTACAATTACCTTTTCGTTAACGACGTTACAATGCTGGGACTAGAACGCAAGTGTCGTTTCCTGAAGACATTATCATTAATTAAACAACACCAATTTATAACAACCCACACCCCACCCCACGTAACTTGGCAGTCTGCTGACAGGTTGGCCAACTTACCAATGCAAAATATTTTTGTAAACAACAGTAGGGCCACCTATATTTTTTAGGGACGGAACTTTCGATTTCGATCTTCTTGGCGGGATGTGGTTTTAATTTTGAAACAAGAATTTTACCAGGATTTTACCATAGATATTAACACCTATAGTATTTTATTTTTTTTTACATTTTTAGGCCTACCTCGACAATGAAAATTTATAAACTTTTTTGTGCCTCTTTATAACATGGAATTTATTCCTGTTTAGACTTTAGAATGTAAAGAAACATTGTTCAATTCCCGGTTCCAACATAAATATTTTCTATTTGTGAAATTGGTAGCTGTTCTAGCAACAAGTCAGAATGTCACGTGATTTAAAAATTCATTTGTCTATCCAGATTTAGGCGCCGACACCATCGACGAGCGAACAGTGGCGGGTTTAGGAATAGGACATAATCATGGGGGGGGGAGGGATTCGCGTGTACAATTGTACATCCGTGGGAAAGGGACCAATCAGGGGGCATGGGGGGCAGAGCCTCCTATAAATAGCATCGAAGACGGTTGAAAAAATCAGGTTTTAGAGTGAATTTGATGCGTTTTAGAAAAAAATGGTGGGTTGAATGCAATACCGAAACAATGTAGTTTGTGCAATGCAATTTCTTTGACATTGTCAACAGCACGAAAAGGCTTAATTTTGCACTTACCACCCACCCAGACACCAAATGGGTAGCGCGCGTACGTTCTATAAGCTTGGACGTAAGGCCAAGGCGGCACCGAGCGTGCACGATCGCATCCCGATCCAACTACACTCCACACATAAATAAAATAATAAATAAACAAAAAAAAAAAGGCACACAACTTCAGATTATCTCCTTTGTCGCCCCTTTATCGCCCCCTTTATCCGCCACTGACAATGACCAACTAGAGACCGGCATATTTAAGTTGGAAGCACCGATCAATCAAGCTGGACACGATTACATCCGCCGACAGCGCCAGCATCAACAAGACTAATTCCGGAACAACCTTAAAATTCATTATGCACCGGTGTCTATGGTTTAGGCCTTCACATTCCTAAGCCAAGAACTAGTGGACTCAAGTCCAAATCAGAAGTTAAAATTCTTCTGCCTAAAGCTGGAGTCGAACCCTGTACCTTCTGCAATGATGATGAACTAGCCTCGTAGAGGTCCTTAGCTGAAAAGTGCATGCTCAGCCAGTTACCAGCGGCACTCTTTTAAGTTTCATAGTTTTCATAGTTTTATTTCCAAACAACAAATAATTACATAATACATTTTTACATAATGTATTACAAATTTGTTTTGACCCTTAACCCAATTGGCCAATATTAGCTCGCCGATGTCGTCAGGGTTGGTTCGGACTTCGGATCGAGCCACTTTAGTAATCATTCCCCCTGAAATTCTTTTCCTTTAAAAACAATTAATATTTTTTTTCCTCCGGGTTCTCAAATTGCGTAATCGTTTCTCTTGCATCGCTTAATATTCTGCTCGATATGTTTATCCAATAAAATACGTTAGCTGTGCGTAAATCACTGCATTTCACAGTTCACACAGCATCCAATCCAAGCTTGTCAAATAAAATTTGAACAAAACATCCACTTGAAAACCAAATTCTATAAGAATATACGGTAACCTTACTTGCAAACTCAATGCACCGAGATTGTCTAGAAGAAGCTGTAGTATAGTGCGTACATTTGGCCCTTCTTTGAAATCAATACTTTGAATCTGTCTGATTTTTTACAAGTGTTTTTGGATGTGTGGGATAACACTTAACTGTAAATAATTATGATGATGCGATATTTTGACAAAATTTAATTACCGTGAAAATGCCATCCACTTCCACTGTATTATAAAGATGCAATGTCGAAGAAATAGAAACTATTCGTCCAAACGACGAGAAATCGACATGAAAACCTGTTATTAGTCACCATAATAATAAAAATAATATTTTTTTAAAATGTAATAATGATATAATAGCCGAACGTGTCCAGAATACAAGAGGAAAGTGATGCACTACCTTAACTGCTTCTGCTGGTTTCCCTAGGTCCGCTCCATCTGCCTCCTGTACCATTACTGACGAGTAAGGAACCGTGGAGGTGGAGGGGGACATCTCTGACCATCACCGAGGGGAAAGTGTGGGCATGGGCCTGCAGGGGGGGGGGGAACTAAACTTTATGAACACCTTTTATAAAGGGTTTGAGGCATAATTTCTATATCACTGGAGGCACTGGACAGATTTTCGTTAAAAATAGAATATTAATTTGAGAGGCGTGGGCTCACGGAGAGGGGGAGGGGGGTAGGGGGGGAATAAGTGAAACCCCTGTTTGACTTTGTATGAAAGCCGTGGAAATTTTAATTCCTCGACAATATCACTTTCGTTGATTTAACCTTATTAGGTAGGCAATAATATTAACATTCTGGTGCAACAACCTGCATTATATGGATAACTTTTACTTTTCATACGTTGCGTTGCAGACCTGTGTACAAATTGTCCTTAATTCACGATTCTTTTTATGAGCATTTCAAACAAGAATTTCAGTCTCTTCGTGTCTAAACCAAACTTGTCGACTCGAACCAGCCGATCGTCACCCATTATTGCACTATAGGCCCTATATAGGTCAGATTTTTGCAAAATATGAGGGTCGATATACCGTCAACATATTATTATCAATCATGTTGTTAGGGAGCGAAGCTCACCTCACTTTTCTGTCCGTCCGTCCGCGCGGGTCACGTCTCACGTTAAAAACCGAACACGATCTGACGCTTTTTTTGGTGACACTGCCCTTAAAAATATATGATACATAATGTTTGTGGTGACCCTTGCGGCTATGGGAACGGGGTAAGAATATTTTACAAATTAAGGATTTTTTTTCCATAACCGGCACTTCCAACAAGGATTTCAATGCACGATACGATTTTAATTTTGGGTTTTTCATCGACAGTCTGTTGATCAAGAAGCTACGCTCCCTATTTTGGTCCAGGCGAGATAATGGGCTGGAGTTCTAGTGACCAATCAGACTGTTTGCATCCTTAGGTTATACCATGAAGATATACCACCATGGGTTATACTTTAGTCGAGGATGTCGCTGCTGGCGACCTGACGAGTCGACTGGTGGAGGAAGACGTCAGGGAAATACTGAGTATTGTAAGGAGGAGGCTAGGTTACTACAACAGCAAGATGAAGGTGAGACAAATCCAGCTACAATGCGTACAAGAACATCGCACACATTTACACTTTTCATTTTAAAATCAAGTTATATAGCATGCTGGAAATCATCAAATTATTGTTCACCATCGTTTGTACACCCTTTACTTTTGTTCGCCATCATTTTGTTCATCTCATTTTATATTATTAGTACCATACATCATTTTTCACCCTTTACTAGATATATTGTTTACCAAAATTTGTTCACCATTTACTGTCTATTGTTCACCCTTTACTATAACCTTTTATATTATTTGTTAATTTATTTATATTGTATTTTATAATGTGGTTTTAAGAAGTATAACATGTCATGGCAACATGGGGTCTCTCTTTTCTAACTTTCTATGGAGTTGTTCTTAATGTTCGATTATTTGTACAATTTCTAAAATAAATAAAAATAAATAAATAATAAATAATAAATAAATTGGATTTAGAGTCTACCCACTCAGTTATATAACTGATTTTCAGTGGGGGATAGTAAATCAATGCGACCAAGCCAACCCTGTAGGCCCCGACGCAATCGACGAGTAATAATAATAAATAAAGAAAAATGTGTGTGTGTGATAATTGGTAAATATTTTGTATTTGCAAGTTACACTTACGTCAAGGATTGTTCCTCAACCGGCTAAGACACAGCCAGGGAGTTGAGCGGTACTGTACATGTATGACAATCTCATCTTTGGATGTGTCGTACGATGCAGATTCTATTACGAGCAATGACTATGAGCGACGAGCTAAGGTACGTTATGCAATGTGTGAGTTGTTATGTTGTGTTTAACTATTGATAAGAGTATTGAATCAATCAACTATACAAATATGAGATAGTAATATGAAACGTGAATACAAATCATGTCTATGTGCTGGACCGTTGAACAGTAATTCTCAAAATATAAACACCAAGATAAGATGTTCCATATTTATTATTACATATTATATATTAGCCCATCATTATTCTGTATCTTTCTGCCAAAAGATCGAAGAAAGCACTTTGTGTTGGCCTTTTATTAATTATCTTGAAGTGGTATAAACTTATTAAAATTTAGAAAATAGTTATTGAAGCAAGAAATAGGTTGACCAACCTTAAAACTAACATTGCCCGTACTAGTCCAGCCAGTGAGCCAACCCATGAAATCAAAACATCTGAAACATAGGTGAATTGCAATGAAGGTACAGGAACAAAATTCATCATCATCATTTTAAACTAATGTATTAAAAGAACAGAAAATTGGTTACATTATTAAAACTAATAGCCCTTTTTATGAAATAAAAAGTTATACGAGCTCATTAAAATAAAAATAAAAATGAAAGAATATCAACCAACTTGATTTTCAATGTTCGTGGTTGTTGTTGTAGTGATTAGCCCATAAGTGTGCATAATCTGAAAGACATTGTATAATACTATAACTATCTGTGTTCGTACAGTATTTGAAACATTTCAATTTTCTTTTCGACTTTTTCAAGTAATTCCATTGGATGTTAACCGCGTGAAGTTCCCCCATATTATGTAACTCCCGCATGTATAAATTCTTAACTAGGTTATTAATTAAATTCAATTGATTAATGTTAGATTTAAGCGAGTGCTGTTGGTCTTATGTCATTTATTTGTGTCGAGTGAGAATTAATCATTGTTTTGTTCATTTAGTTAGGGTAGTGATGTCTTTTAGTGAATTTTTCTTTTCTTCCATCTTGTTTATTCGTTCATGGTTTTCAGCTTTAGCTAGGTTAAACGCTTATCTTATCGTGCAAAGCTCTGAATTTTTTATTTATGATGATTTTTAATTCGATGTTGATTGTTTTCATCTCATATTGCTGCTTTTCAAAACTGTAAAATCATGTATTTATCTTTGTGCTAAAATTAATCACACTGCTGTTTCTGGAAGTTGTGAAATTGTGTGCTCAAAGTTGTAATCATGCTGACTTAGAATAAAGATGAGGAGACAGAGTCGAGTAGGTTTTGAGTGTCAGGTGGGCCTAGTTGGTCTGTGCTAGTGGCGTCTGGCAACATCAGCTCCCCAGATCACCATCACATGAAATATTACAAATTGTCATTAGGCACAGTGAAAATAATATTATTTACCTTGTTTACTTTCTTGTGAATTCACTCTATTTAAGGTTAGGAAAGTTTGTATCTTGGCTGTGAACAAATAATCGAGTCCCCAAAAGTTGCTTGAGCCAAATTAAGTGGTACAAACTTATTTATATTTAGAAAATAGTTACTAAATCAAGAAATAGGTTGACCAACCTTAAAACTTACATTGCCCGTGCAAGTCCAGCCGGTGAGCCAGCCTATGAAATCAAAACATCTGAAAATAGGATTTTAAACTAATAAAAAGAACAGAAAATTGGCTACATAACTATAATAATTAATAGGCCTTTTTATGAAATAAAAATGAATACAAGCTCTTAAAAATAAAAATAAAAATGAAAGGATAATCAGCCAACTTGTTTTAAAATGTTCATGGTTGTTGTTGTTGTTGTTGTTGGTGTTGGTGGTGGTGGTGGTGGTGGTGGTGGTGGTGGTGTATGTTGCTGTTATTAAGTTATTCACATGTAGATTTTGTGAAGTTCGCGGTTTGAATCTTGAAGTGGTTTGAAGTATGAAGTGGTTTGAAGTATGAAGTGGTTTGAAACATGAAGTTACTCTGGGATGCTAACTACAGACCTTCAAGCTCCTGGTGTTGTTGGATGGTGTCTCACATGGCGTTGTTGTTGTAGCAACCTCCGGGTAGGCTCCTACCAAGCTTCGCCACTGGTACCCCAAGGTGCTTGCAAGTCCAGTAGCTTCCGTTTGGTGATACTACTCCAGGGTTCCAGAGTTGATTTGTTTCCTTGCTAAGTGTGTGTAGATATGTACTGATTTGGTGACTGATTCCTAGTGCGTTACGAACTGGAGCTCCAGATTCGTAGTTCAGTTTTCAACTTCAGCTAAAATGTTGTGTGGGTCGAGGAATATGGTACGTGACATTTGGTCGTACTGATGTCACTAGTGCGTTACGTTACACTGATATTGTACGTGCCTGATTATTGTTTGTTCAGAGCCAACACACGGTTTAATCTCTGGCTTTTCACGCCACAGAATGTGTTTGGCTCCCCACGTCATTGAACATTTAGAAGGATTAGCTAATATACTATGGCTGAATTTATATTAGCTTAAAACTATCTAAATTATTGTAAGGTGAATTAACTTGTGATGCTACAATCTTCTTAAGTTAATAAATAATGTAAATAATGTAAATAATGTTTCTCTGGTTCTGTCTATATATTGGTTTCAAAATTTGAGCATGATTCTTATCCATCTTACCCCCCCCCCCCCCCCCCGTCGCCCAACCTTATTATACATCGCAAAATAACATTGTGAAATTACTTATTGATAAAAGAAGGCGAGAACCGATCAATTTAAAATCCTGACAGATCGCGAAAACCTTAGCCTGGCTGACTAGTAAGAAATCGCTGAATAATAAACCTGTATCTAGATTGCAATTTGCCGAGGGACGAGATTGAACCAGCGAGCTTCAAAATGAGAGTCTATCGCGATATACTCGCAAGTCAATACAAATTGACAATATTGATTGTAACTAGGAAAACGCTTAAGTCCCGCCGCGTTGATGGATGAGCTTTTTTGTAAGTTTTTAGTTTGTTAGGACCACTTTTCCTTTGCAAGTGCTTTTTGAATGCATTGTAGGTGATTGTTGTCAAGTTTCAATTGTAACTTGTTAATTGTTATTATAAACCTAAAAAAACTCATATTAAAACCTTTATTTCTATGGATTCTGGATAACTTTTTCAACTTTTTCTTTCAAAAGGTACTACATCACCATAACCTTAATGACCATGTGAAATATGAACGTTGTAGCCCCACCCGTTTGGTCAGAATCGGCCGAAATGTCACGAAAATAACGCACTAAAAATTGAAACAAATCGTAAAAGTACGATATTCATGAGAAATATTTCTTCGATTGTACCCAAAAACGTGGCAAGTCTAAGTTCAGAAAAAACAAAAAGTCCCCTCCAATTTTCACCAAGATCGCATATGCCGTTTGCCCGGAATCGTGCAAACAAACAGACAGGAAAAAAAACAAAACAAACAAACAAACAAAAAACATCCGAGCTAAAGTTTTTGGGGGGTCAGTGAAATTGAAGTCTTCGCTTCGCTCATCCAATAAAACATTATTCAAATGATCGTTTTCACCGGAAATCCTGATTGAAGGTTTCTCGAAAATTAATAAAGTTTTTAGAGTGCTAATATGAATGTCTTTGGACGTTCCCTCAAAAGAAATCTTTATCAAAGTATAGGCATACGAATTGTTTTAAGGCAAGTTATATCGTAGTCAAGATTTTTTTAAATTAAAAAATACGAGATAATAATGTATTGTCTTGTTTACGGTAAAACCACTGTTTAGGTAAGTTTTTCTTTTAAACAGACACTTGTCAGAAATGTGTTAGAAGCAGTTAATGAGTAAGGCATAATAACATCCAAATGAGACAATAATTAATTGGTCTTGATACTTGATTACAGTTTTGAAATAATCATTCGCTTTCTATTTTAATGGTCACATTATCGCTGAAGTGTCTGACCTATTAACGACCCCTAAAAATAAACCTAACGCTTGATGCTTAGTTCGTCCATTGATTATCAGCTTAACAGTTCGTCCTTTCATTCGCTGTCGCAGTTTCGCTTTCATCCGAAGAACATTACTATTCTCACAATGACAGTGGGAATGAATTCTTGCATTCAATTATGAACGATTCCACGCAACATAATTATTAAACATCTGAAAAAATTGTACGTAATTGAATCGTGTTTCTCTTGCTGTTGTTTTTAATCTATATCATGTGATTGGTTTGATTATTTTAGTTACGTAAAAGTGTTCTTATAAAAAATAAAAAAAAACTCTAATCGAATTTCGGGATCTTGACAGTTAAATCGTACAGAGTTAAAACAGATAAGTTATCGTCAATCATCGTATCTCAGTAACAGAAAGTCATGGTCTCGTTGACTATATATAGGCCGTGTCTTTAACGCCCTGGGCTTACTTGTTTCGATCTAAAGCTTGGTAAGTTATAACAAAATATATTTGTCACAATTTGCATTTATTTTTAGCTGATGAAAAAAATATTTATATAAGAACACAAATAATAATTATAATATAATTTTTTAACATAACATAACTAAAGGACGGACGGAATATAAATAAATAAATAAACAAAATAAATTGTATTTACAGTCTACCCACTCATGTTATATAACTGATTTTCAGAGGGAGACAGTAAATCAAAGCGACTAAACCTACCCTTTAGGCCCCGACGCAATCGACGAGTGAGCGATAACCAACCAAAGATCGATATTTTTAATAGGAAATATAGCAATCAGTGGTATGGACAGTGCGAACACCCGCGGATCAACGCCAGAATCAACAAAGCCGATTCAGAACAACTCCGATTTTATTATGTGCTTCGTTGCTAGGACGGCTCCAAAGTCACCGTTTACAAACTCCTAATATTATATATTTTGTTCTTTGTTTACTGAGTAATCATAAGATAAGCAAGTTCAAACTTAGGGTTTGTTAATTGGCTAGTGCATGATTTTATTTCATAAAAAATAGATCTCTTCCTGATTATACAAGGAAAACGCCAAAGCTAGACGAGTGAGCGAGTCATGTGTTGAGTACCCAGTAACATTCCTTTTCCTTCCTCTACCTAAGGCTGGATGGTTTACTCCCTAGCCTACCATAGGCAAGAGTGGTGCATTATGGCCTTACAGTTAGACGTGTACTTACACCAACTAAACTGAAAACTCTATCATTTAACATTATAATTGAATCAACTTAATTAATGCAAATGTTTCCGGGTACTCAACACATGACTCGCTCACTCGTCTTACAACGACTTTGACGTTTTCCTTCTCTAGTTGGCTAAGGTGCCTTTATACCCGGAATGTTGAAGACCCGGGTTCACACAACGATCGGGATAGATTTCGTTATTTCTGGATTATTTTTATTATCTCTGGAAAAGTATAGAACAAGTTTCAAAATGCAAACACTACTATGGAAAACATAATTATCCAGTGCGATATACGAGTAATGATTGCATGGTTTACTCAATCTCCGAGCGGAATTTTGGGTAATCTTGAGCGTGAAACATTCGATACACCTTGGTCACGGCATGAAAACACGATTTGATACAAATGATTTGTTCAAAAACAAAAGACATTGTCGTTAAATTAAACGTGACATTCTCAGCTTTTTTAATTTAATTTTGAGTTTAAATCGTAACGGATTTTGCTCAAAATGTTAACTGCGCACTATATATATTATGTTCCGGATGTCTGTTTGAAATTTCAGCGCAATCTGTTTCAGCCGTTCGGCAGTTCTAGAGCAAACTCACTCTATGACTCACTCACTCACTCACTCACTCACTCACTCACTCACTCACTCACTCACTCACTCACTCACGATCATCATCTCCTCATCTCACTTCTCATTCAGATTACTCACTTCACTCACTCGTACTAATCACAAAAATAAACTACTATCCGTGCACTCTACTTTAGTAGCTGTATCATCTTGCTGACTCTCATCACTGCACAATAGGAGATCATAACACCTAAGAAAAAAAGATCTTGAATTGGAGCGGTAGAATGCTTTGCCGTCTATAAAAATAAAAAGATTATAATGCATGGTGCGAAGTGAAACTGGGGAGAGGATTCCCTGGTAACAAGTTATGTGGAGTTGGGAGATTGAAGGTATTAACTACATTCATCAAACAGTTTCTTTATAATATACAAGGTTCCTTTCGCTAAGGGTATAACAATAACATCTAACAATTATTGCGTTGCTTGTGCCAACCATAAATCCTTTATTTACCATCATTATGAGATATAGGCAATATTCTTAACTAGTAGCTATGCACATTTTAGTTAAAGATATTTAAATCCTGGCCAATCTGGTAATGTGGACCTAGATTAAAACTGTCGTGAAAAAGAAGTCTGAGTGTAACAAAATATAACATTTAACACCTTGTAGGTATAATTTATAATTTAATGTTTTCTTGTTGTCAGAAGAGAAGATCTTACAAGATGGCGGCGCTTTGGTTTGTCGCGTGCGCGATCCTGGCGGCCGGGAGTGTAGTTACTGAGGCCCAGCAGCTGGACTGGTGGCAGACAACTGTCTTCTACCAGATCCAACACCTTGTATAATGTTTTCTTGTGTCAAAGAAGATTTTACAGATGTGCGAGCGCTTAGTGTGCGGGCGATCCTGGCGGCCGGAGTGTAGTTATGGCCCAGAGCTGATGGTCAGACACTGTCTTCTACCAGATCAACACCTTTTATAAAGTTTTTCGTAGGTCAGAAGAGAAGATCTTACAAGATGCGGCGCTTGGTTGTCGCGTCCGAATCGGCGCCGGATTATTACTGAGCCAGCACTGGATGGTGGCAGCAATGTCTTCTACCAGATCAACCTTGTATAATGTTTTTGTTGTCAAAGAATCTTACAAATGGCGCCTTATGTGTGCTGTGGATCCTGGCGGCGAGTTAGTTATGAGCCAGCAGCTGGATGGTGCAGACAACTGCTTCTACCGATCCAACACCTTGTATAAATGTTTTCTTGTTGTCAGAAGAGAAGATCTTAACAAGATGGCGGCGCTTTGGTTTGTCGCGTGCGCGATCCTGGCGGCCGGGAGTGTAGTTACTGAGGCCCAGCAGCTGGACTGGTGGCAGACAACTGTCTTCTACCAGATATATCCGAGGTCGTTCCAGGACAGCAACGGGGATGGGACCGGTGACCTGATTGGTAATTTCACCCCTTATTTCCCCACGCAAATTGCATTTGCTATGTTCTGTCAACTACTGTTGAAATCTAATCTACAATATAAATAATACAATATTACTACAACCGAAAATATATAATTGGATGAGCGAAGCGAAGACTTCAATTTTCACTTTCGTTTTTTTCCCCACTTACATTACCCCAAGAAAAATAGATCGAGTGTTTTGTTTTTTTGTTAGTTTTTTTGTCTGTTCGCTCTCTACCGGGAAAAACGGCATGCGATCTTGATGAAAATTGGAGGGGACCTTCGAAATCTCTGAACTTAGACCTGCCACGTTTTTTGGTATAATCGAAGAAATATTTCTCATGAATATCGTACTTTTCCGATTTTTTTCCTATTTTTAATGCGATATTTTTGTGATACTTGGTCCGATTCTGACCAAACGGGTGGGGCTACAACATTCATATTTTACATGGACATTAATTAAATGGTGATGTAATACCTTTTGGAAGAAAAAGTTAAAGTAAGCCAGATTCCATAGAAATAAAGGTTTAAATATAACTTTTTTGAGGTGTATAATTATTAACAAGTAACTATAAAAACTTGACAACAATCACCACAATGCGTATAAAAAGCAAGACTTCGGGCCCCCAGATATTTTACATTCTTTTATTATTGGTATTACCATAGCAATTAATACTAATTTATAAACATGATCCTAATTTAAGAAAAATGGTTTTGCAATGGGAATTGGAAAAGTAAAGCGATCCCACGCATACTAACTAAAGATCTACCAAAACGCTCATCCATCAACGCGACTGAAAAAAGAGTTCGCGAAGCGGCCTAGTTATAATACACTTTTGTGCTTGAGTATATAATTTTCTTTTGACACAATACACTTTCACGTGAATTAGTTATTCTTGGGTTGAAATTAAATTCGTGCAAGGAATTCACAGATATGGTACACATTTTTACAAGAGATAAAAGATCAAATGCATTCACCAACTCTTTTGTTGATTGTAGCTCCTCTGTTGCACTACAACCTAACGCACAAGGAAAAATAAATAAAAGTTACCGAGTTTGACCCAACAAACTCTTTTTTTGTATGTGGGGAATTCATAGCATTCTTCTTATAACTTGCAACTCAATCAGGGCGAGAATTGACGGTTTGGCAGACGGGGGGGGGGGGGGGGATTGTTATGTATAGTATCTGCGTGTGCTGTAAGGGGTCTGGGGCGCAGCCCCAGCTGCCGGAGACAATATTTTTTAGGGTATTATTGCCCTCGAGATGGCCTTAGAAGCGATCTGAGGAAAAATGTTTGGGGTATTGTTGCCCTCGAGATGTCATTAGAAGCAATCTGAGGTATTATTTTGAAAGGAATTTGTGTAAACACAGGTATGTGTTATTACACTCTTATTAACACGGAACAATGTCCCGAAAACCGTCTAATATTACTATTTTATAGTTATTTTAGAAAACTTATTTTCTTGCCCACACAGCCTTATGTTTAAATATTATTTAGTCCATTTTATAAAATCGTCATGCCCACCCCCCAGGCATAACATCCCGCCTAGGCCACCTGAAGGACCTTGGAGTCGGCGCCATGTGGATGTCGCCCATCTTTACGTCTCCCATGGCTGACTTCGGCTACGACATCGCAGACTTCAAGGCCATCGACCCTCTGTTTGGAACCATGGAGGACTTCGAGCAGCTAGTGGCCAAGGCCAAGGAGCTGGGTGAGTTGGGCGTAGGAGAACTTTAAGGCCACGATAAGTTTCGCACAGATAGACTTGTTCCAGAAATGTATATGGTGATTGTGCACTTTTTAAATAAGATAAGAATATGCACCAGAACAGTGACGCACAAGTAGTTTGTTGGCAAGTTTGGTGCTAGAACGCTCGGGGTTTTCCTCACCTCTAATAATTATTTGTATCATCATCATTATCTGTTGCCACGTCCAACTCTGCGTTGGCCGTTGGGTCGGCATTGAAGACAGGCCTCTCCATCTTCTTCTGTCCTGCCACCACTCCTCTTCTTCCACCACATTCCAGTCTCCTCCACGCTGTTCTACATCTTTTCTCACACTATTCTGCCATTGTTGTCGTGGTCTGCCCCTTGGTCTCCTACCTGGAATTTCCAATTCCATCATCCTTCTCGGTAATGTCGATCTTTCCATCCTTTTGACATGTCCGAACCACTTTAATCTTCTCTCTCCAATTCGCTCCATTAAATTCCTCACGCCTACTTGATTTCGGGTATCCTCATTTCGTATTCGGTTCCATCTAGTCTTACCTACAATGCTTCTTAAAAACTTCATATCTACAGCCTGCACAAGGCTCTCATCCACTGTTGTTATATTCCAAGTCTCTGCTGCAAATATCAGTGTTGGAACAACGTAGGTCTGGTAGATGGTAACCTTGCACTTCTTTGGTACTTCTCTTTTCCATATGAGATCTCGGATAGAGTGGAATAACCCAACAGCTTGCTGCGTCCTTCTTCCTATCTCTAGTTGAATACTTCCATTGCATGCTACTATACTCCCCACGTACTTAAAATTCTACGCTTGCTTTTAAATCTGTCCTCCTCCTAGTAGAATCCTGACATTCTTCACTTTATCTCGTGTCATCAGCATTGTTTCACTCTTGCCACTTCCAAACACCAGTCCATATTCTCCTGCCACCACACTCCACTCATCAACTTGAGATTGCACCTCCTCTTCTTCCTCTCCCCACACCAAAAGATCGTCTGAAATAACATTGTTTTCATACATTCTTCTCCGATTCTCTCTGCAACTTTCCTGGTGATTTCGTCCATGACAATAATGAACAATAGTGGTGACAGTACACTTCCTTGCTTTAATCCACTCCTAATGTCAAACCACCCTGTAATTCCACCTCTTGTCTTTACAGCATTTCTACATATATCGAGTACATTTCCTTCATTCTTGTTATTATTCCTTTGTTAACTCCTATATTTTGCATTGCATCCCAAACCTTCTCTCTCTTGAGGCTATCGTATGCCTTTTCGATATCTAGAAAAGCCAAACACAGGTCCTTTTCTCGGTCATAGCACTATTCCATTAGCTTTCTGCGTGCGAAAATCAGGTTCACCGTCGATCTTCATATTCTAAATCCATGTTGTTCTTCTCTTAAATCTCCTTCTATCGAGTTCTTTCGTAGATCTTGGCACAGTGGCATGTCAATGTTATCCCTCTATAGTTGGCTCAGTATCGCTTGTCTCCCTTTTTAAATATAGGTACAATGATACCCTTTTTCCAGTCTAAAGGAGCTTCCTTATTTTTCCATACAACAGATAAGACTCTGTATAGCTACTGCATCCCCACAGGCCCTGCAGCTTTTATCATTTCCACGGCCAGCTCATCTACTCCCGCAGTTTTACCATTTTTCATTTTCTTCATTGCCGTTCCACTTCTCTCCATGTGATGCTACCATCTTCCTCTTCATCCTGATCTCCAGACTCTTCTCTATGTACTACCTCAGGTGTTCTTATCTGATGTTGGTTGATATCAGGATTTAGAAGGGTTTTGAAGTACGTCTTCCACATTTTTCTCTTCATTTCATCATCTGTCACAACTTACAATTTTCTTGAACCAAGTTGTGGCTATCAAACTTTTCTTTTCTCCTTTCTCTCATTATGCCATACAGCATCTTTTTGTTACCATGCACATCCTCCCTCATTTCTTCTGTCCAGCCAAGAAACCATTTTCGACGTTCTTCTTTGACCACTGCCCGTGCATCTCTTTTACATTTGTTGTACTCGTCTCTAGACTACTGTGACTTAGCTCTATACCAATTTCTGAATGCGTTATTCTTCTTTGCAGTAGCTTCTTTAGTCACATTATTACACCATGGTGTTTCTTTATACCTTATACCACCTTGTTATACCTCCGTGTATCTTTAAACCTCCTTTATACAATTATTTGTATATTTTCTATTATTGTGCAATGTCTTGAATGTGCAGTTTATAATTATTCTTTTAACCTTATTGTATGCGCAACTGTGTAAAAAACAAGGTCAGCCATATCTTAAGTGCACAATAAAGATTAATACCATGTAACATGTTGACGAATATTCGTCGAGATAAGAGTGAAATATGATTTAATACTGATAGGGTAAAAGCGCTAAGATATATTTTAATCCAAATAATTGTTGATAGCACAGATAACAGTGACTGATGATGAAGTTATATAATACTATCGTGAGAAAATTAACTTTAAAAAACTTATTTACTCTTACATCTTGTATTGAAAATAATAAGATAAATACACTTTTAATTAAAGGGTATTACTAACATTTTATTTCAAATATGACAATCGCATGCCAAGTAGGCAGAGTTGTTGTTTATTTCAACAGGTTAGGTCCATAATGCAACCATCTAGTCTAGGGAGTGTATGGGGAGGAAGGGGAGGGGCCCAGCTTGCCCGAATAAGCCACGGGTAAGGAGGAAGTAAGTTCTCAGTTTCAAGTCGTGGGTGTCATCGTCTTTGTCATCGTTGTTTGTTGTCATTGTCATCATCGTCGGGAAACGTCAAGGGAAGGGGAAGGTGTCCAAAGACGATTGCCAAGCTGCGGCCTCTAGTTTTTCGGGGAGTATATATGTCCCTGTATTTAGCTGAAGTTAGCGTGTCAGACTTTTCTCCTGGAATCGTCTTGTACGATTAGCGGAGCCATGCTCTGGGCCAATTCTACCCCGGGCCCAGACAGGAATGTAGAAGAGCATAAGCATATTGTTTTATATTCTTAGTCAAATATGACTATACTTACAATTTTCATACGATATATTATTATATTTTATTCACAACAGATAAAATCAACATTCGTGACTTCTGGAGAGAATCAAATATGAAACTAGGTACATCTTGTTGTCACACAGGTATCAAGGTGATCCTAGACTTTGTGCCGAATCATTCGAGTGACGAGAGTGAATGGTTCGTGAAGTCTCTGGCCAACGACCCTGATTACGCCGACTATTACGTGTGGAAGGATCCAAGTGGAATCGACGATGAAGGAAAGCCGATCCCTCCTAACAATTGGGTAAGTAAAACTTTCAGCTACCTTTACAAAATAAATAGAAGGATGACATTTTGGACACTTCTTAGTGCTAATAGTGCAAGACAACACTAATATGTTCTGCGCGGCGGGTAATGGCTTCCTTAATGCTCTCATAGTTTGCTCGAGAAGCATAAGATAGATCGAACCAACGTAGTAATGATTACAGCTGACTTAAAGGGGCTATTAACTCAAAAAATTATTTTTTACCACATGATCTATAGCACAATACTACACTTAAATGACAGTTTAAAAAATTATATCTTGTGACTGTGATTTAACACGAATTTTTCAATTTTTCTAATCCAGAAATTTGCAAAAATTGGTGTTAAGGGAAATTTCTTAAATCGGCTTTAACCTGCTTTTTTTGGTCCACATAAATACTAGAGCATAGAACCAATCTAAAATGCCCATTTTTTACATCGTGTCTTGAAACTGTGCCCAAATATACCCTCAAACACGCAAAAATATGCATTCCAAAATCACACCCTATCTTGGTAATCAGCATATTTTGACCGAACTACTTGCCCAAATTACAAAACAAAATATCGAGAATTTACAGAAAAGGCTGTAGAGTACGTCAATAATGGCCAATATTGTTTTGAATCAAAATCCTCCAAGGTCACGGGTCATAAAGATCGCTCTTATGCTATTTCTTATGGGAGATTTTTGCCGATGGGACCTAGCTCGAAAAATGTCATGTTTGACAATTTTTTGGGAGGTCATGGTGGCCCCAACAATTTTTCTGTTAATTGCTAAATTCATTACTAGTTAGCATGAATGCAATATATTTTTTTAGTTTAGCCGTTAAATACCCCTTTAAGCAAAAGTCCATTTAAAGGCAATTGTTGTGAGGACCTAAATTCACTCTTCAAATAAGATTGACAACATTAACCTAACAGCACAATGACACATGTGTGTATATATTTACTGATGCTCTGAAACTTTCAGATCAGTGTGTTCTACGGTCCAGCATGGACATACATGGAAGAACGAGGCCAGTTCTACTTGCATCAGTTTGCTGCCAAACAACCAGACCTGAACTACCGCAACCCCAAGGTTTACCAAGAAATGAAGGTAACCGAGCGACACAAGATCAAAACTAACCGTACAGTGTATATTAACTGATAGTTCTGACCCACACAATGTTGCTTCCTCAGGATGTCTTCACCTTCTGGCTGGACAAGGGAGTCGACGGGTTCCGAATCGACGCCATCCCCCACGTCTTCGAAGACGTCCGGTTCCTAGACGAACCTCTATCCAACAACTCTGGCGCCCTGCCAGGCGATCACGCCTACCTCAACCACATCTACACCACGAACATGCCGGAGACGCTAGCCATGGTGCAAGATTGGAGGGTGATGATGGACGAGTACTCCAAGAAGGATAATATTACTAGGTCGGTTTCAGATACGATGTTTAACTATTAAACTCAAACAGCACAGCATTCAGATCAACTCTGATCACAACTTTACTAGAGCTCTCTCAAACAATTCTACACTTAATACCACGAGTTCAATTCCTTGCACCGCCAACCCCGTAACAGAACTAATTATTCATAATAAGGCGAAAGCGAAGATCTAGCCTACACACTAGCTAAGTGTTCATTGCAGACTGGCTCTCTTACCCAGACTTTTAAGAGTGGGTGCCTTATTCACTACTTGTTGATAAAACAGCGTACACCAGCTTAGCAAGAGGATAATTCGGGTTTGAATCTCATCGGTGATAGATTTGTTAAATCCTTCGATTATGGTCAATCTGCACAACAATTTCATTGTTCCAACCAAATAAGGTAGGACCTACCTTCAACAAATGATTCAACTAACAGCGTTCTTTAAATCAATAGGGTGATGATGACGGAAGCTTACGCTGACATCAACACAACTATGACGTACTATGGAGATGCCGAGAACCCTGGGGCACATTTCACCTTCAATTTCGAGTTCATCGTTAATATCAACAAGAACTCTTCCGCTCAGGACGTAGCTGACGTCATCAATCTGTGGATGGACATGATGCCTCCTGGAGCAACGGCCAACTGGGTGGTGAGTCTACATGAACATACTGTACGGTATTTCAGTCCCGCGATGGATCACGATTATGAATATTTAAGACCCTGAATACATCTCCAAATATTGGAAAGAGAACAGGTCCGTACCCGAACACAAAGAGCATTGACTCAAAAGACTCCTCGATCTTGTAGTTTCTTTGCGTGAATGGAAAATGAAAAGATCCTAATAGTGACAATTTAATAGACCCATCTAGTCATCAGAAAGGGTATTGGTAGTTGATAGTGACCAACATTTATGTGGACATAAGTGACAGTACCTGAACATTTCCTATCTCAATAGTGTAGATTGCAAGATCTTACCGGAGATTTTCTGACCAAAAATTAAAGCTTTAATGAACAAAGTAAATTCAGTCTCTCAAACGACCTCATCGGTTCAAATATTAAAGTACATTGAGCCAATAGGTTAAGGTGTTAACCATCAACAAAAGTAATTGGATGAGCGAAGCGAAGACTTCAATTTCACCGACCCCCCAAAAAATTTAGCTCGATGTGTTTTTTTTTTTTTTTTTTTTTGTTTGTTTTTCCGTCTGTTTGTTCGCTCTCTACCGGGCAAACGGCATATGCGATCTTGATGAAAATTTGACACGACCTTCGTTTTCTCTGAACTTAGACTTGCCACGTTTTTGGGTACAATCGAAGAAATATTTCTCATGAATATCGTACTTTTACGATTTTTTTTCGATTTTTAGTGCGATATTTTCGTGCCATTTGGGCCAATTCTGACCAAACGGGTGGGGCTACAACGTTATATTTCATACACATTAAGGTTATGGTGATGTATTGCTTTCTGAAAGAAAAAGTTGAAAAAGTTAGCCAGAATCGAGAGAAATAAAGCTTTTAATATACGTTTTTTGACTTTTTGTGCGATATTTTCGTGCCTTTTGGGCCAATTCTGACCAAACGGGTGGGGCTACAACGTTCATATTATACATGGACATTAAGGTTATGGTTATGTAGTACCTTTTGAAAGAAAAAGTGGAAAAATTTAGCCAGAATCCATAGAAATAAAGCTTTTAATACAAGTTTTTTACGGTAAATAATACCAATTGACAAGAAACAAAAGAACTTGACAACATTCACCTACAATGCGTAGGCAGCAAAACAAAGCACTTGCAAAAGTAAAGATATCCCACGCAAACTAAAACCTTTAAAAAGCTCATCCATCAACGCGGCGGGACTTTAGCGTTTTCCTAGTACATAATCCACAAAGATGCATACAAATAGGGAACATGTTTGTGTATCGTAGGCAGGCAACCATGACCAAAAGCGAGTGGCCACACGCTACGGTAGCGACATGGCCGACGGTATCATGATGATGATCCAGCTTCTGCCGGGAGTGGGGGTGACTTACAACGGGGAGGAGATCGGGATGCTGGATACCTGGATCAGCTGGGAGGACACGCAGGATCCTCAGGGATGCGGGGCGGGACCAGACAGATACCAGGACGCTTCTCGGGATCCCAACAGGACTCCGTTCCAGTGGGACAATACCAAGAACGCAGGTGAGATGCGTGGAGAGTCTTAGGTAGTACCTGTGCCACGGCTTTAGAGAGGTAGGCTGCAATTCTAATAGAAGTTTGATTTTTCAAAGGGGTTCCTTTGTTAAATACAATATCTATAGGGTTATGTCGTATAATATTAACGCATATTATTTTTCAGAATTTCGTGGTTAGGTTATAAAATGGGTTAGAAAACACATTATTGTATATATTTTTATATAGGGTAAATGAAATGAAATGCATTAGCGAATCCTGGACATGCAGGACAGATCTAACCAAAATGTTTTAATGCTATCTAATTGGATGAGCGAAGCGAAGACTTCAATTTCACCGACCCCCCAAAAAATTTAGCTCGGGTGTTTTTTGTTTTGTTTTTTTTTGTTTTTTTTTGTTTTTCTGTATGTTTGTTCGCTCTCTACCGGGCAAACGGCATATGCGATCTAAATGAAAATTTGACAGGACCTTCGAAATCTCTGAACTTAGACTTGCCACGTTTTTGGGTACAATCGAAGAAATATTTCTCATGAATATCGTACTTTTACGATTTTTTCCGATTTTTTGTGCGATATTTTCGTGCCATTTGGGCCAATTCTGACCAAACGGGTGGAGCTAAAACGTTCATATTATACATGAACATTAAGGTTATGGTGATTTAGTACATTTTGAAAGAAAAAGTTGAAAAAGTTAGCCAGAATCTATAGAAATAAAGCTTTTAATATAAGATTTTTGGTTTTTTGTACGATATTTTCGTGCCATTTGGGCCAATTCTGACCAAACGGGTGGGGCTACAACGTTCATATTGTACATGGACATTAAGGTTATGGTGATGTAGTACCTTTTGAAAGAAAAAGTTGAAAAATCTAGCCAGAATCCATAGAAATAAAGCTTTTAATATAAGTTTATTACGGTAAATAATATCTATTGACAAGAAACAAAAGAAACTTGACAACATTCACCTACAATGCGTAGGCAGCAAAACAAAGCACTTGCAAAAGTAAAGATATCCCACGCAAACTAAAAACTTTAAAAAGCTCATCCATCAACGCGGCGGGACTTAAGCGTTTTCCTGGTTTAAGTAATTTAATTTTCCTACTAGTGGAGGCAGATTCCCAATAATGTTTGCTTGATGTCACCTCCCCAGGATTCTCCACCGCCGACAAGACGTGGCTGCCTGTGAACGAGAACTACGTCACTCTGAACCTGGCCAATCAGAAGACGCAGGCAGTGAGCCACTACAGCGTGTACAAGAGGGTGTTGCAGGCGAGGCAGAGCGAGGCCATCAAGAGGGGGTCGCTCACCACGAGGGTGCTCGCCGACAAGGTCATCGCATTCTCAAGGTCAAGATAATGACGGTTTGATTCAACGTAACCCTATTGAAAAGATCGAGTGACGATCTTAGTATACTTAATAAATGATCATCAATTTTAACATTATTATTGCATGCCCTCAGGGAATTGGAAGCACAAAGTGCTTTCGTAGTGGTTGTGAATCTGGGTGAACGGGAAGAGATTGTCAATCTCAACGACGGATTCGAGATGTTGCCAAATATCCTCTTCGTCTACGCAGCAAGTGTGGACGCGAAATTGCAAGTCGGGTAAGTCAAAATACACGTTTTTAATTGTTCTACAGCAGGCCTAATATAGCAACATATATGGTGATTTGAATGCGCGTATAAAATGATACTCATTACATTATTGCGATTAATTCTTGTAATGAAATAAAACGTCTTGAAGATATGCTGTAATAAGATAGCGATACTGATTCTTGAAAGCAAAAAATTCTAGATTATTTAAAAAATACTGAACCTGAGACATACATTTGTATGTGTGACGGAAGTTTATTTTTATCAATTATTATACTTGTTTGAGATAATATGTGATTTTTTTTCAAAACAGGGAACTACTTGTTTTAAGTGGTTTTTTCCTAATCCGATGCCATTGTAGGGCCTAATCAGTGATTGACTGGACTTTTTGCATTATTACGCATGTAAATTCATGTTCAACACAGTTTTCCGGTTGAATCTTAAACATGGATAATAATTGATTTTAATTTGGTAATAGCGCTGAAATAATAATTCACGGTAATTGTATTAACTACAAATAAATGAAACAAAACGACCAGTTAAGCACCTTGTTGTTATGTTTCCAGGGACGTTGTTGCGACGTCTGCTGTTGTTCTTCTACCCAAGGCTGGTCTGGTATTGACCACTCTGCTATAGTCGATGCCTGACTCCACAGCAGCAGCTGTTGTGATGGGCCATGCAGGCCAAGGACACGCTTCACCGTGCAAAAACTTTGTTTGACTTTCTACTTTGTCATGATAAACAAACAATTCGAATGTAAATCTCTTTCAAATACTTCTGTACAACAGCTCTGTATCCTGTGATAAATAAATAAAGACATGTGATGCGAGTAAATTCTTGACATGCAACTCAGAATTGAATGTTATACAATGCTGGCCACCCGCCACCGACAGGCTTAGCTCAAGCTTACACTGCGAGAATCTTGTTCTTCTTATTTCCTATTCTTATTTATTTTCAATATGTCTGAATTACATAATACATACACATTGCTGGTGGCAAGAGTAGAGCAAGGCCCTTAACACAATGTGCCTTACCAAGTTACCACCAGTTTAAGATGCAAATATTTAAATTAACAGTGACTAATTTATAATAATAGTAGCAAGTAATAATATATTATACATATTATGACATGTATTACAGACAACCTACTCAACAAATATAAAAAATGTATATTGGTAAATTAGATTGAGTATATGAGTGACAAAATTATTGGATTGGCGATGCGACGTACGACGGGAAGCGAAGACTTTTCAATTTTAGCTGACCCACGCCAAAATTTTAGCTCGGTGTTTTTTTTTTTTTTGTTTTTTATTTTTTTTTTTTTTTTTACGTTTTTTCGCTCGATTCCGGGCAAACGCATACGCGATCTTGATGAAAATTTGACCGACCTTTTTTCTCTAAACTTAGAGGTGTATTGTTTGGGTACAATCAAAATATTTCTCATAATATCGTATTTTACGATTTTTCGATTTTTAGTGCGAAATTTCGTGAATTTGGGCCGATTCTGACCAAAACGGGTGGGGCTAGAACGTTCATATTTCACCTAGGACTTTAATTTTGTGATGTAGTACCTTTTGAAAGAAAAGTTAAAAGTTAGCTAGAATCCATAGAAATTAAAGGTTTTAATATTAGTTTTTCATTTTTAAGTGCGATATTTTCGTCGTATCATTTTGGCCGATTCTGACCAACGGTAGGGCTACAACGTTCAGATTTCACATGGACATTAAGGTTATGGTGATGTAGTACCTTTTGAAAGAAAAAGTTGAAAAAATTAGTCAGAATCTACAGAAATAAAGGTTTTAATATGAGTTTTTTGAAGTTTATAATACCAATTAACAAATAACAATAGAAACTTGACAACAATCACCTCCACAATGCATTCAAAAAGCACTTGCAAAGGAAAAGTGCAAACAAACGCACAAAACGCAAAAAAAAACTTACAAAAAAAAACGCTCATCCATCAACGCGGCGGGACTTTAGCGTTTTCCTAGTACTAGGAAAACGCTAAAGTCCCGCCGCGTTGATGGATGAGCGTTTTTTTTTGCGTTTTGTGCGTTTGTTTGCACTTTTCCTTTGCAAGTGCTTTTTGAATGCATTGTGGAGGTGATTGTTGTCAAGTTTCTATTGTTATTTGTTAATTGGTATTATAAACTTCAAAAAACTCATATTAAAACCTTTATTTCTGTAGATTCTGACTAATTTTTTCAACTTTTTCTTTCAAAAGGTACTACATCACCATAACCTTAATGTCCATGTGAAATCTGAACGTTGTAGCCCTACCCGTTTGGTCAGAATCGGCCCAAATGTGACGAAAATATCGCACTAAAAATTGAAAAACTAATATTAAAACCTTTATTTCTATAGATTCTAGCTAACTTTTTCAACTTTTTCTTTCAAAAGGTACTACATCACCATAATCTTAATGTCCATGTGAAATATGAACGTTCTAGCCCCACCAGTTTGGTCAGAATCGGCCCTAATGTCACGAAAATATCGCACTAAAAATCGAAAAAAATCGTAAAAGTACGATATTTATGAGAAATATTTCTTCGATTGTACCCAAAAACAATACACCTCTAAGTTCAGAGAAAACGAAGGTCCGGTCAAATTTTCATCAAGATCGCGTATGCCGTTTGCCCGGAATCGAGCGAACAAACAGACGGAAAAACAAAAAAAAAAACAAAAAAACAAAAAAAAAAAAAAAAACACCCGAGCTAAATTTTTTGGGGGGTCAGTGAAATTGAAGTCTTCGCTTCCGCTCGCTACGCTCGCTCGCTCATCCAAATATACATTGTGTGAGTTTGTAAGTGGGTGCATCTGTGTTCCATGCGTTTGTGTTCAGTGACCGTGTGTGTGTGTGTGTGTGTGTGTGTGTGTGTGTGTGTGAGAGTGTGTGTATTGTGTTTCTAGTCCAAGCCATTTGACTCTCTAGCTAGTAGGCCACGCCTTAAGGGGAATCCCTAGACCCAAATATGATTTCTAAAGAATCCAGTAAAGACTTCTGAAAAGTAAGTAGAATGTAAGAGGGGCTAAATAAAAGAGCGGATTATTTTTTTGATTTTTTTTGACGGGATATAACCTCAGAATCAACAATTGTATTCAAATTACTGGAATCAGTTGCTCAAGTTCAAAATTGAATTTTTAGCAGCGGTTTTTTGTATATTATTTCTACACTCCTTTATCTACTAGGAAAACGCTAAAGTCCCGCCGCGTTGATGGATGAGCTTTTAAAAGTTTTTAGTTTGCGTGGGATATCTTTACTTTTGCAATTGCTTTGATTTGCTGCCTACGCATTGTAGGTGATTGTTGTCAAGTTTCTCTTGTTTCTTGTCATTTGGTATTATTTACCGTAAAAAACTTATATTAAAAGCTTTATTTCTATGGATTCTTGATAACTTTTTCAACTTTTTCTTTGATAAGGTACTACATCACCATAACCTTAATGTCCATGTATAATTTGAACGTTGTAGCCCCACTCGTTTAGTCAGAATTGGCCCAAATGGCACGAAAATATCGTACAAAAAATCAAAAAACTTATATTAAAAGCTTTATTTCTATAAATTCTGGATAACTTTTTCAACTTTTTCTTTCAGAAAGCAATACATCACCATTACCTTAATGTCCATGTGAAATATGAACATTGTAGCCCCACCCGTTTGGTCAGAATCGGCCCAAATGTCACGAAAATATCGCACTAAAAATCGAAAAAAATCGTAAAAGTACGATAATCATGAGAAATATTTCTTCGATTGTACCCAAAAACAATACACCTCTAAGTTCAGAGATTTCGAAGGTCCTGTCAAATTTTCATCAAGATCGGACATGCCGTTTGCCCGGTAGAGAGCGAACAAACAGACGGAAAAACAAAAAAAAAAAAAAAAAAAAAAAAAAAAAAAAAAACACCCGAGCTAAATTTTTTGGGGGGTCGGTGAAATTGAAGTCTTCGCTTCGCTCATCCAACAACCTAAATATAAGGATTATTGGTTTTATAAGGTTTCAGGCGTTGCACGATTTTTTCCGTTAAACGGTACAAAATTGGAAATTGTACCGGCAGGCGAAAAAAATTGTGCAACGCAACAAACCATATAAACCCAAAAATTCTTTTATTTAGGTTGTAGATAAAGGAGTGTAGAAATAATTTACAAAAAACCGCTGCTAAAAATTCAATTTTGAACTTGAGCAACTGATTCCAGTAATTTGAATTCAATTGTTGATTCTGAGGTTATGTCCCGTCAAAAAAATTTCAAAAAAATAATCCTCTCTTTTATTAAACCCCTCTTACATTCTACTTACTTTTCAGATGTCTTTACTGCATTCTTAAGAAATCATATTTGGGTCTAGGGACTCCCCCAAAGATCAAATTTCGTTCAATTGCTTAGTACTTAGGTTCAGAGTTCATTCAGTCCGCGCGAAAGAGGAGATCGCGGTTCGATACTCGCCACCGGCAATCCTGACTGAAAGTTTCTCCGAGGTTTTCTTATGTGCGAATGCAAGAGATTGAGTCGTTCCTTGGACATTCTCTTCACAACCACCCGACCTCCTAATAATACCTCAATACCTAGACCTGAAGAGGGGCATGCAATAATTGCTCCGCGGCGGGTTTATTTGGGCGGGAATATTTACGGTTTACATATTATAGTGAAGTAACATATTTTTATTTAATTTCTTTGATCTAACATAAAACCAAATTTGTGTATGAAAATGCAAATGTTTGCCCAAAACCAACATTTCAACAATCAAATAAAAAAGTGACCAATTTACTTACTATTGACTTCTGTCTATTGTTCATGCGTTTTTTTTTTTGGTTTATCAGGATTAAGGACGCGTCAACCGTTGGGTCATAATGCACCACTCTAGCCTAAGGGGGATGGGAAGGAGGGGCCCATGCTTGTCAGAACCAGCCTCGAGTAAGGGGAGGAAGGGGGGTTTCTCACGTCACGGTCGTCATCGTCTTTGTCATCGTTCGTTGTGTCATTGTCATCGTCGCCGGGGGGTCGTCAAGGGAAGGGGGCAAGGTTCCCGACGTTGGACGCGAGACACTAAGACTAAGAGTTAAAGTTGGATGGGAGCAGGTTCGATTCCTACTACAGAAAATTAACTGTCTTATTTTCCAAAGATTTTCCTTAGTTAAAAGGCGCCATTTGGTACTGAATTCTATAATACATCAACAGACACTTCCTCCCAAGTATTCTAAGACATCTTGTACTCTACGCAACATTAGGTCGCGCATTACCAAAGATTAGACATAGGTGTAATCTTTGGTGTTTCTTCATAACTCAATCTGTCAGCATCGGTAAAAAAAATCATTCAATTACCTAGATAACATGCAACCACCTAGATAACATGTGGCCTTGACGTTTTATTGTTGTTATGTTATGAAACAAATTTGATTAACTTATCAATCAATATAAGAAAAGAATTAGTGAAAAATTTCTACGTCAACAGATTTGCGCACTCATTACAGAAAAAGAACTTCCTTTGATTTATTTTGCTCCTATCTTGAACACATTTTAGTAATAAAGTCACGTGTTATTTTTATGTTCTTCATTATAAAGTGAATGCAAAGTTAGCTGCACATCTGAGTCTTACAAATTGGTAAGTACTATAACAATTATAAGATCATTTGTTTCAAAACAAACCATAATAAGCAATCATAAGTTTTCTATTATGTAATACATTATCCATATTATAAACCTAAAATTAGTCATACAGAGTTTCTCTTATTTTTAACCTCAGTTTATTTATTCCTAAACATTTTTTGAACACCTGTAAGATTCACGAATTTGAATAGTAAATTATCACTTTAGCGAAGCCGCGACACTCAAATATGTAGTCTTTTCAAATGTTGTCCTTGAAATTAAGTCGCAAATGAAACTAAAAGTGAAAGTGGTCAATTTGATTGAGCGACTTTCAAGTAACTGCCATACTATTCAAATATGGAACAATATATTTCTTACCATCGAACCTTTCAAAGTTATTGACCAAACATATTCTTAAAATACAGTTTATGAATTTCCTTGTTTCATTAAAAGTGCTATACCGGTACTCGGTTTGAACGTGCAATAGAACGCTATTTGAGTTCATGTTTATCCTTTTACATACATATCTAGGAGTTTAAATATGCAAAACGTTATTAATTTTGTAATTAATACTAGTAAAAATACAAGACTGCCTCCTGTCATTCTGTGGTGTCAAGGGTGAGAACAAAACGAAGAAGGGTCTATTGAGATTAAGGGTAGTTCTGTGATAGGCTATCGATGCAGATTAATAACTTTAATATCAAATAGTTTAGTGTCGAGTTATGCAACGACTTATGGGAATTAATGATCCGTTTAAACAAACTATTTCAATGAGGTTTATTTTAAATTGAAAATACAAATTTAAAAGGACTGTTTGTTATTACTGTCATTAGGCCTACACATAATCTTTAAAAAACTTAGTTCTTGACAAAAAAAGGAAGTATTATAACCGAAAAATTACAAGCTAATCACACAGACAGACACATACCGCGACATAAACTAACAAATTATAATTCTGTCTTCTGAAAGAGGAAGAAATAACAAGCATAGCTGTGACAAGATGGCGGCGCTTTGGTTTGTCGCGTGCGCGATCCTGGCGGCCGGGAGTGTAGTTACTGAGGCCCAGCAGCTGGACTGGTGGCAGACAACTGTCTTCTACCAGATATATCCGAGGTCGTTCCAGGACAGCAACGGGGATGGGACCGGTGACCTGATTGGTACGGAACTCATATCTGTATTCTGGACTGTTAATATAGGTTCTATAATATCAGTTGACCTTACGTGTATGCTGCTCATTCAACAATGTGTACAAATGAACCTTCCCCTGCCACCCCAGGCATAACATCCCGCCTAGGCCACCTGAAGGACCTTGGAGTCGGCGCCATGTGGATGTCGCCCATCTTTACGTCTCCCATGGCTGACTTTGGCTACGACATCGCAGACTTCAAGGCCATCGACCCTTTGTTTGGAACCATGGAGGACTTCGAGCAGTTGTTGGTAAAGGCCAAGGAGCTGGGTAAGCTTATTGATTGGACAATTAAATATATGCAGACAAGATACAAATATTAACACAAATCTTTTAAAATATATCATACCAAGCTATAAATCCTAAAGGCTCCAAACACCGATTTCTCAAAATGGCATAAGTTCCCTCGTTACAAAAGATAAGTTAAAAATAAAAATATTCGGTATTCCAAATAATTGTTTGTGTGTAAGTTGTTTCTTGTCTTAGTTCGTGATAGATGTTGCAGGCATTTTGAAATAATATATGTTTATTGGACGCGAGGAAACCATGTGATGGATATTCTTTGTAGTTCATTCGCTAAAACATTTTGCAAATACAGTTTTATAAAAGGTTAACCTGCAATGAAGCTGTTTAATAATCACCTCCTGGTAATGCAACCGACTTATTTGGTCCACCATCGCAGGTATCAAGGTGGTCCTAGACTTTGTGCCGAATCACACCAGTGACGAACACGAATGGTTCTTGAAGTCCCTGGCCAACGAGACTGATTATGCCGACTATTACGTGTGGAAGGATCCAAAAGGATTTGACAACGAAGGAAAGCCGATCCCACCTAACAACTGGGTGAGCTTCGTGTTCATTACCTGGGAGTTACACGTTATACCCGGGCTCAAGTTCAGTGTTTCATCTATATTTTTCAGAATTTGGATACTATTATCAAATGTGCTATTTGGTATTGCTCAAATTTGGCAGCAAAGTACCAATCAACTCAACTACAGGATTGCAAATTTCAACTTAACACTTGCTCTTGTTAAAGTGGTGGTAGAAAATGGGAAAAAAGTTCATTTTGAGTTCGTCAGATAAAGTTATAAATTTCCTCCCCATATTTAGTGTTTTTTTGAAGCGCTATTACGAATATTATAAAATTTAATAACAATAATTAATATTTTTAACATGTAGCCTAAGCCACAATGAGGAAATTAATATTGATATAGGATATTGAAAACAGTAATTAACAAGATAAAAAGGGAATACGTTAGTGTCAGCAGAGTCGATAAAGAAGTTTCCCCGTTGGGGCTGGTGTCAGATAGCAAAACAATGAAGTATTATCAGCTTGTATTTCCACTAGTTTTGCACACCCTGAGCTAGGTTGATGACCTTTCAGGTGAGTGTCTTCTATGGGTCAGCCTGGACCTACAAGGAGGAGAGAGGGCAGTTCTATTACCATCAGTACGACCCCAAGCAGCCCGACCTCAACTACAGGCACCCCAAAGTTGTCCAGGAGATGAAGGTATAAGTTCCACAACATCGTAATAATTGAGGCTTGTATTTTGTTTCACGGGAATTGACATTGTCGTCTTCAGACTATATGGTGGGGTATTTGGGTAGATGCTTATGACAGCATATCACCATTTTTTTAAAAAATGACACAATCACACAAGAAAACACAAAAGGCATGAGGATCTTCAAATATGGAAATAAGATTTTGAGTTAATTTAGTTAAAAGGCGCTTCAATCGTGTTCGAAAATTTTGGATTGCAATAACTGGTATTTTGTGAACAACGATCAACCTATGTGGTAAAACTAGGTGAACCTATACAACAGGGAACAGCTCATGCTGGACATATCCAGCCACAGACGTCTCAAGATTGTAAACATCCCAGCTTGGAAATAGTGAGCGTTCACATTTACCTTCGTGAAGTAACTACTCTTGTATGACTGTTCAAACCGCGAGAAGGGTGCATGTTGGAATTGAAAGACAAAGATGAACGTCCTCATATCAGAGTAACTCAGAATAGAACTCTCCTGTTTCTGTCCGCCTCATTCAGGACGTATTGACCTACTGGTTGGACAAGGGTGTGGACGGCTTCAGAGTCGACGCGATCTCCCACGCCTTCGAGGACGCTCGCTTCTTGGACGAGCCCCGATCTAACGACACTAACGCCCTCCCCGGCGATCCCACGTACCTCGACCACATCTACACCACCCACCAGCCCGAGACTATCGACATGGTCAAACAGTGGAGGGTGTTGCTGGACAAATACAGCACGAGGGACAACTTCACCAGGTATAACCACATTACCTAAGCAACCTTGAGCTGACGTCACTGGCGGGAAAATCTCGGGACCACAATTTCACAATATTTCTCACCGTGTCCTGGATTGAAAATAAGACGTCTTCTAACTAGTAACGCGTTCCTAGTAATCAGGAACTTTAATGGGAACGCGTTCCTTTTCATACATCAGGAAATTGTAACGTGAAAAGTTACTATTTCTTTGGAACTTGGAACGAATTTAACGTTCCCTTATTATAAAATTCCTTACGCCACCGTAATTCCGTCAAATTCAAGTAGGCCTACCTGAATTCGTAAACTACACTAGGCCGCTTCGCGAACGCTTTTTCTAGTCGCGTTGATGGATGAGCTTTTTTGGTTGAAATGCTTATATTAAAACCTTTTATTCCTATGTATTCTGGTTAACTTTTTCATTTTTTTCTTTCATATGGCAATACATAACCATAACCTGAATGTCCATGTGAAATATGAACGTTGAAGCCTTACCCGTTTGGTCAGAATCGGCTCCTGTAACACACACATCTGTAAAATGCTTATAGTAAAACTTTATTTCTATAAATTCTGTCTATTTTTTAAAATTTTCTTTCAAAAGACAATATATCACCATAACCTTAAAGTAAATGTGAAATATGTACGTTGTGGCCCCACCCGTTTGGTCAGAATCGGCCCAAATATCACGAAAATATCGCATTTAAATTCGGAGAAAATCGTAAAAGTACGATATTCATGAGAAATGTTTCTTTGATTGTACCCAAAAACGTGGCAGGTCTTAGTTCAGGGATTTCGAAGGTCACCTCAAATTTTCATTAAAATCGCATATGCCGCGTTTGCCCGGTAGAGCGCGAACAAACAGACAAAAATACGAAAGGAAAAAAAAACACCTGAGCTAATTTTTTGGGGGGTCAGTTAAATTGAAGTCTTCGCTTCTCTCATCCAAATACTCTTTCCCCTCTTGTCACATTCCAAGTGGTGGAAGTGGACAGATTCATTGTGAAATGGTGAAATTGAAAAGGAATGTCTCCGTTACATTTTTTGAAAAGGAACGAGAAGGGAACTTGGATAAGTTCCTTGTTAGGCAGAAGTAACGTAACTTTACAAAGTTCCTTGTTAGGCAGAAGTAACGTAACTTTACAAAGTTCCTTGTTAGGCAGAAGTAACGTAACTTTACAAAGTTCCTTGTTAGGCAGAAGTAACGTAACTTTACAAAGTTCCTTGTTAGGCAGAAGTAACGTAACTTTACAAAGTTCCTTGTTAGGCAGAAGTAACGTAACTTTACAAAGTTCCTTGTTAGGCAGAAGTAACGTAACTTTACAAAGTTCCTTTTTGGAGGGAACGTGCCCAAGGCTGTGTCTAACCATCCACCAACCTCTCTTCTTGTTCTTGAAAACGGATGAAAAAAAGCGTTGCTCTAAAGAAGAATGCAATTCTTGATTTTTGGTTTTGATTGGAGAAGTAAAGAATTGGTAAATACCCATTTTCCACCTACGGTTATATTGTCGTCTCGAATAGCAAAAGCGCAATAATAAAGACGGTAAGCAACAAAAATCATCTTCGTTCTCTGTAATGTCAAGTTGAAACACAGTTCAAAAACTAAAGTCAGCGTTAACTAAGCCCCCCTCCCTTCGAAATGGCCTTATTTTCGAAATTATTGGGGTGCAATATTCGGGACTTGGGTGCAAAATGTTGCACAATTATGAACATATTTATGTGACGAAATGTTCTGATCGGGGGATAGGTTTATGTACCTTCTAAAAAAGAAATTACTCAAATTTCCCATAATAATCCAAAAAGCTGACAATGTCGAAATAAGTAAGAGTAAGAGCATATTATGAAGTTTTAAAAATATTCCACAATAACGAATGAATGAAAATGATTGTAAGAAATGAAAGTTAAAACACACGCATAATACTTAATTGATGAAGTAATGTGCAATAAGCAGAGTCATGGTAGTGGGAATGTAATGCACATTTTAAACAAATCAATTATATGAACCGCAATGACCTTACGATCGTGTATTTAATATCATTTTTTGTTCCCACTATAATTGACGTGATTAATTCAATAGACCATAAGTGCATAGTTACTGCGTTGTAATTAATAATTATGATAAATGGCATTCTCCTTTTCTCTAGTGCGAATGTGGGTTTCTATACAATAATTATGCTAATTGAATTATGGTAATTTGTGTCTTTCTTATGTCATTCCCAGGGTAATGATGACAGAGGTTTATGCAGACATTGACACAACTATGCTGTACTACGGAGATGAAGAAAGTCCTGCGGCTCACTTCTCGTTCAACTTTGGACTAATCAGTGATCTCAACAGGAATTCTTCCGCCTATGACTTTGATAACTTTATAAACCAATGGATGGAGAAGCTGCCTGTTGGAGCAACAGCAAACTGGGTGGTTAGTCAGATATAGACATCTCTCAATGTATGACTAAATCATTTTTATTGTATTGGGCTATAAGAGTAAGTTATTGTTTGTAGGGAATGAGTATTGGTAGAAAGAACTCTGTAATATTTACAAGGTTTTATTTGGTGGCCAGCCAAACGATGTAATTTTATTTTACTTTCATATCTGAAAAGTATATATAATGTTTACATATTGAGATATATAATTTCGTCAGTTATCAATTTAATAGAATGAAATAAAAAATTAACATTAATAACTGACGAAGAGTAAATGGCAAAAATTCTAATGGTTCCAAGATAAAAATTCGACTTCAAACTCATTTGCAACAATAATACATTCTTTAATTCTTTTTGTTTTATAGTAAAAAGAATTATTCATAGAAACAAAAATTAAAAACCATTAATTAGCGGGTAAAAACTCTTCAATGTTTCAATTTAGAACGTTTCAGAAATAATTGTCGTTTGTGATGGTCAGATGATTGTTCGTTTCTGTGGCCATAGATTGGTCTGTAAACGATAAAAGCAATAAACAACAAACATATGAAATTATGCCCGTACACCTGGTGCTGCCACCTAGGATTGATGACATCAACTAGCCCCATATGGCTTGTGCTTCAAACAAAACACACAATTTAAAAAAGCAACTGTTTCACGTTGTCCTAGGCCGGCAACCACGACAGAAAGCGAGTGGCCACGCGCTACGGCAGCGACATGGCCGACGGTATCATGATGATGATCCAGCTTCTGCCGGGGGTGGGGGTGACTTACAACGGGGAGGAGATCGGGATGCTGGATACCTGGATCAGCTGGGAAGACACGCAGGACCCCGCGGGGTGCGGGGCGGGACCAGACAGATACCAGGAGTCCTCGCGGGACCCCATCAGGACCCCGTTCCAGTGGGACGCGACCAAGAACGCAGGTCGGGACCTCATTAGCCTTCAGAGCCACGAAGCATCTAGGCGACATGATTGAATTATGATGATGATGATCGTGAGGATAGGGAATGATATAATAATATGAATTAAGAATAAATTATTAAAATGATTGAAATAAATAAATAAAGTTATGCAAACTTGCGATAACAGAGACGATGGCTGATCAGGAACAGTAGCTTATTTGAAAGTCATAATGTTATTTTCATTGGTTATTAACTATTTGTTTGAGGTGGTTGTGTGATAGAAGTTCAACACATAAAAATCAACAATTTTATCTTTGGCAAGACAAAAAGTATACCCTTTCAGATTTTACCAAATCAAAAGTCATAAAATGTATTGTGTTATTGTTTAGTTCATTTTGGATATATTTAACTATCCTGCACTTTTAAGGCTAAATTATCTGCGACTTCATTACCTTCAATAATTTTGTATGTGGATGTCTTTGGTCGAAATTTTTAACTGTCATACGCATTTATCAGAAAGTTGAAGTAAGTAATACATGATTGAATTATTATGATGATGATCGTGAGGATAGAGGGAATGATATAATAATATGAATTAAGAATAAATTATTAATAATTGATTTAAATAAATAAATAAAGTTATGCAAACTTGCGATAACAGAGACGATGGCTGATCAGGAACAGTAGCTTATTTGAAAGTCATAATGTTATTTTCATAGGTTATAAACTATTTGTTTGAGGTGGTTGTGTGATAGAAGTTCAACACATAAAAATCAACAATTTTATCTTTGGCAAGACAAAAAGTATACCCTTTCAGATTTTACCAAATCAAAAGTCAAAAGTCAGTGTTATTGTTTAGTTCATTTTGGATATATTTAACTATCCTGCACTTTTAAGGCTAAAAAATTATTTAAAAAATTATCTGCCACTTCATTACCTTCAATAATTTTGTATGTGGATGTCTTTGGTCGAAATTTTTAACTGTCATACGCATTTATCAGAAAGTTGAAGTAAGTAATACATCTTTGGTAATACGAATATAAACCATCACTGTTTTAAAATTAATGTCTTCTCTATCCCAAAACTGTTGTATCAAATATGACGGGGATCAGAAAATAAGTAATTTCCCTAAATTACTAATAGGATTCTCCACCGCCGCCAAGACGTGGCTGCCTGTGAACGAGAACTACGTCACTCTGAACCTGGCCAATCAGAAGACGCAGGCAGTGAGCCACTACAGCGTGTACAAGAGGGTGTTGCAGGCGAGGCAGAGCGAGGCCATCAAGAGGGGGTCGCTCACCACGAGGGTGCTCGCCGACAAGGTCATCGCATTCTCAAGGTCACTTACTTACACTATTCATTTGTGTTTCATTACGTACATAAGATATATTAGTAAGATTGAAGGGCCGAAACTAAAAGACTATAGTGGAAGCATTTGATTGATTGATTGGATATTGTTTAACGTCTCATATTAATGCACTTTGGCTATTCAAGACGATGAGTGGTGATAGATGAGGAAGAAGTATGAACAGAAGGGAGGAGGGGAAACCCGTTACCGGCACGTAGCCTACTCCTTTCGAAAAGTACCAAGGGGACCAACGGCTTAACGTCCCATACGAAAGGACGGTGTAACCTTTGACAGTCATATAGTTCCTCCACTAACCCGGACTGCCGCGTAGACGTCGAGAAGAACGAAGTCGTTACACTTTCTCTCGAACCCTCCATCTGCTCTAACCAGCGGTATACGTGAGTTTCAGAGCAGAGCGGTCACCCACTCTACCCCTGACCTCGCCCGAAGGCTGCTTAACTTCGATGTTCGAGTGGGAACCGGTTAAAAGGGCTCGGCTAAACCGCTGGCTTTTGAAGAGGAATAATATGCTATACCGTATCAATGTAAAAATGAGATGAACTTCCCTCTAGTCTCCCCGCCTAGGTCAATATAGAAGTTAGTTCCACTATCTTCCGTAGAGCTCGTAATCGAGACAATAGCAAAATTGCGTTAGCCAAAGTAGCCGCGGGTTGGAGATGTAACGGTTGACGAATAGCAATCGTAGCGAAGACGAGAAATATCTGAGAAAGCGCAAGTAATTCTCCAAGAGAAATACACATCAATAAGATTGTTTACAATTCGCGGCAGGAACTTTTTAATGTTATTAAGAGAAAGGAAGATAACATACCAGCTTTATTTATTATGAGTACAACAATAATTATTCTGAGGCAGTGAGGAATGTTAAAATATCAGTGCCATGAGAATACCAGTTTGTATTGTTACTCCTAGAAAATGTAAATGGTATGAGTTTGTTACAAAAATTTATTCGTGACTTGTAACACTTGCTTTCACCACACAACTTGCATGACTTGTGTTTTTATTAATGTCGTTTCCAGGGAGTTGGAAGGCGTTCCCATGTTCGTTGTGGTGCTGAATCTGGGGGATGATAACGAGATCGTTGACCTGAAAGAGGCCTTTGGGACTTTGCTCATTCAGCTTACTGTGTTTACTGCCAGTGTTGACTCGAGCTTGGTTGAAGGGTAAGAAGATGAATTTTTAAGAACATAGTTTTACCCTGTCAAAGTTTACAAGGCAAGGTTATTACTGATACGAAACCTTATTGGGAAATATACAAAACCATGCACATATGGTTAAAATAAATTAAAATGCTGTGATTCTTGACGGCTTCACTAATGTTATAAAAGGCATAGAATACAAAAAATTTAATACTTTAGAAATTTAAGAATAAGGTGTAAAAATAATTAAAATTATACCTTTCCTATTTCGAACAACGAAGTCGGCTAGGGGGTTGGACGTTCCTACCGGGTATATTGAAGCCAGCCGATGACGCTTCATCCTTATTGTCTCCTTCTCCCCCTGTCGTCTCGTTTTTACTCCCTCTTCCTCAGGACTTTCCACCAGTTTTGATTTTTTTCCTTTCTATTACTTTTCCTTTTTCCAAATCTGCGTACATAAGGTATTGTCTGTGATGGTTGAGAGTATTTGCCAATCAATTACATGGTTAACTTTTGATTTTTGTTTTCAGGGATGCAGTGACACTAAAGGCTGTCCCCCTGCACCCGAAGGCTGGCCTGGTTCTCACCGAGACGCCCAGTTCCATGTAACCAACAACACATAACAAAAACTTGTAAAAATACAGCCAAACCTTACACACTCAAAAAGAAATGAGATCTAAAAAATGGGCCAAGCTCATCTACTCTTCCACATTTGCGCATTCTTAATTCATAAACGTAGTGTCCCGTAACAACATCCTTGAAAAGCTTGTCAAAATGGATTTTGCAGCTTTTAATTTAGACGTAATAGTTCATTCAAATTCTTTTTTCTAACTAGGAAAACGCTTAAGTCCCGCCGCGTTGATGGATGAGCTTTTGGAAGTTTTTAGTTTGCGTGGGATATCTTTACTTTTGCAAGTGCTTTGTTTTGCTGCCTACGCATTGTAGGTGATTGTTGTCAAGTTTCTATTGTAACTTGTCAATTGGTATTATTTACCGTAAAAAACTTATATTAAAACTTTATTTCTATGGATTCTGGCTAACTTTTTCAACATTTTCTTTCAAAAGGTACTACATCACCATAACCTTAATGTCCATGTATTATATGAACGTTGTAGCCCCACCCGTTTGGGCAGAATTGGCCCAAATGGCACGAAAATATTGCACAAAAAATCAAAAAAACTTATATTAAAAGCTTAATTTCTATAGATTCTGTCTAACTTTTTCAACTTTTTCTTTCAGAAAGCAATACATCACCATTACCTTAATGTCCATGTGAAATATGAAAGTTGTAGCCTCACCCGTTTGGTCAGAATCGGCCCAAATGTCACGAAAATATCGCACTAAAAATCGGAAAAAATCGTAAAAGTACGATATTCATGAGAAATATTTCTTCGATTGTACCCAAAAACGTAGCAAGTCTAAGTTCAGAGATTTCAAAGGTCCCCTCCAATTTTCATCAAGATCGCATGTGCCGTTTGCCCGGTAGAGAGCGAACAAACAGACAGAAAAACTAACAAAAAACAAAACACCCGAGCTATTTTTCTTGGGGTAACGTAAGTGAAAAACAAACAAAAAAACAGAAAGTCAAATTGAAGTCTTCACTTCGCTCGCTACGCTCATCCAATTAATTTAAAAGTAATGGTCATAACAATTCTATTTTGCCAAGAATTTCAAGGATGTTACTGGACACTGTACGTTTATGAATTAAGAATGCGCAAATGTGGAAGGGTAGATGAGCTTGGCCCATTTTTTAGATGTCATTTCTTTTGAGTGTGTAAGATTTGGCTGTATTTTTACAAGTTTTTGTTATGTGTGGTATCTCATTACTTTTTCAAGTTCCATTGCAAAATTATTTGTTAAAATATAATTATCAAAGTCCATTTAATTGCTTTTGTATTACCAATTAACAATAGAATGTTAAATATCTAGTGGCCCAAAGACTTGCTTTTTGTAAACAATGTAGGCGATCATTGTAAGGTAACTATAGTTACTTGTTGATTGTATGCCTGTGTATAAGGCTTATATTAAAACCTTAATTTGGAAGCCTTCCAGCAAACTTTTTTAACTTTTTCTTTCAAAAGGCACTATATCACTACTACCTTTGTCTATGTAAAACAGTGTAAAATATGAGCGTTTTAGCCCCACCCGTTTGGTCAGAATCGCTGGCCAATTGAAACTGACGAATTTGACAGTAGTAGCGGTAGTAGTAGCCAATAGTAGCCAGTGTGTCAAAGTGATTTTAAGCATGTTTCAAGCCATTTTTTCACCAAGAAGGAATGCTCGTACCCCAACCAAATTTGGCATGTGTAGTCAGGTACCTAAATCCCCTCGATTTTTTTATAGTTGGATGAGCGTAGCGAGCGAAGCGAAGATTCCATTTCACTACACTGGAGAAAAAAATCCGGAATGTTTTTTTTTTCTTTTTTTTGTATTTTTGTCTGTTTGTTAGCACGATTCCGGCTAAACCGATACTCCGATTGCGATGAAATTTTATGGAGGTCTTCGAAATCTCTGAACTTAGAACTGCCACGTTTTTGAGCACAATCAAAAAATTATTTCTCATGAAAATCGCAATTTTACGATTTTTTTCGATTTTTTAAAAATTTCTTCGACTATCAACACCTACATGCTTTGTCCGATTGTAATGATTTTTTCACAGAACCTTAATTTTATGAATTGATATATTCATGTGAAATTTGAGTGTTATCAAAAAACTTTTTTTTACGAAAATCGCAATTTTACGACTTTTTTCAATTTTTAAAATTTCTCCAGCGATTAACACCCACATGCTTTATCCGATTGTAATGATTTTTTTACAGAACCTTAATTTTATGAATTAATATATTCGTGTAAAATTTGTGCGCAATCGAATAATTATTTTTATGAAAATTTCAATATTACGATTTTTTCCTTTTTAAAAATTACGATTAATTTAAAAAAATTAAAATTTAAGTTAATTTTTTATTTAATTTAATTTAATTTTAAAAATATCTTCAACTTAGTAATGATTTTTTCACAGAACAACAGAAAATTTGCATAACACATGGCAGCTCAATGCACCAATTACGCTCATCCAACAACGCGGCGGGACTTAAGCGTTTTCCTAGTTTTTTGGATGAGCGTAGCGAGCGTAGCGAGCGAAGCGAAGATTCCATTTCACTACACTGGAGAAAAAAATCCGGAATGTTTTTTTTTTTTTCTTTTTTTTTTTTGTATTTTTGTGTGTTTGTTAACACGATTCCGGCTAAACCGATACTCCGATTGCGATGAAATTTTATGGAGGCCTTCGAAATCTCTGAACTTAGAACTGCCACGTTTTTGAGCGCAATCGGGAAAATTTTTCTTATAAAAAACGCAATTTTACGATTTTTTTTCGATTTTTAAAAAATTCTTCGACTTATAACACTTACATGCTTTATTCGATTGTAATGATTTTTTATTAGAACCTTAATTTTATGAATTAAGATATTCGTGTGAAATTTGAGCTTAATCGAAACATTATTTCTCATGAAAATCGAAATTTTACGGGTTTTTTTTCTTTTTTAAAACAATCCTTTGACATATAACACCTACATGCTTTATCCTATTGTAATGATTTTTTTATAGAACCTTAATTTTATGAATTAATATACTCGTGTAAAATTTGAGCGCAATCGAATAATTATTTCTTATGAAAATTGCAATTTTTACGATTTTTTTCTTTTTTTAAATTACGTAAAAATTATGATTTATTAAAAAAATAAGTACATTTTTAATTTAATTTAATTTAATTTAAAAAAAATCTTCGAATAAGTAATGATTTTTTCACAGAACAACAGAAAATCCGCGTAACTCAATGCAGCTCAATGCACCAATTACGCTCATCCAACAACGCGGCGGGACTTAAGCGTTTTCCTAGTTTTTAAGTTCACATCACGTTTCATGACGGCTGGGTGACTCCTTGAAAAAAAAACCAACTCTGCTTGCTGTATAAGGTGCCAGAGTGTGTAGCGCACCGAGGCTTGGCTGCGGCGCCTTAACGGGCACCTAGATAAAATATCACAGATAAACGCTGAACTTAAACTGTCATCGTAATTTTTATTACTTATTACTCATTCTGCTGACAGTTTGAGAACGCCAGTTACTATTCTTTGTACATGGTTTGAGCGAGGCGGTATCAAGCTGAAGACGTCTTCTTTTTCTAAGGCTGTGTGTTCACCAAAAATCAAAATCCAAAATATGCATAAAACAGAAGTTATAGAGTTTGATCATTAATCACAGTCTTTTGGAAAGATCAAAATATTATATTTCTTTGATTTTTTTGGTAAATGCATTTCTCCGCTATTGCTACTTTTTTGAACGATTTTTGGTGCTAAGTTTTGCCAAAAGTATACAATTTGGATGGCTGATATTTTTATTGTAGCTATGGAATAAGGGGTATTTTGAAATGTATAGCTTTCGTATCTTAAGACCTTTTTTTTCCTTTGACGGTTCAAATACTACAAGAGTACCGGAAAATGTAAAGCATTGTATAATGTAAGGTTTTGAAGATACACATTTCAAAATACCTCATTCTATATTCAAAGATGTGTGTAAGCTACAATAAAAATATCAGCCGTCCAAATGGTATACTTTTGGAAAAACTTAGCACCAAAAATCGTTCAAAAAAGTAGCAATAGCGGATAAATGCATAAAATATATAATCAAAATTTTTTTTTATATATATATATTGATCTTTTCAAAAGACTGTGATTAATGATCATACTCTACAACTACTGTTTTATACATATTTCGGATTTGGTTTTTGGTGAACACACAAACAGCCATTAGTTTACCTGATAAGCATAATATTTTTGTTAAGTCATTTTGATCTGAATCAATGCCGATGAATTGTTAAATATCAAGGAAAAACAAAATAAGGTTAATTATTCAGTATTAGGGAATAAATATTTCGAACTATTTGATTGTCATGGAAAAAATGACTTGTGATTATTATTAGATGATCTGTGTTCGTATTTCCGTGCATTTGTGGGTTGCATGTCAGTAAGGGTAATGTAAGTCTTCAAAACATTATATAAGATAAAGTAATTTCGTGCTAAATCTCCTGGAACTTCAATGTACCTCAAATAGAGTTACAACAACACGAGTATTTATTGATGATAACTAGAGCCATGAGGTAGACAAAAATATAACAATACTGGAATAGTTCCTCTCACAACTTGTGCGTCATGAGCTAGCTCTACATTATAAATGCATTAAAGTTTGATAATAATTATACGCGAAATGTGGAAGACCTGGTTTAAACCCCCGGTTGGAAAAGATTTTTTAATTTCTGGATTGTTGGATGAGCGTAGCGAGCGTAGCTAGCGAAGCGAAGATTCCATTTCACTACACTGGAGAAAAAAATCTGGAATGTTTTTCTTTCTTTTTTTGTATTATTGTGTGTTTGTTAACACGATTCCGGCTAAACAGATACTCCAATTACGATGAAATTTTATGGAGGCCTTCGAAATTTTGAACTTAGAATTGCCACGTTTTTGAGCGTAATCGAAAAATTATTTCTTATTAAAATCGCCATTTTACGATTTTTTTCGATTTTTTAAAAATTTCTTCGACTTAAAACAACTACATTTTTTATTCGATTGTAATGGTTTTTCCACAGAACCTTAATTTTATGAATTTATATATTCGTGTGAAATTTTAGCACAATCAAAAAATGTTTTGTTATGAAAATCGCAATTTTACGATTTTTTCGATTTTTAAAACATTTCTTCGACTTATAACACCTACATGCATTATCCGATTGTAATGATTTTTTCACAGAACCTTAATTTTATAAATTCATATATTGGGTTGAAATTTGAACGCAATCGAAATATTTTCTAGTGAAAATCGCAATTTTACGCTTTTTTCATAAAAAAAAATAAATTCTTCGACTTATAACACCTACTTGCTTTATCCGATTGTAATGATTTTTTTACAGAACCTAATTTTATGAATTTATATATCAATGTGAAATTTGAGTTCAATCGAAAAATAACTTCTCATGAAAATCGCAATTTTACGATTTTTTTATTTTTAATACATTTCTTCGACTTATAAGACCTACATGCATTATCCGATAATAATGATTTTTTCACAGAACCTTAATTTTATAAATTCATATATCGGGGTGAAATTTGAACGCAATCGAAATATTTTCTAGTGAAAATCGCAATTTTACGCTTTTTTAATAAAATAAATAAATTCTTCGACTTATAACACCTACTTGCTTTATCCGATTGTAATGATTTTTTTACAGAACCTAATTTTATGAATTTATATATCAATGTGAAATTTGAGTTCAATCGAAAAATAACTTCTCATGAAAATCGCAAATTTACGCTTTTTTGTTTAAAAAAAGTTACGCTCATCCAACAACGCGCCTGAAAAAGCGTTTGCGAAGCTTCCTAGTATTTAAAAATTATAAAACATGTTTTGAAATGTATACAATACTATGGAAAACATAGCCAGTACAAAATACGAGTAAAGATTGCAAGGTTTGCTCAATCTCCCAGCGCAATTTAGGGGAACCTTGAGCGTGCAAGATTCGATACACCTTAGACACTGTATACAATCACAGCCTGTCGATAATGATTCAATAAAAATGACTTCTTCAAAAACAAAACCATTGTCGTTAAAATAAAACCTACAAATTGTTAGTATATTTTTTTTATTTATTATTTCTTGTAGGTTTAAATCGCGACGGATTTTTCTCATTTTGTTAGCAGTTCTCAGTTACCTGTTCACGGATGTCTGTATAAAATTTCAGCTCAATCTATTTGGCCGTTTGGCCGTATGGGACTGGACAGACATACTTCTGCCTATAGCGTGAATCGAACCCTAGACCTTCTGCATTGGAAGCAGAGACGCTAACCACTAAGGAAACGCCAATGTCGTTGTTAGACGAGTAAGCAAGCCATGTGTTGAGTACTCGGAAACATCCACTTTCCTCCCCAAAACCTAAGGCTGAATCTAGCTAGCATGGGCATTTCCTCCACAGTCTATTAGGCTAGAGTGGTGCATTAGGCCTTACAGTGTTGACGCACCCTTATAACATCTAATCTCAAACCCCTTTCATTTATACTCATAATATTTATTAATGTTTCCGAGTACTCAACACGGCTTGCTCACTCGTTTGTCGTCTAACAACGACTTTGGCGTTTTCCTTTATCTCTTATTACTATTTTAATTGTGATCATGTTTTCTCATTGTTGATGACTTACATAAATAGCCGTGCCATTCCTCAATATGGGAGATTATTAATGATTTTCTAGGCATTGGTTTTAAAAAAAAGGTTTTTGACACTGTGACATTTCACTTACTCCCCTTGCCTCGGCTAGCTCAGCGTCGGCTCGGAGAGTACACGATATGATGTTGATTGAAATTGATGAATTAAAATAAATTTATTGTTGTACTATAAAGGTTAATTAAAATTAGGTGAATGTTGTAGAGGACTAAGGTGATTAATAAGATTTATATTGTTATATGAGAGTTTACTAAAACCAAAGAAAAAACAAGAAAAACAATTAGTTCAACAATGAAATACATACAGGTTATAAAAACAAGGCAGGTACCGAAATCTGTAATCCCTATATGGCCATATAAGAAATTCAAAATTAACGATACCTGTTGTGGGTGGAAGCGTAGATGTAGATCGATTATGAAGATGGTTGATGCTAGGATTCCGACGTCGGTTATCCAGATGACGTGTTCGGTGGTGTGTGGTCGGCCTCGCCCATACAGATGTCCAGAAGATCGTATCGGAATGGATTGTCAAATTTATGGGTTCGAATTGGCTCGCGATAATTTTATAGAATGAATTTGTCTTGAGTGCGGTGTTGGTCTATCGGATTTATTTTGATGACTTGTTATTGTGAGGTGGGAATATGATGATTAAAGTTGACCATCATAAAATGTACTGATGGTTGTGATGAACATGATGATTGTTTCTCGTAGAATTTAAATATGAATATGGGAAGCACAAATTTAATGGAATTGTTCTAGTGTTGCTCGTTGAAGCCGGAATACGTATTGAAGTTAAGTTTGATTGTATTTGAGTTGATCAGCGCCTTTATCTCATTGCGTATATTTAATTAAATTTCACACTCTCTCTAGCACACGCCACTTATTTAATTATAGATTGTAGATAATTTTTAGACATTACAACTACCACTAGTTACTACAACAATGTTCCACCATAACACAAGTACACAACACCACACCACAGTCCGCGCGAACCTGATTCAAGTTCGTCCGCCTACTACTCTTCCAGAAGTCCATATCACTATCACCACTCTCCCAGAAGTAGTGACCAACGTTCGTCCGAAGACGATCATCCTTCTTCCAAGACTTAGCATACTAGCCAATCAGAGTATTGTATAAAAATTACGTCATACACAAAATTAACCAATTAGCATCTTATAGGGGTGTTTTAGGAACGCCCAAATTTGGCCTTGAGCTCCCCTCGCAAGCTGACTTTAAATAGTTATCTGTATCTGTTTTTATTGAAATTTATAGGCAATTTGAGGAAAATATAGAATAAACATTTTAACATTTTAAAAGCTCGCCGTGGAAGAAGGATCGACACTTGATATTTTTTATATCTTAATAATAATAATAATAAATAGACAAAGTCCAGATCAAGCCTACACGTTATGAAAGGAACTAAATAAAAAACACCCTTAAGAAGGTGTGAGAACTGAAACTTGGCTTGGAAGACATCAGTCCTTCCAGACCTAGCCTGCCCTTTGGCGACCTTTAGGTTTTGAGTTTACTTGAAAACTGAGATAAATCTGTCCAAGCCTCGTCTGCAGTTCTGTACTATGTAACTAAAATTACTTAAAATTCTAAAGTGCAAAATTAAGAGTAACCTATAAAATAGACCTGTGTCTGAAGGACACTTAAAAATACACATTAAAAATAAGAGGGCAGGACCATATCGTCTCAACCTCACTATCGACTATTATATGTCGTTTTTTTGACAATAGTGTAGCCAGCACAGATAGTGCAAAATTAAATTTTGTGAATCGGTTTTTCTGGATATAGTTTCTTAAAACCTTTAGCTACAACTTTAACTATAAGGACAAATGATTTCTAAAATATCAGTTTTCGATTTTTTTTCCAGACGATTAAAAAACAAAAATTCATATTTGACCGTTTGAAAAAAAAAATCGTACACCAACTGTTTTTTTCAAAAATCTATTTGCCCTTACATTTGAAGTTGTAGTAAGGTGTTGGGAAACTGTATCCAAAAAAACCGATTCCCCAAAAATTAATTTTGCAAAAAACTGTGCGGGCTACACTATTGCCCAAAACAAAAAACCATAATGGCCAAAATGGGGAGTCCCCCCCTTTTTTTTTTTTCTTTTTTTTCCTGTTTTAAGAAAGGCCTCTTTCATTCAAAAAAACTTTTCAGCCATGTTTTTTTCCAACTTTAAAAATTTTTGGGCCAAGGTGGTCCCAATAGCCCCCAATAAAGAAATGCCAAGGGGATGGACAAAAGGGAATTGGAGTCCATCTTTACTGGTTGTCAAGGCACATGATGTCAAGTGGGCGAAGAAAAGAAGAGGAAAATATAAACAAATTAATGGAAAAATGGGAAATTTTTTTTGTAAAAAATTTAATAGGATTAAAATGTTTGTGATTTTTTTTACAAAAATCTTAAAAAGAGTATAAAAATAAGTGTAAATTAAGGAAAAATACGTCAATATCTATGGTTTTAAATATCTCCTTTAATTTCTCATATCTTCATCAAAAAAAAAATTGACCCCCTCCCCCTCTCTGACCGTTTTTGGGGGGGGGCCGCCCCCATAGTTACCCAGGGGTGAAGGGCAAGGTTGGGATTAAAATGTACAAAATTGGTCCCGGGGCCCCGGATCCTCAAAGGGGATTTAAACCCAAAATGGGATTTTAAAAGTCTAACAAAATTTTTAGGAGTTAGACAGGAGTAAAAATGGGAGTTAAATGGATTTAATCCGAAAATTAACCCCTTTTTTGGGGACCGGGCCCAGGTTCTATCTAGACAGAGGGGTGATTGTCCAGTGCTGTCTAGCGTTTTCCCGATGACCTTGTGGCTGCAAAAGTGTAACGGGGGTTGCCCGTTTCTGGGGCGGCAGGAGTCCGTAAGGTGGCGCTGAGGGATATGTTGAAACTACGGACCCGTGTGTACTTCCACGGTCAATAATCTCGTCCTTGCTCGGCCGTCCCGTACATGGCGTGGGGACGGAGATGTTAAATACGGACCACGTGTGCACCCCACGGATAAATAACTTGTCCATGGCTCGACCGTCCCGTACACTAGCGCTACGGAGTAGTTCAAACAAAAACCCGAGCAGGGGCTATGTGTACACGGGCTCCCGAGCTCCCCCCTGCGGGCGCATGGGAAACGTTTTGAAGTTGCGGGTCGGGGGGGGGGGGGAAAGACACATGTTTTGGGTACGACCTTGTCGCATCCTCAACGTCGCTCCCGCGGGAAAAGTGAGGATGGTGGAGGGGGGGAGCGATTTTTGTCCCCGTCTCGATATTAAAAGAAAAAAAAGGGTTTAAAAACGTTCATAATTTTGTTAGATAAATAAGGGGCCTCGCCCTCCTTGTTCTTTTTGGAAGTGTCAATCTTCAATTATCAATTATTATTATCGTATTATTATATATATTTTTAGAATTTAGACAGAAATTTAAAAAAAATGATACCCCAAGGATCGAACCCGTTCCGGAAATGTCACGAAATATCCAATAAAAATCGAAAAAACGTAAAAGTACGATATTCATGAGAAATATTTCTTCGATTGTACCCAAACCGTGGCAAGTGTAAGTTTAGATATTTCAAAGGTCCCCTTAAATTTTCATCAAGATCGCTATCCCCCGCAAACAAACAGACAAAAACACAAAAAACCCAAAAAAACCCCGAGCTAAATTTTTTTTGGGGGCAGTGAATTGAAGTCTTCTCCGTCATCCATTTATTTTATATAAATATTTTTTTTTTTATACTGATATTTTTTATGTTTTTTTATTTATTTAATTATTTATTTATTTTGGCTATTTTGTTGCTTTTTAAACGGGGTGACGCTAGCAAAAATTTTGCTAAAAAACCCTTTAAATCTTTGTAGAATTTAAACTCGTGCTTTTAAAATTTTTTTCATATTTGTACGTATTTGTAGCAACTGTAAATAAAAAACCAACAATAACTCTAGGAGGTCTCATCATCCTTTTTAAATTAGTTTTTTTTAAATGAAAATGGATAGACTTAAATTTAAAAAAGTAAATAAATTTTAAACCCTTCATAAAATGATAGTTGCACTGAAATGAAACAAAAATTTTTTTATTAGAGGAAAAATCAGTTCAACCAAAGCCAGTCGAGGTTTCAACGTATAAACTTTGTACGACCAATCACAGCGCTTTATCAGATCTAGTCTTAGTGCGAAAATTGAAAATTGTGACATCCCGGGAACTTTTAAAAAATTCTCCGACTTAAAAATGCTCGTAACTCCGAAAAAACGCAAACGAGTGTTAAAATTGAGAAAAACTATTTTTGGTAGTAAATTTTAGAAAAGTAATAGTTGAAGCCAGTGGTCGTTTTTTTTTAAAACAATAAGTGAAAACAAATTTGCAATTTGAACCCTTGGACTCATTAAATGGCGACCCGGAGCCAAAACCTGACCCCCGATAGGTGGTGTAGGCCTACGTAAAGTCTCAAAAATACTCTGTAAATAAATGCTGCATAAGTTTATCGGGAATTGAACTTTCGAAGTTCGAAGCCCGTACGTTTTTTTTAAACCAAATGCCTGAAAAACAAATTGCAATTTGAAATTTTGGCCTGGGCCCTAGCTCCAACCGACCCCTAGCCTGGCCCCGGACACCGTCCTTCCCTTAAATTTAGCCCAAGGTAAGGTGGCACATACTTTTTATTTTTGGCCCATTGTATATATTTTTACTTTTATAAGTGGAATTGACTTGTGTGTGTGTGTGTGCGGTGTAGGGAGTGTGAAACTAGGGAGCCCCCGCGTAGTGAACTCGTTGAAAAGTCTCAGTTTTAAAAAACGATTTATTTGGTTTTAGACCTACTTGTAAATTTCAAATATTTTATTCTTAATTATTTAATAACTGCAGGATTGATAAAATTGGGATAAACGATCGTCAGTTCTCAGTTTTGATACACTTCACCGGGAAACCCACCGAAAGATTTGTTAGTTGAGTTGGTCTAAACAGGTCATGTAGGCCTAGCCTAGCCTTTCAAACCCTCCTAAAAACTATTTCACCTACTAAAAACTCGGGAAAACTTTTTTTGTAAGTTTTCTACCACTTCATAAAAACTTGGGGTGTCACATGCACGGGCAGATCTATTAAAACTACTCGCATACCACATTGAAATCTCTTATCACTCAGTGTTCTGAAACCGGGTTCTGAAAAGAAATTTAATTGGAGTTTCGTATTGAACGTAGTCATGCGTTGATCCCCGTAGGGGAGGAAAGTGTAGCTGAGAAAGGAAATTTTCATTTTAGGCCCTTTGGGTTTTGGGTTTGAAAAGTACGAAAGGGTTGTTCTTTTTGTTTTGGTTACGGTAGAGTTTGGAAAGGTTTTGGTTGTCCGTTGTCCATCCACTCTAAGGGTTGGGGGTAAGCTGAGTCAAAACCCCGGACTTACCCCCGGGGTATTTAACCCGGACCCCCCCTCGGGAGAGTCTCCTTCCAACGTGACTGCTGGGCCCGGGCCGGTGTCGTTCGGAGTTGTGAAGCGAATATCCCAGGATTTCCTCAATCGTCTGAAGAAAATCTCGGTAAAAGTTTCTGTGAGGATTGCCAGTCTCGACGGGATTCGAACCCGGGACCTCCCGAATCAGAGTATCTCGAGCCTACACTGTCGGTAATATTATTTGAAGAACCTTTCCGCTATCAATTGATCTTTTGTGTAGGCCTAGTACGGATATTACCAGTGTAGGTAGGCCAGGCGATGACTCCCTCCTCGCTGGTATAGCTTGAAGGCTCGTAGGAATATTTTGAAAGTTCGGGGTGGGGGGGACAAATCCATTAGCAGATTTTGTGGGCGGCAGCTGGGCTGGGGTCTGGGGCAAAGCCCCAACCGCCGGAGGCCCTTCGAAAAAAAATTCACCATACTACAGTTATTTCGTCATGTTTTAAAGTTCTGCACTCGGACTCTGGTTTACAGCAACTATCTGCGATCTAAAAACTCAAAAAATTAACCTGAACTGAAGTGGTCTATTTTAGTAAATTTCAACTTTATTTCTTATGTAATGACGAAGCATAGGCGAAGCGATATATAGAGACGGCCTTGGCATAGGCCTACAGACAAACATATTCGTTTTACCAAGGTGACTGTCGGATTGTATAAGTACGGAAATTCTGGGATTAATATTAAACTGACGTTAGTTTTGCCCCCCTGCCCCTTCCCCTGGACCAAACTTGGGGGGGGGGGGGTAATTGCCCCCCCTTCCCCCCCGGTTCCTACGCCACTAATGCCTTGTTTCCCACCAGTGACCAGGTGCCCAAAAGTTCAAATCTGCACCGACACAAGAGTTTGTGCAACACCCCTCCCCCTCAAGGGGCTTGTTGTCTTCGCTGTCACGACCACCACGAGTCGCCCAGCTGACGTTCATATCTCAGTCAGTCACTGGGTCTGTGGGTCGAGAGGGTGGAGGGGGGGGGGGAGGGGAAACTATTCCTCGGTCGGCTCAGACCAGCTGCCTCAGGACTAACGATATCTCTGGGACAAATCTAAATGAGTGTGACTGGGATAGAATGGATCTATTGACAGATGTGAACGACAAGTGTGACTTATTCTACAATCTTTTAAACTCAACAATATCCAGAACAGTGCCAGAGACAAAAGTCAAAAAGAATAAATATCCAGTTTTGGTACGATAAACATGTTCTTGCGGCATTAAAACGTAAGAACAGAGCTCATCAAATGTTCAAAGAACCGGTTTGGATTGTCATAAAGTTGATCACCAAAATCAAAGAACTAACTTCAAACAACTAAAAAACATGAAATATCGTCAATACCTTCACAACATTGAAGCAAAAATTCCAGAAACCCCAATTATTGTGGAGCTTTGTCAAGAGAAAAACTAGATCAAGGAGGATACCTACTGAAGTGAAATATAATGGTATTACTGCGAAAAGTGTAGAATCGTGCTGCCACCTTTTTTCGGAGTTTTTTAAAACAACTTTCACTCCGAAATCACAAGGAAATGTGGTTCTACCTAATCTCTTTGACCAGATTGATAGTGAACTGTCCAGTTTCAATGTTTCTTGTGAAGAAGTGAAAGATAGCCTTGGCAAACTTGTTAATGGAAAATCGCCTGGCCAGACCAAATACCGGTAAATGTGATCAAACACTGTAGAAATGCATTATCTTTTCCCACTTTCAAAAATATTTAACTGTGCTTTAAATGAAGGAACGTTTCCCTCCGATGGAAACATGCTAACGTTACACCCGTTTTAAAGAAAGGAAGAAAAAACTCAGTGACTAATTACCGGCCTATTTCGTTATTAGCCATATTTTCAAAAGTTTTTGAAGGTCTCATTTCTAAAAGATTAAATAATCATGTGGCAGACTACATATCACCAAGTCAGCATGGATTTATGAAAAAGAAAATCAACTGTTACTAATCTACTGAATTCACCCACGATATTGCAACGTCCCTAAACTCAGGTGTTCAAGTTGATGCTGTCTACACGGACTTCAGTAAAGCTTTTGACAGTGTTGATCACGATTTCTCCTATTTAAATTAAAATCCTATGGAATTACGGTAAAATTCATCAATTAATTGAAAGCTACCTTACTGGACGAACTCAGTCAGTTGTCATTGATACAATAGATCATCTCTGAAAGTGTAACATCTGGAGTGCCGAAAGGGTTCAATTTTGGGTCCACTACTCTTTACCCTGTTTGTGAATGACATACCGTCTTGTTTTATGTCATCAAGCTGTCTAATGTTTGCTGATGATCTTAAGATATATCGTCCAATACGAAGAGATGCTGACCGTGCATGCCTGCAGTCAGATCTGGACGCGCTTGCAGAATGGTGCAGAACATGGAAGCTTAAACTTAATGTATCTAAATGTGCAGTCATTACGTTTACAACAAAAACAAAACATGTTAAATTTCATATCTACAGTCTCAATGATCAGATTTTGGAAAGAGTCACGAAAGTCAAGGATTTAGGTGTCATCATATCTCATGATCTTTCATTCTCGAATCACCTTTCTAACATTATTCCGAAATCATTTAGATTGCTTGGTTTCTTAAGACGAAACTGCTCTAAAGAATTCTCCAAAACCACTATGCGAAAGTTGTACCTCTCTCTTGTTAGGCCTCATTTAGATTATGCTAGCTCTATTTGGAACCATTCAAATCACCAAATTCATAATGTAGAAAGGGTCCAACAGTGTTTCATAAAACATCAATGTATAAAAAGTAACATTCTGTATCATAGAGTAGATTATGCACAACTTTGTAAAGATGCTAACCTAATGACATTAGAAAACCGAAGGAACTATTCCGACATGGTTTACCTTTACAAAATTGTAAATAATTTAACAAACACTAGTTTAATTCTTGGGAAATTAAATTTTCATATACCTCCCAAACATACACGCCTTCACAAAACTTTTCAACCAGCCCTAAGTCATCTCGACCTCCATAAAAATTCATGCATCAACAGATTACAGCATTCTTTTAATATGTTAAAACCTCTTGAAGGAACAGACATTGATCTCTACTCTCAAAATATTTTTAAATTTAAATCTGTGATCACTCAAGCATTAGGATATTAACGTAATTTACTCACTAGCTTATTTCCATTAGTATCTTCTTTATTATAAAATTGTTCTTCTATTTTCTTTCAAGAATATCTCTAATTCATTTTTAATGTTAATAATTTTGATAGTTTCACATTTAAATTGATAATTTCACATGTTTAATGGGGTTAAATGTATTATTTTGTGTTGTATATTTTAATGTCTATTAGTATGTTTTCTATCCATTAGGTAATGCTATGATTTGCACTTGTGGAGTATTTGTACTCTGTTGTGATATGCATCTGATAAATAAAAGAGGCGAACGCTGATAACGTCAAGTGACAGAAAACAAAATACATTTTCCGGGCTCATAAAGATAGATATGGCCTATAATGTTCCCAACGAAAGAACGCTACCTCAAAATTGTTTTCCCAACATAACAACTTTGTCAATTCTATTCACGCTAGCTCAGCGTAGATTTTGCACACGGAGGAACTCTGTGATCTAGCACAGATAATTTTTACTTGCGTTGGTAAAAGATATTTTTCTTTCATACACAAAGGCGACATTCCATTTACCGCGCATTCATTCTACCCCCACCACTACCAAGCATCTGCATTCTTTCGTTGGAGCAAGTATAGGATAAATAAAAAATAGGATAAACTATGTTTTTGTCCAAGTAATAAGTAAACCTTTTCATAATTGGCCTGTGTACAGTGGCGTAGTTGCAGATTATGCTCTGGCCCCGCTGACAGATTTAATTCATGCCCGTCTTCAATGTGATTACTGATAACTATGGTGTATTCTTCAGATTTTCATTTTATCGACACTGCTAATCCCTCAAAGAAACTAAATTTACAAAGAGGCCGACTCATGTCAAAAATTCGGACCTACCACATCCTTACGCGTGCCTCGATGTTGCCAAAATAATAGAACTCGCTTCAAACTCAAACACGACACATTTAAATTGCTTTTCTATTGTGTTGAAAGGAGTGGAGCCTCCTTATCGACAAACGCTAGGGAACCAAGTGGGCGTTGTCTGGTTCCCCTCCGGTCAGCGTGGTATAGGCGATTAGCCCGTGCTAAATGTTTCGTAAGCGATAGCGCGAGAACCCGACCACGGACCGGAATTATATTCATACTGTAAGAAACTATAATCTTTCCTCTTTACGTGGATATACATAACTCTGCTCTATCACAAATATTAATGACATTTGTTTTGAGTCGAAGTGAACTCTACATTTACACTGTTGCCAAACCTTCCAAACTGCTCATGAAAAAGCACGTAAAAACATTTTGTCCGTGGCATCAGCATAACATTTGATATCCGACTTGCTTTGTGGCTACTGTGAGGTCACTGGGTTGTACTAGATTATACATTACTAATAAAATATCCTTTAATGTGCCAACAAAATCTTGAATGAAAAGTACATTTAGCAACCATGGACAGGCGCGTGGTATGCGAGGATGCCACAGCTGCACACAACGTGGCTGCGTCTCGCTAGGTTGCCGCTCAGTCAGAGTACATTTGCGACAGCGCGCAAACATGGGTTCCATTAAACTCATAATAGTTTGAATTTAGGAAGCGTCATCGAGCAAAGTAGAATGCCATCATCTTCTTCACAAAAATTATGCATCTTGTGATGTTATTGGTTTAGATTTCTTTTGCGCGAGTCAAAAGATACGGCGAGTTACATTTTCGTACAATGCTAATTCTTATGGGCGCTGAGACCAGAGAGAACCAATTTCCTTCCCGCCTTCAAAACTTAGGTTCCCTAGGTTTACAAGACTACTTATTCCGCTTGAATGAATTAGCGGCGAAATAGGCAATGGTGATAATTTTGAAAAACTGGACTTTTTTGTAAAGCATTGGGACGGGAGGTATCATTCCAAACCTTTCTTTACTCTACCTAGAATGTTTCCCTACACTGACTCGAGTGTAGGTTCTCACATTTTATTCTAATATCTAAAACTAATTCACTTTATTCTCCGACGCCTTGCCGTTTTTTACAAGGACTATAGCTAAGGACGTTAGTAATTCTTTACTTTTAGAGTAAACAGTTTGCCTTTATTTGCGTAGTTTAATAATATGAATTTTGTTTTGTTTATATTTAAATTTGTTTTGTTTGCCGAGTGCCGATGCAGCAAGCGAATGTGTACCGGAGATTATAAAACGACACCACGCAGTAAAATAAAACATGTTTGTAACTTCGGGCCACATTGAGTGATGCTTGGTCTTCTTTCCCGCGCGCAAATGGCAGGCCCGTTTTAACTAATAATGAGAACATAGCAAACATTTTTAGGTCGCCCCCCCCCCCCCCCCCCCCCACACGCAACTATGGAATCAAAATATCGTTATGTTTATTGTGTCAAGCCTTCTACATTTAAATAATATGCAATTTATAATAGGTGATACATCATACGTATGTACAATGTAATTGTATTTGTATATATAGTTTCCGTTTAGTTAAGTTATTATATATTACTCACCTATATGGACTCGATGTCAACGAATCACTTGTACCGCACGCGCTTATTTATTTTATTATTTATTTATTTAACGTCTATCCTATTCAGTTATAAAAACTGATTTACAAAGGATTACGCGCTTTACGTCCTTGCGAAACCGCAACGAGTTCTAGAGACCCTAGGTAATTGTAATTCCAGACGATTCTACTTTTTCGTTATCACTATGAAACGCTAGCCCAATGCGATTCAATATATCTCGCCAATATTTTATTTCAGTTGACAACTGCACTTTTAATTTAGTATCAATTCTTTGCATTGTTTGGTTCTAGCTATAAATGATAGAACATTTAATTGTTCTGTGTTCTTTGGACGTTTCATGTTCTCGAAAACCTATCGCCAGCATTTTTCCAATCATTAATCCGTGTGAAAATTTGGGGACTTTACACCAAAAAGTTGCAAGGGGTGCAAAACATTTTTCCCTTTGGGAGGGGAGTATGTCAGGGGCCGGGGGGTTTACAAATTTCGCCATTGACTTTCTACCGTGTAATCGATTTTGACCGAGAAAGACAGTGAACCCGTTAAATTCCGTCAATTTTTTGATTAATGCTGTATTTAGCAAGTAATCTATGAGTAAATCATGTTTCCCCCAGGGCGCGGGATTTTTATTAAAAAAAAAAAGGTCTCCCTTTTCACTTAAGTTTTTTTAGCGACGTTGTGACATTTTAGTTTGAATAAGGGCTCGTAAATCATTTCTTTGGGATTTCGTCCAAATAAAAAATCAGTTCGGCGATCCCCACAGCCCATTTTGATGATTTCGGTTTAGAATACATGTGGCAAGCAGGGGCCCCTGTGCCCCAAGAAATTAACAAGTAACTTCTTAGAAAACAAATCAATTTTTATGCATGGGGGGGGGAGAAAAAAATGAAAATAGTCAAATCATTTTTTTTTTTGGGCCCATGTTTTAAGAATCAATCGCAACTCCAGTCTTTTTTAATTAAAATTTAATTTTTTTTAAATTTGGGGTTTTCCACCAAAAGACTGGGGGGGACCCCCCCCCATCTCTTGGCGTGCATTATTTTTTGGGTTACCCTCAAATTTTAAAATTATATTTCCTATGTTTGCTGTAAAATACGGCTTCTAAGGTGGAGCCTTCCTTGTTTTTCTGTTCTCAATATAAAATTAAAAATTGCACTTTTTATTTTACAAAATTTATTTTAAAAATTTTTTTAAAAGATGCATTTTATTATTTATTTAAGGGTTTAATGCGGGGGGCTTGGGGTAACTTTTTAAAAAATTTAAAAGGGGGGGCCTTCCAAACGGCCGAACCCCCCGGAAAAACCCGGGGAACCGGGGCTTTTTGAAAAATGAACTAAAAGAGGGGGGGGGGGGGGGGGGGGGGGGGGGGGGGAAAAAGGAAAGAAAAATCAAAAAAAAAAAAAAGAAATTTTTTTCCCAAAACCCCACCCCAAGTTCAGCAATTTTGGGTGCGCCCCTTCCGCAGGTTGGTTCTCAGGGTGACCTTTCATTGGCGGGAACTGCGTCTATAGTCTGTTTCTCTAGTGTCTCTGATTCGGGGGGTCCGGGTTAAAAATCCGTCGAAACGGCAACCGAGAAGGTTTCTCAGTGTGCAAGGGATTGAGTACTCTTAAAAAACAGTCCTCGGACATCCTTTCATAAGTCATACCGCAATTAAAACCATCAACAAAAAAAGGCGTCGACGCTAGCAAATTTTTTTACTAAAACACTTAAAATTAGAAGGAATTTGTCCCTCGAAGAGCCTTGTGAAGCACGAAAAACTAACAGGAAATGTAGTTGGTTAGGTTCTCTCACAAGTGTCCTGCACAGCAGGAAGGGAAATGACTTCTGGGAGAGGGGGGCAGGGGACAGTCTTTGAGGGCGGGGGGCAGGTCGTTCCATGGGTGAACAACCCGGAAAGAAGAAGCACGTTTAAAATTAATAAAAACGCCCTATAAAAAATCGAAAACCGGGGACATTTTGTTTCCCCGGGTGGGCTGGGGACACCGGGACAGGCGTTGAAAAAAAGAAAAAAACCCGGACTGTCCGGAAAACCGGGACGGGAGGGGGTCGGTGGTTGGTCGACCCGACGACCCAGGGGCCCGAACAACAAAAAAGTCTTGTTTTTTAGGGGACGGCTTTTTTGAAAACCTCAGAAATCAAGGTCAGCGATAGTGAAAAGGGTTGGGATTTATCAGTAGGTCACCAAAAAATTTAGGGATAAAAACGCTTTTTGGGGGTTTTGTACTTGTATAATCCACGGAAAATAAAAACTTAAAATTGAACTTGAACTTTCAGGGGAAAAGAGATAGTGTGTAAAATGAGGGGCCGGGCGCCAGGCCGGAAATATTTTTTGATCCTTGGATTTGGGGTAAAAACCTCATAAAAGATGTATGAAAAAAAAAACAAATTTTGAAAAAAACTCAATATATTTTATATTCAAAAAAATACCCCTATCAAATGAAATTTTGGGACCCCCTTTGAGGGGTGGTAGCACCCATTCCCCCCCTTTTCGCCATGGTGAGGCAGTGTGCGTCTTGTCCGGTGAGCGCTGGGAGTGGGACTGGTGTGGGAGGGGTAGGGGCACGTGGAGGGAGGAGGGGTGATGTCGGGCGCAGTGGCAGAAGGTACTAATAATTTTTGGGCCCCGACGGCCAGTAGCTAGGCGTGGTGTGACCCCTTTTACACACTTGTTTCGCTTTGTGATCGATTTCCTTCTGGTTTTGTAGTAGGCCCATGGTACAATGAATCTCGGGTAAGGGAAAAATATCATGGATCATGAGGAGGAACCCACGAAGCTAGACAGACGGGTGAAGGTAACAACTGTGTGCACGTGCACTCTACTCAGCTAGGGCCCCCCTGTTGGGTTGACGAACAGCAAGCAAGATAAAGAGCGCGTAAAAAACAGGGTTTGAGGTGCACCAAAACCAAAAAAGCGAGACAGTGAAGGTAACAATATTAACAAGTTTTTCATTCGTTTGCAAACGGTACCTTTAAAACAATTCAGGGTTTTGGGCCCATGTATTTTTTCAGTAGTCGGCCTAGGAAGCGGTTTGAGGCAGAGCAGCGTCATTGCAGCGTTGCTGGGGGCCCCTGTGGGAAAGTGGGAAAACCCGGTAGGCCTAGCCCTAGGCAGGGTGTTCTTCTTTTTACTTATGATTAGGAGTTTAAATGCGCGACAGGTACGGACGTTTTGTGCTTTCCCTTGGAAAAAAAAAACGGAGAGGCGGGAAAGTGAATGTGGACAAAGAAAGGTTTTATCACAGAGTGACGAAGGCCTACGCAAGGGAGGGGTGGCCCTGCCATACTGGGCAGTTGTTTTCCCTGTGGCTATTCCTTTATGGACTTTAATACTCTTGAAGTTGGTCCCGAACGTCGCTAAACCCAAAGTTACAAGTTTTGGCTTATCTAGAAAAGATAGGCCCACATGGTGGGTGGTGGTGTGGGGGGGGGGGGGTCGATATGCCAAATAGGTAGGAGTAGGGGAGCCCAAACTTTTGGCACCGGAGGCCATTTTACAAGTGACATTTTGCACGCAAACTAAACACGTTTAGAATATCAAAATCGGTTTGACACCATACACCCCCCCCCCCCCTTGATCACTTTAAAATATTTTAGGACAGTACACCACTTTTCAAAAAAAAGGCATTTTGTCAGTCAGTCCGAGGTACACAACATCACCTAAGTTTAAACACAAATTCAAGTTCTGTTTATACCTTTCCTTTTTCGCAAAATCTTTATATAAAAACCCCAAAAGTATAAATTAATAAATTTAGTTTTCCCTTCGTAAAGGTTTCTTTTTAATTTTATTTTGTTGTCTTGCACTTTTTATTGTCAGTAAAGCGAAGCCCCCCCCCCCCCCCCACTCCCCCCCCCCCCACTTTATGGGAAGCGGGTTACCCTAACAGGTCGCACCCCCCCCCGGGTCTTGATCGACCTGAAATTTTGAAATGGGCATACCACCCATGGGGTGCATAGTTTGTGGCAAAATCGTTCAAAAAAAATTAAAAAGTTACATTAAAATTAATAAAAAGTTTTTTTTTTTAAAAAAAAGGCGAAAAATTGAGGGGCCCAAAACATTTAGAAGTCCCTCCCGGGCCGAAATTTAATTTTTTTTTATCCCATAAGTAGTGTAGATGGAAAAACATTATAACAAAGTACCTTTCCATGGCAACGGAAAGTCGCGCAGCTTTTTTTCTCCTTTAAAGCGGTCGAACGGAGGCCGGGATCGAGTTGAAATTTGACCATCCGCAAGCCGTTCCGATGAAGCCATTAGTTTTTGGGGGCAAAACGTTTAAAAAATTATAAGTTACCACCCCCCTGCCGAATGGGATGAACCCCAAAAAGACGCCCGTTTTTTGGCCAAAAATTTCGGTCTTAATCACAGTCGATGAAAGAAGATTTTTGCGCCGTAACTAGCACGCTCTGTTGAGTATATGAAGAAACATGACAGGTTTTGTTTACCGACACACAGTCACACACAAACAGTACAGCCAGAGACCTTAGATAAAGGTTTTTAGTTGGAGCTTCTTTGCAACTTCAAATTGTTTGGCGCAAAGAGGCGCCGTAGCTAGCGCTTTCTTGCGGAATTCTTACAAAGCTCTGCCTTTTGTTGGTCAATTATTTAACATGGGAAAATGACTCACAAAACAGGCAGTCTATTTGGGTTCATCCCATTCGAGCAGGCGGTGAAAGTTACATTAAAGTTAATCCAAAGTTTTTTTTTAAAACTAAACGGCGACAAAATCTGAGGTAGCCAAATCATTTAGAATGTCCGTCCGGTCACGAATATGTTAATTTTATTTTGATCCGAAAAGTAGTGTAGATAGAAATTACATTTTAACAAAAGTAACGTTACCATGGCAACGAAAAGTCGCACGAGAATTCTGGTCACTATGCACTGCCACTTAGAAGTAATCAAGAGTTAAAATAGTTTTCCCAAAGAAATGATGTCAAGGTCCTCTAGATGGCAGTGGATTTTATCCATTCTCTCCTATTTTCCAAATTTTCAGCTAAATCGGTCAAGACCTTAAAGACTTATTGGTAATCATATTTTGAAAAATGATGTTAAAAAATGAAGGAGGCAGTGAAGATACAAAGATACACTTTAGAAGGCATGACGTGAATTAGTACAATGCAAAGATGTTGGAATAGTATAAAGTGTACAATCGGCCATTCCATAGTTGCGGGTGTGACACATTACACACTTACAATACCTGGCAAGTGTTTATAAATTACTAATTAAACCCAAGACATTGTATACATTCATTGTTGCCATAAGATGTACAAATATACCACATTTCAACTTTCTGTGACTTTAAGAAATCAGTAAATAAAAATTAAAACAGGTGTTGCGGGTGTGACACTTTTGCCACTGTATTTACACCCTTACATGAACATGTGCAAAAGTCTGTGAATATAGGACCCCTTGGATAGGCAACTATTTTTTTCCTAAAGCATTATAGAACCCCCTTAAAATAAAATATAAGGAATAGTGGCTCAAATAATTTAAAAGACGATTTATGATGGTTTGAAGATGTTGCGGGTGTGACAGGGAAATGTTGCGGGTGTGACGTAGTGCACAAATATAACATTAAATACGAGTTTTTGTATGTAGATTATAATTTGGTTGGCAGTTTTCTTACATACTTCATGAATACTCAATATTCAAATGTAAGTTAACAAATATGCATGCTAAATATGATACCGGTATTTAAAAAAGGTCGACTATTATTCAATAAAGTGCATTATAATTTTTTAATGAAATAGGCCTATGGGTCCTCGTCACTGATTATTTTTTACTTAAATTTTGAAGGAGGGGCTAATAGCATAAAAAGAGGATTAACTAATAATGTCTTAACATTTATAATTAATGCAGCTTTATCATTATTCAGGCATGCCTAATCACTGACAAACTTAATTGCCCACGATTGTTGTGAAGTATTTTAGGAGCTACCATCTTCTTGATAACATCTTTGTTCTCGCAATGACGTATTCACAATATCGGGCCATACCCAATAGTTGCCACTAGGATGCATGCATATACTTAAGCCTAAGGGTTACTTCACTGGTTTCATCATCAAATGCTACGATTTCAGCATAATACTGCTTGTCGGTATTTTTTCCCATTTACCGCAAGTGAAACGAGGACAAAATCACTGACGTTAATATCTAGGGCAGGATTGTTGACGGAAGCGCAGACATCCGAAAAAATAATCACTTTTGTTAACTTAGGAAACTCGACTTTTAGTTCAGAAAAAATCTTTTTGAGGAATGCTCACACTGCATGTTTGTTATGTGTCAAGTCATCACTTTCAACCGCGAAGGACCTCTTAATGTCATCTTTTAATCAAGCGCAGGCTGTAAAAACAGTAATTTGATCATGACTCCAATGAGCGCTCTGAATCTCATCTGAATGATTGCCGAAAAATTTTCAGCAAAGTCGACTTGAAGTACAAATTCGTTTTCCGGTACCTACCTAGAATCTCTCTTTTGCATTTTCAAAATACGTTGACTGCGTGCGTTATACGTGCATTACTTAGGCTACCTAAACTAGGTAGACCTAATGGGCAATTTTTTTTACCTATTTGACTGTACCCCTGGCATTATCATGCAATTCAATAATCATGTCACACCCGCAACATAACTCTGTGTCACACCCGCAACACAATTTCAACCACTTCTAGTCAGTGCATCTCAGTTTTCTCTGTTGGATATGATAAGTCATATAACCAAACCTTAAAATAAAGTACTCTCCAACTTTTGTTAGCCATAATCTTTACACTATCATAGTTTATTGTAGTTTTGTGTTGCGGGTGTGACATGTATTCACAACATCTTTAATGATCCAAAATTTAAGTAAAACTTACTTTGTGTTCAGTTTTTTCCAACTTAAATACTTCACAACATCATTAAGTGTTGATATACAAAAGAAAGAACTTCACACAGCTGACCTAAGAGAAATTGTAGGGATTACAATTTAGGGGATGTGGCACTAAAATAAAAACAATAACTTTACACCAACTTTGAAGCACTGTAAAACACATAATTGACTACCCACAAAGAAAGCAAATACATTTTGAAATTCAGTGGAGTTTTGGCTTTAATTTTTGACCCATCAATAAACTATTGGGTAAAAATTATTTTTCACTTGTCAGGCTCACTTTGCTATGGAATGGCCGCAATGTCAATATCCAGTTAGGCCTACACTGTGTGGTGGGCCTTATGGGAATGTCGTACTCGGGTCATGTTGCACGTACCGGTGCTCGCTCAACAACGCGTCCAACTGAGCGTTTTCCTAGTAATTCTTGTTGATTGGTTTTCAAATCTCATACAAATTATGTTTACTCTGTTCAATAATTATATTTTTATGTATCTCTTTTGCATATTCCACAGAAAAACCATTAGTATTAGCATTAGTAAATTAGAACTCTAGAAATAGTCAGTCATGTCATACCATGCACTTTTTTCCTATGTCTATATATGTAGTTACATTAGTATTGCATCCAACGTTTTCTGAAATTATTGCATTCTGTTGTTGGATAACGCATAAATAAATAAATAAATAAAATAAAAATAAATACAAGTCTTTGCAGTAGGTACCGTTATGCTCTCTCTCTCCCTCTCTCCCTCTCCCTCCCTATCCCCTCTCTCCCTATCCTATCTCAATCTCTCTGTCTCCCCATATCCCTCTGCTTCCTTCTGCAAAGCTCGAGGCGGTTGTTTGTGTCACTCGGCTCCATCATATTTCCAAAACTAATTGACATGCTCAAAGCAAGAAAGTTTGTGGGACACCTCCGTAAACTAAAAAAACATACATTTAAAAAAATTAAAGTCGACTTTTTTGGGTGTATTTTTTTTGCTTTGGAAGTGGGTCTGGATGAGAATAAACTTTTAAATTGTATTGATGCCATTATTGGTGCTGAAGTAACAACCAAACAATGCCTCGTAGTAGGCAGTCACAGACTAGTCAATTGTTACTGGGGGGTCATTCCATATCAAATCAACACAGAAAGTACAAAAATGACCTCACCCTTTCCGATTTTGAAAAAAAAATCGGCACACGCACATCTACTCAAAACCGCAAATAAAAAATAAATTTTTTCACTGTATCTCTTACTCTACAGTTTTTGAATTGCGGGTTGCTCAAAAACTTAAATTTGGGCGCACCAACCTATAACCAAAAAATTCCAAAATCTATAGGCCTAGGTACCGTTGAACTTAGAAAGCTATTTTTTGTTGTAAATGATAGGTCTTTGAAAAGCCTTCTCAAAAATGTATATTTTCATACTCTTGTTACCAAGATTAATTAATGCTATTTTTCAAATTTGAATTCCCCCAAAAACTTTTTTTAATTTAAATTTTTTTAACAAAAATGTAGGGTACTGGTACTGATGTTTTGTACATGTGCAAAGAAAATTATAGTGTGCACTCTATAAGTTTAGGATCTATCATTTTATCATAGTAGTAATGTGTATCTATAATATGTGAACGTAGGCCTACAGTGTTTTTCTTGCTTTTTCTAGCTTTTTCTAGCTAGAAAAACACTACGTTACTACCTTTAAAACTTGAACTTTGTTTAGCACATGCCTCAGTTTGTAGGCCTACTAGCCTACATAGGAAGATTTATGCGACTTAAATGTGTAGGTGTAGAGACAATATACCATAGCGCCAATGTGGGCTGGACTGGCCCGCCGGGACACCGGGAAAAATCCCGGTGGCCAGCGGCCCACCACGGCGGCGGCCTATCGCTGCTTAATAAAATAAAATATTTTCTATTTATTTCAAATGAAAGTTTCCATTTTGTCACCTCCCAGGCATAATACCACTACCACCATTCATCTTGTTGTAGTTGTTGCTATGTTTGTAATATGTATCAGGCCGGGTCAGTTAGGGTCGGTATGTCAGTGCGAGGTATGTTGGGGCCGCGAGAATGTAAAGAAGGGTTTATCAGGGCCGGTCACTGTTACCAAGAGTGCTAGCAGCAACACATTTGGGTTTCTAGTGAAACCCAAAGGTAACACAGATTGGCTGATCGGGCTTTACGTCTCATATTTATGCACTAACAAAGACATCGGTCAATCTCCGAAGGCCTTTTCATATCATGAATACACAATAACGTCAATAGTTGTTTTACTGAGAATTTGTCTTCAATTTCCTGTGCTTTCTCAATGTTCATGTAGCCTGTAGGCCTAAGTGCCTATTTATACAAACTACAAATTTTCATTTTTCGAGCAGTCTACATTAAATAGTCAACCGTGGAAGGTCGGTCTCGCGTTCGCTATATTTTATTGTTACTTGCGTCTTTCAAGATAGTGGATCTTGGCAAATCTTGCGCTGTCCATGTTTAGTATTAAACCAAAGTGCTACATGCGTGTTTAAGTATGTAGGCCTACCGTACTGTGATTCGATAAGAGGAATAAGTGTAGGCCTGCATGTTTGTGTAAACTCAAAGTTACACTTGTAATACTATCACTATAGGAACTTAAACGGTTATGGTACATGAGCTTTCTTTTGCGATGTTTTAGTAAATAAAAACGTTTATTTAAAATCACCTTATCCCTTATCCACGTAATAAATGAGGATACTAAAATTTTGCCAACAACCTCGAACAATATTTAATGGCATAATTGTATGAGCAAAGCGAAGACTTCAATTTCACTGACCCCCAAAAAATTTAGCTCGGTTGTTTTTTTGTTTGTTTGTTTTTTTTGTCTTGTTTTTTTGTCTGTTTGTTCGCTCTCTACCGGGCAAATGGCATAATGCAATCTTAATGAAAATTGGTGGGGACCTTCAAAATCTCTGACCTTAGACCTGCCATGTTTTTGGGTACAATCGAAGAAATATTTCTCATGAATATCGTACTTTTACGATTTTTTCGATTTTTAGTGCGATATTTTCGTGACATTTGGGCCGATTCTGACCAAACGGGTGGGGCTACAATGTTCATATTTCACAATCACATGGACATTAAGGTTATGGTGATGTACCGGTACTTTTTGAAAGAAAAAGTTGAAAAAGTTAGCCAGAATCCATAGAAATAAAGGTTTTACTTTATTATTAGTTTTTTGAGGTATTTAATAACAATTA